>JAPCYP010000164.1:10000-531954 GCA_035048595.1 Echinosophora koreensis | reverse complement strand
TTTGACGGACTTCAGCCCCGACCAGCATCCGTACTGGTATGCCAGCGTGGCGCTCATCCAGGCGCGGGCGTCTTTAGTCCTCCCGCGAGGGAGGGCGTCGGCGGCGAGGGCGGTGCGGTGGGAGGAGTAGCGGAGGACCTGGAGGCAGGTTTTGGCGGCGGTGGAGGCGGCGTCGGAGGAGGAGGAGAGGATGATTGAGTTGAGCATGGATCGGGCGGTGTTGTGGTTTTGGGAGGAGAGTGAGGTGGCGGATTGGATGATTTGGAGTGGGGTGGATTGGGTGAGGGTTAGAGAGGAATGGCATTGGTGAGGGAAGCGGGTGGCCTTGCAGGCTTGTTGGATGTGTGGGGGGGTGGTGGTGGTGGTTTGGAGAATGAGAGGGAAAGGGAGAGGGTGAGGAAGAAGAAGAGAATGGAAGCCATGGAGAGGATGAGGAGGAAGGTGGTGGATCTGGGTTTAGTGGGTTTTCTCATTGATGGGGGTTGAGATGAATTGTAGGGATTTACTAATGTAAGGTAAAGTTCTGAATTGATTAATCTGTTATTTTTGGGTTAATAATAATGTAATGGCTTCCATTTTTGGATGATGATTACACTGTGGGTGTTCTGTTTTGGTTACTGGCTTGTTAATGCTCCAACTGTGTCACTCAAGTACGGGTTGAAAGAGAGGACAGGTTTGGCCGTTTGGGGATGGGAAAATGTAAAGGAAGGGGCGGTAGATTTTTCGTTTTTTCAGTTACAGAAAAAAAGAGTGTGACGTACACTCGTACAGGGTAAACACAGTTACGATGGTTCTCTGGTTCTAGTTTAGATTTATGCGATTGCTGGATCTGTATTTACTAGATGAAAAGGGTACACAACAGTGTCGGACAAGAGAGTCGCGTCCCTGATTGGTTTAGATTCTTACGTTGGCAAACGGAAAAAACACTCCCAAGTCCCAATATACTTTCAAAGTTATAAGTTAGCCTGATTTTTATAACAATAATATATGTGTTGGGTTCAAATGACACCAAGGTATCAGGTGAATTCTAGTGTGAAGTACCAGTTTTACTGGTATACGAGTGAGGTACCAATTTTTTATATCAGAAATGATTTTCAGCCCTTAGATATATTACTATTATAATCAATGGTCCAGATTTATTGATCAAAAAAATTTTGAAAACCAAAAAAATTTGAAAAATACTAGTTTGCCCTTCATCCCTCTCACCCTAAAATCCTACCACCGGTTGGCTCTTCGCCACCCCACCTCTGAACCAGAAACATAACAAGCAATATGATGATAAATCAACATCAGAAAGAGGCAAAGGAGAGCAGAGCATATGGTCTTCTTTGATTGTCCCTGGTTCCAAGATTTAAGGCTCAAGTCTGCAACTATTCTCAGTCATCTTCCCATACTCAGATCCATATCATTCATATTTCAAAAAATTAATCACCATTAATGTACACTACGCATTTTCCAAGGATATTTTCCAAGGACATATATATCCGTCCAATACTTCAAATTAAGTAATCGAGATTAGTGTACTCAGTTTGTTAGGATAAAATAACCAAGAACAAGGAGGCAAAAAATGGAAAAAGTAGAAAAGGCAATAATATTTATTATCCAGTTGAATCGAAAAGCTTACACATCATTAATGTTAATGTGAAACAAGATTTACAGGAGAAGAGGAAAAAGAGCTATTGAAATTCTTTTCTATAGACGCCTCTTCAGATCCATAAATAATCTTGAGCACACCACCACCAGATCTGGGTTCCAGTAGGTGAAGGTGGCCGGATCTGGGTTGTCCCTTTTAGAATACCGCTGGATCTGTGTTCGCATGGCGAGTTCGCTTCGGAGTGGGAGGCGAGGTTGAACTGTGCTTCACGGGGTTGCCGAGTTGGGACAGAGCTGGTGCACGCACATGGTGGCCGTTGGTGCGGTAGTGGTGGGGTGGTGGCAGTCGGTGAGGTGGCCGTCGTTGCGGTGGTGGTGGGGTGGTGGCAGTCGGTGGGGCAGTGGCAGTGGATGGGGTGGTGGGGAGGGGTGAGGGGTGGGGGAGATGTTAATGATAAGGGTAAAAATGGAACTTCCCAAAAATAAAAAGATTTTAGTGGTATATGAGTATACCCATAAATAGCATACTTCATGCTAGAACCCACCAAGGTATCAAACTTAAGTTTGACATCAAATCCTATCCATTAATTATAATTTAATTCTATGGCTAAGATTAATTCACTTAAACCCCTGAATTTGTTCACTGACATAGTGTTTAGTTGGAGGGGTTTGGAGGGGAGGGGAGAGATTTTTTTAAAACTTTTATGTTTGGTTCAATTTTCAGAGGGGAGGGAGCAAAATCCCTCCTTAAGTGAGTTTTGCCTCCCCTCCAATAATAGGGGGATTTGGAGGGAGGAGAGGGATTTTAAAACATAACCTATGTATTGGCTAAAATATCCCCACTTATATATTTTAAAATAAATAATTATAAGGGTTTAAGAGTAAAATTGTTTTAAAATCTCTCCCCTCTCCTCCTGAACCAAACATGAAAGTATTGTTTCTCCTCCCCCCCTCCCAACCAAATACAGTAGCTAGTTAAAATCCCTCCTCCCCTTCCCTCCCCTCCATTAAAATCCCTCCCCTCCCTTCCCCTCCTTTGAACCAAACACACCCTAATCCTTCACGTGCTATCATCAACTACCTACCTCCCCACTCTCCTATCACTGGGCATCTGATTCTCAAAAGCAATGACCACCCCATCCATCTTTGTTCCTATTTGCAACATGCTAGCACACTGACCAGGTAGGTTATGATGATGAACACCGCCAAAATCAAACTTTTTTGCTTTTTTTTCTTTTATTTTTTATTTAATTCTGTTCAATGCTTTTCTTCCACATTTTTTCTCTTTTATATATCATCAAATGACACAAACTGAGTTTACCTAAAATCCAGAATGTGAAGACCGGGGAGATGGATGAGACAAACTGAGTTTACCCAAAATCATATCGCAGTTCATTTTCTATAACTCAGGCTATACGATAATATGACATATTCAACTAGAGAAATTCTATGACAAATTCACAACTAAAAACTGAACCAACAAAATTTGTTTTAATCACCTTCACAGATCCAAAATTAAACAATTAAAACACCATAAACACATAACCCCCCAAATTCCTTTACTCTTTCTCAATGAAAAATGAGAGGATTGGAGTAGCTATACAGATCTGCTTCAACACCAATTATAGCAAAGCAAAACCCATAGAATTCTGTCCATTTATATATTATTCGGGAGGAACCTTGTCACTGGGTGTGTGGCGCGGATCTGGGTCACAGAGGAAAAAGGGGACGCGACTGGTGCAAGGAGTTCCGACGCGGTGAGTAGGTGGTGCAGGGCTGCGTGGTGCTGTTAGCAGAGGAGGTAGGGGATGGGTGGCGGCGGCTTGGGTGACGCCGGAGATGGTGGAGGGAGAGAACGGCGGGGACATCTCTTTCACGACTGTTCAGATCGGGAAAGGGAGAGAAGATTATATACTATTGTGTCCCAGATAGCAGCACAATAAAGTAGGAGAAGAAGCCCCGTGCAAGAGAGAGCCGGGAGGGGGAGGGGGATCACGATGTGAGAGAGAGAGAGAGAGAGGAGAGAGAGAGAATGGAGCCCTCAGGGGGGGGGGGGAGCACGAAGAGAGAGATAATTAATCTTAGCCATATGATTAAATTTTAAAAATGGGTAGGATTTGGTGCCAAACTTAATTTGACACCTTGGTGTCATTTGAACCCAACCCATAATATATATATATATATGAGCCAAAGCATTTTTTTTTTATATGAGAGGAGCTTTTGGTTAATATGATTTGATAAGAGAAAGTTTTGGGTAGGCACAAACCCAACACCTCATTCTTAGGCACATCCAATCATAATGTGACAACTCATCAAAATTTAATTTAAAAAAAACAAAACACACTCCTTCTCTCTCCTCTGGTCGTTCATCTCCCCTCCCACCTACAAACACCATTTTTACTTGAAAACTTGCAGATTTACCATTACAAAAGAATGGGTTTTTCATTCATCATCTATTCAGAAATCAACCTCCATTACCTTCAACCAATGAAACCAAACAAACACCTTGAAAACTTTGTTGATGCAACTAAAAACATTAACAGATCTCATTCACGAATTTGAGCTTTTATTTGTCATATCCAGTTTTAACATTTTTCACCCTTTTTTTCCAAGAGTGCCAGAAGGTTATACCAGGAACAAAGCTTTAAAACTTTGTTGATGCAACAAAAGTATGCGCTAGCACTATGCGATATTTTTTAAAGCACCAGATCATAGCCTATGGGTCCCTTTTCTAGGAATATGCTCTAATCCATATTACCTAGTAAAAATGTGACTTGTTACATTCCCACCAGATCTTAATTACAAAACATAATTCATAAAATACCATAATAGTAGGATTGGAGGAATACTCATTTATTAATGAACATGCCAGAAACGATATACTAGTAAGTTAGATGGATTGTGTATGGGAAGATTGACGGTCTTCAAAGATAGCTACAAGGTGGAGGTTTGTTCATGAAACCCCTGTACCTCATTTTAATGTGCTGTCAAAATCTTACTGGTTGTGCCCAACAACTTATGTTTGGATTTGTGTCCATGGAAGAGTTTCCGGTACTAAAACCATATTCTTGTTCGATTGAGTCTATGTTTGGATGAGTATTTGATAAACGTGATTCTGGATGAAAATGATTCTGTAGAATTGATTTTGATTAAATGTGAGTTGAGTGTGAAATGATTTACGTTTGGATGTATTCATGGAAAAAGTGATTCTCATCAATCCATGTTGTTTGGATAATTTGGATCTAACTTGCTTTTAGTTGTTTAATTTCTAAAAAGGGCTTATATATATATATATATATATGAGGAGGGATCATCTTACACCATTTTAAATTTACACTTTTTACACCTAATATTTACCATTGATCTTCCTTAAATCTGACGGCTCTAACATGTTTAAAATTAGTGCGTCACGTGAGCTCCTTTAATTTTCCCTCTTTCGTGCGCCGTGCCACTCCTCTTTCTCACCAACCCCCTTCGTTACTTTCTCACAAATTCCCCTTCCTTATCTTCAAACTTTTCAATCTCCAATTTCTCCTGTAGCAATATCACCGCATCACCTTCCTAATTCCTAGGTCCAAACACTATTGTTCCGCATCATCTACATTTCTCCTTTTTGTTAGAGTCTCAATGGCTGGTTCTGGACCTTCTGGCAAGCCTAGTTGACTAGTAGCATTAGTCCCTCACTTGCTATCACTGAATACGTTATTAATAATAGAATTGGGTTGTTGACTGGCAGAAATGAATCTAAGAATTGGAAGCTAAAATATACAATTGGTTAAAATATACAAGTGGAAGGAGGGATTGATTGCTCCAGGCCTCAAGGGTACAAAGCTTGCGTAAAGTTTAAAAAAAAATAAAAAAATCAAGGCAGATGCTGGAAAAGGGAGGAAGAAGGTTGAACTGAGAGAGAAAAAGATGCTATCTTTGGGTTAAGAAACAAATATGCAAACAGGGCAATCGAGTGAGTAGAATATATTTGATTTCGTAGAAGATTTTGATTCAATTTAAAAACAGTGACGGCTCAGATTCTTGTTCCTTGACCAAGGGATGCTTCTAGGTCAAGGACAAAGAAGAAGACTATTAGATCACAAATGAGACCATTAGCCACGCACAAGGAAACGGAAGAACAAAGAAGCACTGCTCATAAATTGTGAATTGAGTAGGAGAAAGAAAACAATTGTATCAGGGAAAATAAAAGTTTATAGCTCACGTGACTTATAAGTGGGAATTGATATCAATTAATTGGAGCCATTAGATGTAAGCTTAATCTATGGCTAATATTGGGTGTAAGTGGTGTAAACTTATATGGGTGTAAGTTGATCCCTCCTATATATATATATATATATATATAATATATATATATAATCAAAGCAACTCTGTCTCAATCTTTTTCTGTTTCTCATTGTCATCTGAAAATATACCATAACTTCTTGATTTTCCAGATCTTACAAAGAGGCTACCATCGTCAACGTCAGGACAGGTAAAACATAGCACCACCACTGGAGACATATACGCCAGAAGAACCTGACTCTCTTCATACCATCGCACTCCGACAGGGTATTTCCTCATACCACCTTGGACCGTCTTCATCTCCGAACCATCTTCACGATACACCACCTCTTATCCCAGGAAGTTAGTTACATAGACAATTGCATAAACATCGTCAACTCAACACGGCTCACACCAACAAAGCATACTGAAACAGACCACCAAACACTTCTTCTACCAACAAGAAGACTTGAGTTCTGGTGTACCTTTCTCTTTTATCTTACTCTTTTTCTTCTTCTACATTTCTATTTTAATTTATTAGCCATGTGATGCCGCACACTTATTAATTGTTTGCTCCTATTATGTTTCTTTTCTTGATATTTTGTTTTCCTAATTTAATTTTGAGGGTTTGTTTAATAAAGTGTGTTCCCATTTGTCACTATATCTATATCTATATCAAGGTAAATATAAAATACAATTTTTACATAACAATTAATTAAAAATCACGAATATCAAACATAAAATTATCAAAAAATGCACAACCTAACTTTTGGTATATATTCTAAAAATTTCTAATTTATTATCTCCAATTATGAAGATAAGATTTAATATTGTAAGCTTCTCATATTTTAATATTCTATAATCTATACTCATCCCTCAATTTAGAACACAAACATTCAAACTACAAGAAAACAAAAATAATAATTAATTTAAATAGTAGTTACGTATGTATTTATACATTTATTTATTTTTATCCTATTAATGTTCCAATACATATCATTCCCTCCCCCCCCCCCCCCCCCCCCCCCCCCCCCCCCCCCCCCCCCCCCCCCCCCCACCCTCCCCCCCCCCCCCCCCCCAATGTTTATTATTATCTCTTTTCCCCCAAATAATAACTAAAAACAAAATGAACATTGCATTATGTTTAATTTTAAATTAAATTATCTTCAAATTAAATTTTCCGTGTTTTTTTAAAAATAAAAAAACTAAAATATATAAAATTAACTTGATTACTTCATATACAAAATTTCCTATATAGATATTATTATTGTGAAGGTCCAAAACATCATCAAAATTATCTAAAACTATTTTTTTAATTAAATCTTATACATATCTTATACTTTTAAAATTATAAAAAATGTAAAATTGTGCAGCATTTTCGACACATTCTTGATCCCTTTTGTGTATATAAAAGGGCGAATTTGTTGGCTGAATTAACCCATTCATTAAAAATCCAAAAACCAAAAAATAACATACATGATTATGATACTATATTTTTTTGTTAAAGTATTTTTTTAAATAAAAATTACTCTTATCGATCGATATATTTAAAACCAACTATTCTTCATGGTATACGATACGTTGACACCTCCATAGCATCTAATATTAATGTATATATTTATTTCAATTATACCAACAGCTTACATATCAAAATGGATGGTACCAATAATCGACAAGAGCATCGACGGGAGCAACAACGACAGTATTATAGAAATAGAAGACAACGACGTACCATGGAGCAAAGAGAACATGATTTATCTAGGAGGCGACAACAATATCGAAATATTAGGCAAGCAAGGACCATCGAACCAGCCTCAAACACTTTGGATTCAAGTTTGTTAGAAAGGATGAGATTGACATCAATGCGAACTATGGCTAGGTCATCAAATAATCAACATATTAATATAGGTGACATAATATTTTGGCTATAATTTTTTTTTTTTTGGCTATATTGATGCTCATTATTATGGAGCTACTGTATATTGATGAGCAACTCTTTTAATTTTTTCTTTGGGTTGATATGAGCAACTTATCTACTATGGGGTAAATATGGGTAACACATATTAACAATTGAATCATCTTCTCTATATTGTTGATCATGGTTTCCTAATAAATAGTTTCATTTATTTATTTTCGTTGAATATTTAATTAAATTTTTTAAAAAGAAAACCATGCAGATCATAATTTTGAACCACCAAGGTTTCAAGGAACACATGACCATGAAGCCGGAACAAGTGGAACACGTAATAATGTCATTGAAAATGGTTAGAGACAGACTTTTAATTTTTTTAAATATTTTGGAGATTTGTCATTTTTTGTATTTTTTGTAAGATTTAAAAGTATTGTTCGCTAATCCTATAAATATATGTATTTTACATTACTACAGATGGTAATTTGTCAGCAACAAGGTTTCAAGGAACACATGTGCGAGAATCAGGACAAAATATTAGGCAATTTAATGAAATTGCACATGGTAAGTAAAATATTATTTTAGGATAGATATACTATTTTAATAATTTTAACATATATTATTAAATATATATATTGTAATTTCAGTGATCATTACTGCTAAACATTTTTTTTTTTTTTTGCTATCCAATGATTAGGCAAATTAAAGCAATATTCACATGTTTATAACAAATTATTGGTTATTGTGTAAATTTAGTTCCTACCTCCTAATGTTTAAAAATTGCTATCAAAATTGATGCAAAACATTGTTTAAATTTGTACAAAAGATCACGTCATTGTATGCATAGTTAAAGACTTTTACATTCAATGAAATTTAAGTTGACGTATGTATTTTTTCCACACAGATTTGCGATGTAATTTCCAATCAAGACATAATAGTGCGAGGTTTTATAACAATAATACACTAATGGTCAGTTCCCGTTTGCCACTCCCAAGTACATGTTCACGTTGCAATGCACGATTGTTTTATCATGAGTCACGTAATATGTGCTGCACTGGAGGGAAGGTATCATTTGAACAAGTAAGTGCTCCTCCGGAGTTGCTAGAAATTTTTTCAGACAGTTCAACTGAAGGAAGACATTTTAGGCAACATATTAGAAGTTACAATCATGTCCTCTCATTCACGTCAATGGGTGTACACATTGATGAAAATGTTGCCGCAACCGGACGTGGCATATACAGTTTTCGTGCTCAAGGTGCAATATATCATAAAATAGGAGGATTCTATCCAAACGAGGGTTCAAGACCACGTTTTTTGCAATTGTACATCTACGATACCGAGCATGAGTTACAAAATAGGATGCTTGAAAACCCTCAACTTCATCAAAATATGGTTCATAAGTTGCAACAAATTCTCCATGAGCACAATCCATATGTGCATGCATTAAGGCAACTTGCACAACGACCAGATGTACATGAATGCAGTCTACTCATTAAGGAACGCCCTGCTAATCAACCACAATATACTCTCCCAACTTCATCCCAAGTCGCAGCAATTATCGTTGGTGGAGACTTGGAATCATTGGCACGTGGAAGGGATATCAATGTGATGAGTCATTCTGGATATCTTGAAAATGTTCGAGAAACTGAGGGATATTATGATCCATTACAGTATCCTCTAATGTTTCCTTACGGAACGTTTGGATGGGACATCGAAACCACAAATCATAACGGACAAATTATAACATGTCGAGAATTTTACAGTTACATGCTACAGGTACATATTATAATTTTTACATTGATTTAAAATAGAATTTGTCTAAAAATTAATACTCATTAATCATACAAATCTTACTGGATTGTAGATTCGTCCCAACGATCATTCCATATTGCTAAAAGCTGGACGACTTCTACAACAATATGTTGTAGACAACTATGTGAAAATTGAAGCAGGAAGGTTAAGGTGGGTTCAACAACATCAGCATACTATTCGCTCTGAAGTGTACCAAGGATTGCAAGATGCTTTGCATGTGGGAGAAACAACTACAGGTACTCATAACATCTATCAAAAAATATTTATACAGTATAAATATATGTTAGATACATAGAACACCACCAACACGTACAATTTTTGATTGCAGACAATATCGGACAAAGAACCATATTGCCTTCGTCATTTATTGGTAGTCGTCGAGACATGACACAGCGGTATGAGGATGGTATGGCTATTGTGCTTCATGATGGAAAACCTGATATTTTTCTTACAATGACCTGCAATCCTTCATGGAGTGAAATATCAGCTGAACTTGGCCCTTTTCAAACTCCACAAGATCGTCCGGACTTGCTGACAAGAATCTTCCGGGCAAAATTTGAGCAACTTAAGGAAGATGTAATTAATAAAGGGGTGTTAGGAAAGGTTAAAAGTTACATATATGTAACCGAGTTCCAGAAACGAGGATTGCCGCATGTGCATATGCTACTAATCTTCGATCCAAATGACAAATTACGCAACCCAGAAGATTACGATAGCGTTGTCAGGGCAGAAATACCAAAAATTGATGAAGAATCGCAATTACATGCTGCAGTACTGAAACACATGATACATGGACCTTGCGGTAGACTGAATCCAAATTCACCATGTATGAAGGATGGTCAATGTAAAAAAGGCTATCCAAAAGAGTTCTTCGCAGAGACTCGACATGGTAATGACTCATATCCACAATACAAAGACATGGACCAGTAGCTCTAAATAGAAATATGACTATTGATAATAGATGGGTGGTCCCTTATAACCCTTGGTTGTTGTTAAAGTATGACTGTCACATAAATGTTGAAGTGTGTAGCAGCATCAAGAGTATTAAATACCTCTACAAGTATGTCTACAAAGGCCCTGATCGGGTTGCAATGGAAGTTCGTAGAGGATCCCAATTTGATGAGGTTCAACAGTATATTGATGGAAGATGGATTTGTGCTCCAGAGGCATTATGGAAAATATTCAGATTTACCATTTACCAAATGTATCCATGTGTTGAAAGATTACAAATCCACTTACCGAATCGCCAACAAGTGCGATTCTATGCACATCAGCGAATCAATGATATAGTGAACGCTCACCATACCTCTAGAACAATGCTCACTCAATACTTTTCCCTAAACCAAAGAGATTCGCAGGCAAGACATTATTTATATAGGGAGATCCAGAACATTATTGGTGGAATAACAGTGCTAAGGAATGGTACCAAAGAAGGACAAAAAGAAAAGTTATTGGACGAATCTATACAGTGTCTCCTTCAGAAGGAGAAAAATTCTATTTGCGTGTATTGTTATCTCATTTAAGAGGTCCAACCAGTTGGGATTACCTACTTACGGTGAACGGCACGTGCTATACCACATTCCAAAAGGCAGCTGAGCAATGGGGCTTTTTGGAGGGAGACAACAGTATTCGCGATTGCTTGATTGAAGCAACAAGTCTACGAATGCCATACGCTTTACGGAGATTGTTTGCTACTATATTAATCTTTTGTGAACCAACTGATGTTCGAAGCCTTTTTGATGAGTTTTACACCCACATGGTAGAGGACTATCCTTCAACATCCACTACTAATAGTCCAGCCTTGACTAATATGTTGTTGAGGGATTTGAATGACCTATTGCTTCAACATTCTAAACAAATCACATATTATGATTTGCCTAGATTATCGTTAGAAACAACTCAAGGTGATCATGTTCCAAGAGTTATACAAGAAGAGCTCTCAGTCAAAGTTCCTATTGAAGATTTGAGTTTTTTTGAGAAGTTAAATGATGACCAATTGTTTGCTTACAATACCATTATGGATGTTATCCAGCATAAGCAAAGTCAGGTTTTCTTTGTGGATGGGCCAGGAGGAACGGGTAAAACATTCCTTTATCGCACTTTAATTGCAAAATTGAGAAATATGGGTCAAATTGCCTTGGCGACTGCCTCATCTGGTATAGCAGCTACACTATTACCTGGTGGTAGGACAGCACATTCTAGATTTAAAATACCCATCAACACAGACGAATGGTCCTTTTGCTCGATAAGTAAACAATCTGATCTTGCCAAGCTAATAAGAGAAACAACCGCAATCATTTGGGACGAAGCACCTATGACAAACCGATATGCTTTAGAAGCATTAGACCGCTCATTGAAAGATATTCTAGATTGTGATGCTCCATTTGGGGGAAAAGTGATGATCATGGGAGGGGATTTTCGCCAAGTGCTTCCTGTTGCCAAAAGGGACCAAGGCACAAACGATATCTGCATGTATTGTTAAATCTCATTTATGGGCTAGCAAAGGTATTGCATTTGCGTCAAAACATGCGTGCATTACAAGATCGGGATTTTGCAGAATTTCTTATGCGGATTGGAGATGGTGTCGAACCTACCAAACATGATGATATGGTGAGAGTACCTCGCCGGATTGCAATTCCATGGGAAGGAGAAAGTTCGATACGTACTCTTATACAACAAACATTCCCCCAGATAGAAGATCATGGATGGGATGCATCTTATATGGTAGAAAGAGCAATACTTACACCAAAAAATGAGGATGTTCAGAAACTAAATGACATGATTATCGAACATTTCCCCGGTGAAGAGAAAAGTTTGTTATCATTTGATGAGGTCGAAGGGGACACACGAAACTTATATCAACAAGAATACTTGAATTCCATTGCTCCTGGTGGTTTGCCACCACATATTCTGAAGGTTAAAAGGGGAGCACCGTTGATGTTGTTGCGAAACATTGACCCTAAATCCGGCCTCTGTAATGGGACACGATTATTGTGTCGGGGTGTATTTATGAATATGTTGGATGTGGAGATCATAACAGGACCACATTTTGGAAAGAGAGCTTTCTTGCCCAGAATTAAACAAAAGACAACTGAGAGTGCGGGGCTTCCATTTGTGCTTATTAGGAAGCAATTTCCTGTGAAACTTAGTTTTGCAATTACAATAAATAAGTCACAGGACAGACTATTCCCAATGTTGGGATTTATCTTCCTCGACATGTGTTCAGCCATGGTCAGTTGTATGTGGCATTATCGAGAGGCATATCTCAATCTGCCACAAAAATCCTGATAAAAGAAGCAAAAATTGAAGGGGAAGATGGGAACTTCACCAAAAATGTCGTCTTCAAAGATATTTTGTTATCTCAAACTCAGGTAATGTCCTGATACATTTATTATATCTTCTAAATTTTACAACAATCAAATATAATCTTATTTTTTGTTCAGGCTGACTAATATTCAAAAAAACTTCAATTAAATCAAGAGATAAGGACACATCATCTGGCATGTGCTATTACAAACAAGTAAGTTTTAAGGTACCAATTTTTTTAAAACATTTTCTTATATATCAATCTATACACAATACAAGTAAAATTTTTATAGTAGAATCTATATTTTATTTATTTAGTTCGCTTTATTTTTTTATCCAAATCAATTAACAGTATATCATTATTTTGATTGTGATGCAGGAAAATGCATAATATATGTCAAGTCCAAATAACAGTTGTACCTCAATAATAATATATTTCTTGGATTTATTTTTAATTGCAATATGCATTTTATTTATCTTTACATTTATTCATAACATAATATTATTAATGTAATGACATATATGTGTGTGTGTGTGTGTGGGTGGGGGGGCGTTCTAGCGCACGCGTGTTTTATTTTAATCAATCGCGGTATAAACTTTCAGAAATTACCTATTAAAAATATCATGTTTACACAAGTGAAAAAATATATATATCAAAAAATAACATAATTAACTTCGAGTAAAAGCATTAGAAATGCGGCCAGACAGGCACGTGAGTGCCTGGCTTGCCGCTAGTATATATAATCAAGTAGATTTCCTTTCCATTTAAATATATTAACAATTCAAATAAATGGGTTTAGTAAAAAAAAAAGAAAAGGTTAAGATAAATATTTTAATTTATGTTAAATTACTAAATTAAAAATAATTTAATTAACATCAATAGATAAAGTAAAAAAAAAATAAAAATATCAATCTTGACATCACTTTACTAGCATCAACTCATTTAACAAAAGTTATTTTAGTGTATGTTGAATTGAGGATACATGGCACATGATGATTGGGTCGTGTGACATTAGGGCACCAACAACAATTAGCACTGCCGCACCGCCATACATACTCCTTGAACCAGACTGGTTAGTGACAACGGTAGGATAAACAGTGGAGATTTGCGTCCCAGTTTTCCAACCCAATCCAGCAATCCTAACTTGCTTGCGATGCTGGTGCTCTGCATTGTGCCCTACCACTCAACAAACATCATTTCGTTTCGCCGCTCCATCGTTTTTCATACAGATCCAGTTACAAAGAAGGGTAAAAAGGGAACATATCTCTCCCTCTTATTCAAAATCGAGTTTCCATGATCTAGAAGGTACTCTGTGTAGCTTCGCTTCCAAAGCACTTTTGGGAATGGTAAATCACGTTTCTGTAGGTTGCCAAACATGTGGGTCATGAGACAAAAATTGCATTAGAGCCATAGACGCACGTTTGAAGGAGGGGAAACGCAGGACCAAACACGCACTGAGAATAACATTTCTTGATATAGTTATTTTGTAAGTTATGTAAGAGAGGCTTCCTGCCATTGTGATTTATAAAAGTGATTTATCTTTACAAAATCTAAAATATACAAGCTAATTTGATTGCTTTGATAAAAACAAATGTGTTGAGAAGAGTTTCTTCATGTCAGTTTCTATCAAAATTTTAACCAAACACGGTTACTCCTCTCGCTTTATTTTTATCTTTGACTGAGAATTTCCACAAATAAAGTTATGAAACTAACCTTCGGATCAGAATAATAGTTAGATAAAGTCCTTCCTAAAGTGAAGATTTCAAGATTCGAACCCCTAATGACTTTGCGGATTAAGTTCGCTTGGGAGCACAGTCTATTTCACATATGACTAACCACTTTTAGGTTACACATCTCGCTTTAACTTGTTATAATTTTGTTTAGAGTCCATTTTAAACTTAAATAATTTGAAATGAGTTTAATTTTCATATATTCTTAACTTTTTTATATTGTCAACTAATTATATATCATCATGTTTGTGATTTTTTTTAATATACTAGATAGATATATACATGTGCGTTGCACGAGGAATAAACAAAATTTGCTTTCATATTTTGTTTAGTGAGAAAATGTGCTTGAAAAACATAACTTTGTAGACTCCTTTGTGATTAAATAGCAAATACACCTTCTATTGCTTATTTTACAAAATTTAAAAATCATTTTTCTGGATGATTGAATAGTTTTCAACTTTTCATGATAATCACAATGCATATAGGTTTCTCATTCTCTATTTATTTTTTTTATAATAATCATTTTCATATAACATTCAATGAGGAGTCAAGAATCTTACAAATTTGCTAAGGTGGCAAATTTAGAGAAATAGAAATAGCTGACATGGTGGTTCCATAGCCCTCCTATATGTCGTGATAGGGATCTCGGCGAGGACGGTGGGAAAAAGAAGAATTTAAGGAAAACATAGAGTTGCCACCAAATTTATTAATTTAGGATAAAAGTTGGCAAACCTTTAAAATGCTCTTTGGAACCAAGATTGGGTTCGGAAGCTGATTGTGCATACGGAAAAATGAGGACCTAACCCCATAGGACCAGGGGTGGAGCAAAAAATTTCATGGGAGGGAAGTCATGACCAAATATACATAACATGAAATAAAATAAAAATAACAGAAGAAAATTATATGGAATGCATTTGATATATAATTAGGATTTAATTGATTTGCGTATTGTCAGGGTAAAATTTTTTATATTATCAATCAATCATAAATTAACACATCATTCAAATATTTGACTCTTAATTAGTTGATGACGTAAAAGTTTTACACTGACAAAGCATACCCATTAAACTCATATAATTAACAACTTAAAATAATATATGTTACTCAAATGTATTTATAGTCAACTTATTTATAGTTATCACCAGAAAAAAACATATTTATAGTCAACTTAATACATACATTTGCATCTTATTTTCTAATCTAAAATTGGTAGATGATTAAAAAATTGGGGGAGGCCATGGCAACCTTAGGTCTCTCCTTCCATCCGCCCCTACATAGCACCCTTACTACATCGGTTATAAAAAAAATGGTTACCCAAATTAACTGTACAAATTATTAGTAAATGTTAAAAAAAATTCTCAATGAACAACACGAACAAGAAAAAAAGAAGTTCCTTGTAGCTTGATGGGACACAGACACACATTCCAATAGAAAGTTTAGGAGCATAGGAATGACTATGTGAGATTTACCGAAGGAAACTTATATCATAATTTGTTAGCTTGTAACAACTATGATTGGTCCAACCCAAAAATTGACTATCCCCACTATGGACACTCGACTCTTTTTAACATCTTTATCGACAAGTTAGACCTAGGGGTGGACATGGGTTGGGAGAAAATTGGACTCAACCCAACAAAGTTGACCAGATTGGGTTGGGTCAGGTTTGTGGGAATTTTTTTTATAACCCGAACCAACTCAACCCGATCACATTTAGGTTGGGTCATCGGGTCACTCTTATAATGAAAAAAAAAATCAATGCTAAATGGTAAATAACCCTATACTACGTGTGTCTTTACCCATTCTGTCGCATGCTTCTTATTCTTGGTCTTCTTCTTCTTAGAGGGTAGCAATTATTTTTCTTGTTCTAAATAAACCGACGGTTGCTACCACTATTCTTCTTCTTAGAGGCATCAATGAGATGATGAAGATGGCTTGCCTTCTCCGGCGAAGCGTACAATGTTGGACTAGATAGCGAGCGGCATCATCTTCCTGGAGGGAGGCACAGTGGGAGCTGGATTTTGTGGCAGGGGATCATATCTGGTAGGAAGTGAGGTGGGAGCTTGGGAGGCTCGTCTAGCACGCGGTGGGAGATGGAACAGCCGTAAAGGGACCAGATCTTATGGAATCGTGGCTGCATGCTTGGTCAGGGTTCTGATGTTGATGAAATTCCCTTTCTTCTCCTTATTTGGGTTGGTTCGGGTTGTTCGGGCTGAATTTTTTCCAACCCAACGCCCGAACCGAGACCATCAAGTTCTGTTCTCCACAAATTGAATGAACCCGACGACCCGAACCAACGTGGATTTTTCGATTTGGTTCGGTTCGGGTTGGTCGGGTTCTTGAGCTCATGGCTACCCCTAGTTAGACACATTCTATCGACTTTACTTATAGTAAAGTGTCTACAGTTAGAAATTAGTTTTATATAGAGTATGAAAATGCCCTAAAACTGGAAAAAAAAATATTGAATTTTTAAATAACTAATCAATATCAAGTTAAAGAAATACTTGAAATGACGACTTAAAATACCCTTGTTAAACCCGTTATAAAGGATTTTAGCCTAATAGTAAAATGTGTACCTTCTAAATTAGGTACTTGTATTCTAACCTTGGATCAAAACTTATTAAAAGTTTTTTTTTCTCTAAATGTACTAGGCTGAATGGAAGGTGCACACTAAGATGGTTCGAAATCAGTATAATCTTCGTTGATGTAAAAAAAAAATAGTTAACATATTTCATCATATCATATACTTACTTACACATCATATGTTTGTTCATCCAAATTAACCATTTTTATTTTTCAGAAATTTGTTTAGTAATTATTACCAGCGTTCGGACTAATAAACAATACTTAGCTGATTAATAGTTTATGAAGTAGTGAATTAAATCTTAAAATATGATTAAAAGTTGAAGCACTTGAATGGAACATAAACATTTTCCTCAACAGAATATGAGGGGGGATGTTCGCAGCAAGCTCGTTAGAAGAATTCGTGAGTGGAAGGACAAAGATTGACAAATCACCTTTTTCTCATACTTTGTGGGAAGTGAATATGTGTGCAGATTAGTTAGCGAACTGGAGCCTCTCTTAAGACTTGGGGATGCATTTGATTGAAGTTCTTCCTAGGAAGCTAGTTTCTATTCTATTCAATGATAAAGATGGGTCTCTATACACTGTGAACAAAAAAAAAAAAAAAGAATACAACAATCTCTATAAATTTGATTTTCTTTTCAGATTTATAAAATAAATTAAAGGGAAGACAAATAATATTCAAGTGTATGTTGTAACTTCCAAAAAAATTCACACTTAAGTCATTGTCAATAATCAAATCATTTGAATATTCAATCTATATGTTTAGGAGTGTTTAGTGGCTTCAAAATAGCTTAAAGAAGGTTAAAAACATGTAAAAATGAGTTGGATGATTATATGTTTGATTGACATGTTTATTATTATTTGGTATTCTCTTTTATGTTATGTGATGATTATGTATCATTTTGGCATGAGTTTGACTATTGTTATTGATGCATGGGGCATGGTGCCATCTGTGGGGATCATTTGGAATGACCTTATGATAATATGCATGTGTTTAGATATAATCCTTTGGAAGGAGATGATTGTCTGAGATAACTTCTCTTGGAGAGGGATGATTACTTGAGATACCTCCTTAGAGGAGATGCAAAGGGCCTAACTCATAGCGATGACGGATTGGCGGCTAATGCGAGGTGATGATAAAGGGCCTCACTCAGGAAGAAAGCAATAAGGGACATTACAAGATTATGGGAAATCTCATTCGTAGAGATAACAAGTTGGCGCTCGACGCAGGAAGTCTAGCATTCAACGTTGAGACCCCGATAAAAATGTTCACTCTGCCAAATTGGTGCTGGATGTAGGAAGACCATCACTCAATGTTGGCGGTTTGCGTAAAAACTGGTCTCTGTGATCTAGCTGCCGCTCAGAGCCAGAAAGCTTGCGGTCAGCATTGGCTCATTGTCTGACAGGGTATTTAAACCCTCATTCCATTTTGGAAAGACCCATCAGCAGCTACAAGTCCCATTTGACCTAAAAGGAGACAAGAAGGCTCTCTTGCAGCTGGAAGACCATTTTTCATGGATTTTACTTCATTTTTCTTGTTCAATCCATTTTCTTTTGTTGTTTCTTCTACCATTACTAGCTAAACCCTTTCTTTTTGGGGTTAGATGTTTACTATTCTGAACTTGATTGTATCTTGACTTGATTTTAAGGCAAGTTCATTCTTCTTTATGAGTATTTTATTCTATTCTTACTGCTTTTCTTGGCTTGATTATCCATGGAATGATTTATTGCTTTGGTAGACCATCAGAAAATATATGCGAATGCATGCTTATTGAATCAAATACCTAGTAGTTTATGAATCTAGGGATAGGTCTTGAAGTGCTTGCAATCTTTTAAGTCTTGGATCTTTATGCAAAATCCCATGTTAATCAACTTAAGGAATTAGGGTTTAATTTGGGGTTTTAGGCTCAATCCGCTTAGGGAATTAGGGCTTGAGTGTTTTAAAAGGCTTTATTGTCATAATTCAATTAGGACTTGCATTAGTAACCATTTCATTGCAATTGAGGGATGATTAGTGTAGTCTAACCCGACTTTTCATCCATTTGTTAATCAAGTTACTTTTTGCTCACTAAGTGTCTGTTAAAAAAAATCTCAAAAAGACCAAAAACATTTTACTATTGTTTTATTGCATGTTTATTGAGCTCCCTTCCTTCCAACCGATTGTCTAAATAGTGGTTTAATTTGAGAAGTGATACTTGCCTGTGATTCCAGAGAACGATATCCGATCTCACCACCGTATTACTTGTTTGCAATTAGATATACTTGCAAAAAACGTATCAAGTTTTTGTGGTGTGGCTGTTGGGATCTCGAACGCAAGCAATTGAGACAAAAACATTTGCAAAAGATTTACTTGATTTTTTTAAAATTAATATTTCTGAGGATTTACATTTAAATAATGAGTTTTAATTTATCTTATTTTCTTATGCTTTGAATTAATAATTATATTTGTTTAATTATCTATTTCAATGTAATATCGCGCGACGTTACATATGCCACTATTTCAGCATGAAACAATGTAATGGTTTACGTTTCTTAAAAACTCTTTTGTTTATTTCAACTAGACAATGGACTCGTGCAATGCACAGTAAAATACTCAGTGAAAGTGAATTATGTAAAATCTAGAAGGGCAAATTTGCATCGATAAATTATAAATAATAATGTAATAAAAATTGTTGATATTTTAATAAATTACTCATTTAATTTCACTTGTTAACGTTGAGAATTAGGACACATAAAATTAGGATTAAGTAAATGAAATGAATACAAAGAATGTAATTGATTATTTAACATCTAAGTTAAGTTTTTTTAAAATAACTATAAATTAGGAAAAGTAAATTAGGAATGAAGAAAAAAGAATAAACACAATAAATAAAATAAATAAACACAATGAATTTATTTTAATATTTAACATCTGAATCAAAATGTTTTAAAATAGATAACAATAAATTAGAAAACACAAATTAAGAATAAATAAAAGGAATACATAGAATAAGTGTAATTTAATTTATTATTTAGTACTTGAATTAAAAGATTTTAAACAGGTAACAGTGAAACAGGAAACTAAGAATGGATAAAATGAATATAATTGACATTTATTTACAAAGATAAAGACAGAGATGAATTTATAACCGTTGTATAAAAATAAACTATTTAAACTTATTTTAAAAAAGGCTTAATTGCATATTTGGCCACCTGTTATTGGTCATGTGTGATTTTGATTTCTATGGATTCTTTAGCACATTTGGTTACCTATTTTTTAAATATTGTAAATTCGGTCATTCCATCCAACGTCTAACAATTTTTCCCCAATAATGAACAGAAAGAAATCACTATTTTAAGCACATAGAACCTTTAGTTGAGCTCTGTGGTTAAGGATCATGTGGTAGAAAAAAAAATGGTCCCTAAAAAGAGGGGCAAAATTGACAAATGATAGAGGGGAACTAGGGATATTCATATCCAAACCGATCCAAAAAAAAAAAAAAAAACTGAAAACTGAATCAGAAAATTCAAAAATCGAACAAAAGTGATGCCTATTGGATTTTTATCTTGTTTTGGAAAATCGATCGGATCAGATCAGATTTTGGATTTTTTTTAAAAACCAAATCAAATCGCATATATAATATTTAGTATATGTTTATTCTATCTTGTTTTTCTAATAATATTTACTAGTTTAATTTGACATAATTTTTTATTATTTATAATATTCCAAACATAAAAAAAGATGATTGGAACAAGATGATGATGATAATTATTTATTTTATACATATTTTATGAAATTTTATTATATGAATGTATCAATAAGTATATAAAATTTTTTTGTAAAAAAAAAGTATATACGAATTTATGATTTTGTTCAATTTAGCTTGTAATATTGATTATTGATGTAATATAAATATGTAATGATGAGTCAGCAAAAACCGAACCAACCGGTTCAATCCAAATCACATATAATCATATCGGATCGAATCGAATCAAATTCCTTTTAAGGGAGCAATCCAAACCGAATCGAATCGCAAGTTGTCTCAATCTTATGATTGAATGACTTTTTGCCTCGAAGACGATCCAAATTGATCCACGAACACCCTTAAAAGGAACCATCAAATCACATTGAAGATGTGAGACAAAGGAGTGAGAAGCCGAAATAGAGATTTTCTATATGTTTAAAGTAGTGGTTACTCTCTATAACGAATATCGAATAAAATGACCGAATTTACAATATATTATAAAATAGAGAGACTAAATATGCTAAAAAATAATAGGGGCTAAAATCAGTCACAGCGAATAAATATAAGTCGAAAAAAATAATATTGGATAAAGCTTTATTTAAGTTCTTATAAAAAAAAAGTGTAAAGACACAAAGTCGTCCCTCAAATTTTCAAGTAGCCCAGTTTGGTTCTCGAAAAAAAAAGGATAATTTGATCTCTCAAATTTTATAATGGGGGACAATTTGGTCCCCAAATTTTATAACGGGGGACACTCTGATCTCTCTGTAAGGACCGAATTGTCCCCGTTATAAAATTTAAGGGACTAAATTGTCATTTTTTTTTAGGGACCAAACTGGGCTACTAAAAAAATTTGAGAGATCATTTTGGGCCTTTATTAAAAAAATAAAAATAAAAAAATTATTTAAGTTGTTTATTGAAAGTCAGCTTAAATTACAAAAAGCTAGACAAAGGAGTGGGAGTGAAACGAGAGGGCAAATCCAGCAACACAGATATTTGTTGACGAAACAGCAGGCGAGCAGCGAAGCTCCGTTTGTCTCTCGAAATCCAGAAGCTTCTTCGGCCATGATCGCAAAATCACTTGCTACACTCTAGGGTTTCTCTCTCTACACGCTCTGCAATCACTCACTGGTGAGTCCTCTCTCTCCTTCTACATTTCAATCTCTTATCTAGGGTTTACTATACTTTTCTTGTTTCTATTCCTTTTCCCATTCTCTTTCTCTCTGAAATTTTGTGACCTTTTTCTATTTTCTATGTTTTGTAAAATTTCAATTTAACGCGTGGTTAGAAACCTAATTTGTGTCGTTTCTTGAATTTGAATGTGATGGGTACTCGTAGTTTAATCGATGTCGTTTATACGGAAAAACTAGGGTATCTTAGCTACCGATTTATGATTTTCGCCTTTGCGAATGCTGAAAGGGAACTTTGGAGAGATGAAAATGAGGAACGAGTAAAGCTGTAGTGGAAAATTCTTGAAAGTTTCTCTTTTTTCTTTTTGCTAGATGTTGCTGTGCTTCATTTTAGACTAACAATGGATTAAGGAAGCACTCTCCCACTTGTGATTCTCTCTTCATCCTGTGTTGAAATATATCTAATTACTGTCTGTTCTGTTTTATGATAGAAACTGGCACTCTGATGCATTATTTTGGATAGAATGAGCTTGGTTTCAGTGTGGGATTTGATCATCATATTGGGTTTCTTCTTTATCCGTGCATTGACTATAGTGTAGAATGTGCAATCACTTTCTGATACTACAGTTGCCCAAAATTATTTGTTTGATATTGATGGAAGGAAACTTTTATGGTCACTCCTACTTGTTGACCTTATGATTACATCTTTGGACTCTTTTTTCGTTTTTAAAAAAAATCTAAAAACACAAGCTCTTTAGGCCTTCACCCATGGAAATAGTGGGATTACCAAGATACCAAAACATTAGGTAGTTTTGTAGCTGGGTCAGCAGTCTCCTTTGTGCTTTAGTTCTATGTATCTCGGTAAGAGTACGTTATTCAAAGTGCTAATACTAGATACAATTTTTCTGCAGTAATTTCGTGTGGTCAATGCGTGAAGGTGTTATGGAGTCCACTCAAAGTAGCTGGTTTAAATATGTGTCAAATGGCATTTGATCCTTCCACTCTTCCATGAGCAATATTGGATATTTAACACATTAATCGATTCCATACTGGGTTATTTTGGAGTGGAGAAATTTTCCATATATTCTGAGATAGCAGAATAAACCACTGGCTAGTTCAAGAACTGGAAATGATGTATCACCTTATGTATTGAGTTTCAACAGATACACTAGTTCCCAATGTGCATCAAGAACAGGCATTGAAGAAAATAAACGAAATATACGTTGTAGCTTTGGTCTGCTTCTTGAGTGGCCAATTATTAAGTGTTTTGGAAACTTTCTAAGATGTATTGGATCCAATAAGTGTTGTAAAGATGCTGTTCAAGTTCCATCATGGCTGTAGATTTTTCATGGTTTCAAGAGAATATGCATAGGCTTTGGAGGATTGTTTGGAAGTACTGGATTCTTTATAAGCATCTTTGTTATTTTGCTACCGAAATATACTTGACATCATTTGAGAACTTTGAATCATATGGTCTCCTTGATGATTGGACCAATTAGTTACGGAAGACTAAGAAGAGTCTCTATCCGATTTTAAGACTTCGTGGCATTGATAAAGGGTTTATGTATTTATTAGGCTTATGAATCTCTAAGAAAAGATGAGGCTATGTATGACCTATCACATAACGAAGTGTTGATAGTATAAGCAATAGTTTCAACACCCAAATAACAGTATAGTTAAATATTGTCAACGTTTTCTATACCACTACAACCATTTAAAACTACCCTCTCCTTGGGACTTAATATGACCTAATAGGATATTATTCAACCTCATTCTCATCAACCTTTAAGCATCCCCATTTCCATGGTTATTGCTCTCTGACATTGGCCACCATTACCATTGCCAATTTCATGCTCGTGAAATGGTTTCCTTGCTAGTTTGGTGTCATCTCGGAATGCATACACCCCAAATTCCACAACCAGTAGTGATAGGGTTCTTCAAAAGTTCTTCCAGCTCTTTATACCTCTTAGATGAGATTTCATTAGCTTGAGGAGATAAAGAAAGATGTGGGGAAGTAGGTATTATAGTTGTTCAAGCATGTTTGCTTTTTTGGTTGATTTTGGCTCCATGAATGAATGCACTTGAATTGGCAAAGCTATTGGTGATGTCTTTGGATGGGATCTTCTCTCCAATTAAATGACAATATATCTCAATGTTTTTGTTCCTCTCATGAAATATTGGATTAGAGGCAATATGCAATGCATCTTGATGGTCACAAATGAGCATCATTTGCATAATCTCTCGAAATCAGAGCTCTTTAAGTAGCTGTTTTAACTGAATGAGTTAGTAAGTGGATGAGGCTATGGCTAGATATACTGCTTCAACGCTTAATCTTGCAACCACATTTTGTTTCTTACTCTTCCAGGATATCAAATTATCCCCAAAGAATACACAATGCTAAAAGTGGATCTTTTATCAGTAGATTGTAGGGGATAATAATAATAATATCCAACAATATGTGTGTGATCTTTATCTTTATAGACAAGCGCTTTTCCTGAAGCTTTGTTACTATATTTCAGGATATGAATCATTGCATCCCAATATCCTTCACAAGGTCAATTGAGGAATTGACTCACCACACTAATAGCAAAAGAGATGTCTGGACAAGTTACTGTGAAGTAGTTCAGTTTACCAGCTAATCTATTGTATCTTCCTAAATCTGAAATGACTTTTCCTGATTTATTAGAAGTTTCGCATTTGGATCCATAGAAGTGTCAACAAGCTTTGCATTCAACAGACCTAGTTCCTCAAGAATGTCTGTGGCATACTTTGTAGAATTACTATACCATCCTTAGATCTTTGCCACCTCATTCCAAAGCAGTATCGATTCCATCCTTGGATCTTTGCCACCTCCATTCGAAAGTAGTATCAAAGTTTTTTGAGATCTTTGATCTGAATGGCTGGATGGCGATAGAAGACAAAAGTGACTAGCCTCACTCCATGTCATGCCAAACCATTGAAGTACAATGCTAAATCTGCCAAACCAAGTCCTAGGACATTAAGGCCATATAGAGATTTGCGAAGACAACCCTCGAGTAACAATCCCCGAGTAACAAACCTCGGGGGCTTCTCCACATAAACTTCTTCAATGAGATCATCGTGTAGGAAAGCATTTTTGATGTCTAGCTGATGAAGGGGCTAGTGGTGAATATTGACTTTAGACAGAAAAAGGCAAACAAAAGTCATCTTTGCCACTAGCGAGAAAGTGTCCCTATAATGTTGGTATCAATAACCCTTGTGGGGAGGAGATAGAAAGAACATTTAGGTAATCTAAGGCAAATTTCACAATCTCATTTATTGTATTAAATAATGAAATAACTCAATGACTATTGATAACTTTTCACTGGTCCTCACAGTCAAATAAACCTATATGAAGTGCTGGAATTTTCAGCCAGCAGTTTCTACCTGTAAAGGTTTTTTTGGGGATATATAGTTTTCTTTGTTTGCTTGTCTGCACATGCTTTTTCTTTTGATTGTTGCTTTTCATGTCTCCATTTTCCTTGATTTTGATGTTGGGAGGATTTCGGACCTTCCTGTTCTATATTCTTCTTCTCTATTAGTTACTTCATTTTTGTTTAAAAATGGTCGATTTTATGTTTCTTGAGTGGTTATGCAATCTTTGATTAGGGTCAATTCTTGATTCTTCACAATTTTGGTGGAACTACTTGCATCAATAGTTTTAGTTTCTTGATCTTGGGATGCCCTACCGGGGCCTAAGGGAACTCCACTGAGGAGCCAGGGGAGGAGGTAGGGAGTTGGGAGTGCATTGGGAGGGGTCGAACTGTCCCACTGATCACATAGGTAAATCATATGCCTGCTGACTGAGCTAATACTCACTGGCTTGAAGCTTATTGTTTTAAATACAAGATAAGTCTGTCATTTTATTTCATAATTTATGATGTTTCTGTTTCTTAGCATGTTATAGTTTTTCAGTGAAGAAAAATTGGTAGAAAAATGAGGTTAGATTTCATGTTTTTGATGATCTATTTGTTGTCGTTTTTAATTCAGAGCACACTGCATTAATCAAAGAAAAGCATTACAGCTTTGGCAAGTGAGATGAGTGGAAGTTCCAGAAAGCGCTCTTCAAAGTGGGATTTGAGGGATGATCCTGAATTTGCACCTGATAGTAAGCAATTGCGGTCTTATTTAGAAGGAAATGATAAGTTAAAATCTGGTATGGGATTTTCATCTAAGGAATCTTTTTCTGGAGGCAGAGGTTCAAATAAGGATGATATTATGAATAAAGACTATAGAATTTTGGATGAAACAATGGAATGGGATGCTGATGAGAGTTACAACAAGAAAATGTCTCCTGGGTATGAGGAATGGAAACATATGAGACATAGTCAATCCCCAAAAAATGGTTGGAGCAGGTCAGTCAGGTTTGTTTCTTTGCTCACTGTGTGTGCTGACCCCATATTCTGAAAATTGATGGAAGCTTTATATTTGACTGATGGTTTGTTATGGGAGCTTGGCTATAAATATATTCTAAAATATATACTTATTCTCTGAAGCATTTGAACTTCAATGGAGGACTGTGTACACGTAGGAGAATACTGTGACATCTCTGAGTACACTGCAGTATTGTTGGGATTCCAAAAAAACATTTCACTACTTCTTAGATGCTTTGCTTATCTGTTTAATGACATTTTAAACATGTTGGACGTATTTTCCACATGCTTTATGTTTTCTTTCTTGCACACACGTACATGCAATCATGACCACTGGATATTGCATGAATGGTCAGTGATAGTCATGTAACATTTAATTGATATTTTCATACCAAAAACACTTCTGTTTCTTTTTCTTTTTTCTTTTTTGGTTAAATTAAGATGTACGAATGACATGTTCTGTTCCTTTTATGGGTATTTGCTTTAATTTCCACTGATTTTTAGTTTCGATCTTTGATAGCAAGATAATTATTAATTTCAAATTATGTCATCCTTTCCCCTAATAAATTTAATGAATATATTTGTGATTTGTGATAGTATTATGGTCATTATTGTGAAGGTGCATAATTTTTCTAGATGCAGTTGGTTTTGCTAATTATCTACCTTTCTTTGGATTATGTCGTTCCTAGGAGTAGTCGGAGCAGGAGCCCTCCGCATGGTTTTAGGCGGGATTCAGGATTCAATGATAGAAATAGAATGAGGGCTGGAGGGTCAACACAACCATGTAGAGATTTTGCTGCTGGTAAATGCAGAAGAGGCAGCCATTGCCATTTTCTGCACCATGATAATCAAAATTATGAGGATAGTTGGGAAAGTAAGCACAGGGAAGATGGAACTCCCCGATATTCTGCTCCTCACGACAGTAGAGACCATTCTCTGAGGAGTGGTAGATCTAATGAAGCTTGTATTAATTTTGCTAAAGGCAGGTGTAGAATGGGAGCATCATGCAAGTTTGTGCATCATAACAATTCTGATGGATATGGCAAAGGTTCTGTGGATGAATTAACTAGAGAAAGGGAAAGTGATAGACGACGCAGAGATAATTCTTTTGATCAAGGTGGTGGGCATGGGCCGAACCGTAGTGGGGATACTCCTTGCAAATTTTTCGCTAATGGAAACTGTCGTAATGGTAAATATTGTAGGTTTTCTCATGATAGGCAAGCATGTAGGAGCCCTAATAGAAGATTAAGGGATGATAGGTGGGGGAATAATCCAGGTGGAGATCATCAGATGTTGGATAGACCAAAATTGAGTGATTCAGTTAGTCCTAATGGAAGGCTAAGAGATGATAGGTGGTCTTCAGATGGCAATATGGTTGATGCGGACAGTTCGAAGCCAGATGATATAGTTGCTGTCTCTGATACAGCAAAGCTGGTTGAGGACAAATGTGGAAATATAGGTGCCACAGATCCTGGACTCGCTGCTTGGCCAATGAAGGATGGATGGGGTCACAGTTTAGACAAGAGCACAGTGCATGGTGAACCAACATTTTCGATTGATAAGAAGGAAACTGACCATTGGATAGCAGAAAATGCTGGTGCCAACATGCGTGTTTCCCAGCCAATAGGTACAAGCATTTGGCCTGGTGATGCAGAAATGTCTCCTGATTGGAATTATAGGGTGGGATCTTCCAGCCATATTCAGGAAGAGCATGGACAGAATAGGCATGGGATAACCCAGGGTGGTACATATTTAGCCACTGAACATGAAGGAATACAAGTTACCCCAGGTAATATGCTTGATGTTCCTGTGACTGTACATCCGTTGTACTTTCAAACATATTTTACCCTGCAAGTTCAAACCTAAAATTTTAAGAAGTGTTTATGTTATTACATTGACATGTGATGATAAAAGTGACAAAACAAATCTGATGATTTTTCTATATAAAAGAAAAACCAAAAAACGAATCTGCTGATTCACACATAGACCTAAACTTTTGTTCTTTTTTCTTTCAGGGCCAAGCTTTAATCAGAATGCACAGAATATAAATCCTTTGCATTCTTCAAGCGGCCATGCAGTTGGACATATTCAAGTGGCCGTTCCCATTCTTCCTTCGAGAGGAGTTGTTGAAAGTATGCATAACCAAGAAGTCTCTACTGAGAAACAGTACACTGTAGAATCAAATATGATGGATGCAGGCTTATCACAAGTTAGTTCAAGGAATCCTCCAACCCCGAACTTGGTAAGCAAAGAACAGCTTGCTCAGCTTAACAATATCTCAGCCTCTTTGGCTCATATTCTTGGAACAGGTCAGCAACTGCCGCAACTTTATGCTGCTTTAAATTCTAATGATGCAAAGGATACTCCCTCCCTAGCCAAAACTGAAGTGCCTGCTATGCCTGTTTCCAATACATTCATCAAGCCAGATCCCGCTGTTGGGTTCCCGAAGCAGTATGATCCGATGTGTGATAGTATTGAACCAAAGAATACCGATGCTAGTGGTGCTGCCCCTGCCTTTCCTCAAAGTAAAAGTAATGCAGAAGATAAAGTAGAAATTCCGTTGCTGGTGCCTAACTCAAGGAGACAAAATTGTGGTGATTCTTTTAAGGCTGCCTCCTCAGAAGATCTTGTCAAGAGTGAACATCTAATCCAGCTACAGCCAGGTCAAAACCTTGAGGTTAATAAGGCGAACAATGAAGTGGTAGTTGAGGAAAGGCAAAATTCTCAAGATGATCATAAAAATTCAAAAGAGAATGGTCCTTTGGAAAACATGGACCAAAATGGTGGATCTGATGAGGCTAAGAAAACAAAGGATGCAAAGGGGATTCGTGCATTTAAATTTGCATTGGTTGAGTTTGTTAAGGAACTTCTGAAACCAACATGGAAAGAAGGTCAAATCAACAAAGAAGATTATAAAACAATTGTGAAGAAAGTTGTTGATAAAGTAACTGGTACCATGCAGGGGGCCAATATTCCTCAGACACAAGAGAAAATTGACAACCACTTGTCATTTTCAAAACCAAAACTTAGCAAACTTGTACAGGTCAGTGGTGGTTAACTTGCACATTGCTACATGTTTGAAGGATTCCAACTCTTCTCCCCCATTTTGCTTACTTTTAGTTTTATAGATGAATTTGAATTTAGATGAAACTCCAGAAACCATTGAGTTTTCTTGAAGACTTGATTTGGATCTCGGAAGAGCTGATGATGGAAAGTTGCCCAAAAACAGCTGATTAATTTTGACCAGAGAAATATGTACTTATCCAAGATTTTATATATGTAACTAAGTTTCTTCATTAAATATACCGTCTAAAACTTAAGGTACTTTTAGGAACCTTTTTTTAAATTGAACTTATTTTGTTTTGTTTTTGTTAAAAATTTACTTACTTTTTTTATTTTTTTTTCATAACTTAGTTATTTTGTCAGTTCAACAAAATCTCATGCGAAATAATTTTCTCTTAAGAAGTGACATCTATTTCAAATTGAAGTTGTACTTTTTCTCATAACAGCTTTTGAATCCATCATATTGTTGCAACCTAATTGATCTCTATAAGATTCTGATGTCTATGTTTGACCATGATTGGTGTAGCCTAAATATTTCTTATGTAAAAGTTGTTCTATTTTGCTTGTGAGATATATGTTACCTTCGGAGACTACTTTTGCATTTGAGACATTTTCTTTTCTCAGAGCATGGTCAGTGTGAAACTAATGACAATGTGTGGACTTGTGGCTTTTCCAGCTTGTCTTACAATTTGTCTTTTGGTTGCAGGCATATGTGGAAAAGATTCAGAAGGCTTAGTACAAGTATATAAATTTAGCTACCAAATCTATCGATTATATATTTCTAGACGGTACTGTTGTCAACTTGTACTATGTTTCCTGTTCTCTAGATGTTATTTTTTGTCCCTTTAGTGTACTTTAGATGCTAGAAGAATCCAGTAGGCATTGTAGCTCTTGAGTACATACAATTTGGGATCTTTTCTTTCTTTTTTGACCTCTAGTTGTTTTTTCTTCGTTTCTTATGGGAAAAATTATTGGCCGTTTGTTCCATTAGATATTAATTTAAAATGGGAATGTTAGGCAGTTGTTATGCGGGGTTTTTACCAAACTAACCCACTTTTAGAAACTATTTACCAAAATAACCTACTTTTGAAACTATTTACCAAACTAACCTACTTTTAAATAAAATAATATTTTTTTTTTGTTGACTTTGAGTGGCGCTGGTCCTACCAGCGCCATTGACTTTGACCCGCCACGTGGCGGGTCTTTATTGGGCAAAAAAAAAACGAAAACGAAAAAAAAAAAAAAAAAAATAAAGAGGGCAGTGGCGCCAGTCCTAACGGCGCCACTGCTTTATAATATATATTATTATTATTATATATATATATATATATATATAATATAATAATTATATATATATAAATAATTAAATATATATATAATTTAATATAATTATTATATATAAATAATTTAATAATATTAATATAATTATATTAATTATTAACTAATTAATAAATATTTATTATTAATATTAATAATTAATAATATATGTTAATATAACTTTATATATATATATAAATTAATAATTTAATATAATTATTATATATAAATAATTTAATAATATTAATATATTTATATTAATTAGTAATTAATTAATATAATTCTTATATAATGATAATATTTATTAGTATAATTTAATTAATTAATTATGATAATATTTATTATTAATTAATAGTTAATAATATAAATTTGTGTTGTCTTGTGTCTGTAATGTAATTTGTTAAGCTCGTTTCCTTTGACCGATGACTTGGTTGCTCGTCACATTCACATCACATGCATGTCCACTGATCACAATACTATCACACTGGTGGACTGTTTGACAATTTCACAATTCTTGCTCCACAAAAACCAACTCCAACAAATTTGTTTATAATAATTAATTATTATATAAATAAATGATAATAATAATTTATAATTTTAATTATCTTCTTATATATATAATAATTATTATTATCATTTATTTATATAGTAATTAATTATTATAAACAAATTTGTTGGAGTTGGTTTTTGTGGAGCAAGAATTGTGAAATTGTCAAACAGTCCACCAGTGTGATAGTATTGTGATCAGTGAACATGCATGTGATGTGAATGTGACGAGCAACCAAGTCATCGGTCAAAGGAAACGAGCTTAACAAATTACATTACAGACACAAGACAACACAAATTTATATTATTAACTATTAATTAATAATAAATATTATCATAATTAATTAATTAAATTATACTAATAAATATTATCATTATATAATAATTATATTAATTAATTACTAATTAATATAAATATATTAATATTATTAAATTATTTATATATAATAATTATATTAAATTATTAATTTTTTTATATATATAAAGTTATATTAACATATATTATTAATTATTAATATTAATAATAAATATTTATTAATTAGTTAATAATTAATATAATTATATTAATATTATTAAATTATTTATATATAATAATTATACTAAATTATATATATATTTAATTATTTATATATATATAATTATTATATTATAATATATATATATATATATATATATATATATATAATAATAATATATATTATAAAGCAGTGGCGCCGTTAGGACTGGCGCCACTGCCCTCTTTATTTTTTTTTTTTTTTTTTTTTTTCGTTTTCGTTTTTTTTTTACCCAATAAAGACCCGCCACGTGGCGGGTCAAAGTCAATGGCGCTGGTAGGACCAGCGCCACTCAAAGTCAACAAAAAAAATTATTATTTTATTTAAAAGTAGGTTAGTTTGGTAAATAGTTTCAAAAGTAGGTTATTTTGATAAATAGTTTCTAAAAGTGGGTTAGTTTGGTAAAAACCCCGTTGTTATGCGGGATTCAGTTTATTTTATTACCATTTATTTTATTTATTTTTGATAAGCCCCATTTAGGGTATAGAGCTGAACAAAAGGAGAGTAGTCGATCAAATAAATAAATAAATTAAAGTCTGCAAATGCAATGACCACCCCCAGATACATAGTTTCTAGAGGATATAATTATAAACCATTTCCAAAGCAATGTAAAAAAACTGAGTTTCCAACTTTGTGTAGAAACCGCAACAGCAGAACAAATAGGTAGGAAGCATAATGTAAACAAGCCTGAGGGTTGATGGTCCAATCCAAAAATGAAAATCCTCCCTGCTTTAGCCGTGCATGACACCAACTCCACACCCTGATTTTAATCAAATATCACCTTATCAAAATCTTTGGGTCCCTGAGAGAAAATAATGTCATTCCTAAGAAGCGAAAGTGACCATATAATAGCAAGTCAAAACATCCTCCATGCTCTTTTCAACTTCCTTCCCGCAAAAAGGCCATCATATTGTTGTAGCAGCTCTGAAAGATTCCATGATAACACAATTTCTACACCAAACCAACAATAAATTATGCATCCAAACAGAATAAGAAGAATTGCATGAAAGGAAAAGATGCGAGCTGGTTTCGGCAGCTGAGTTGCAAAACTATATGAATAGCCATCCTTTTCAAAACTAGAAGTACTGTATTTATTTCATTAGGGCTACTTCTAGAGTGAGAAACTATTAAAAGTCTCACCATGAGAGACCATAAAAAACGACTTATTTGCAAAATAAAAATTGTTTTTAACCTTCTCTTTTCTCACTCTCTCCTCTCTTCTCACCTATCTTGCTGCCTCCCCTCCTACCTATGGTGCCTTAACCTGAACCCGAATCATTTGCTCCTTTAACAGCACCGAACCATACCAACACTATCATCGTACCCTGTCACATTGGCATGTCAGTCTGATCCATTCTTCGAGGCTTCAGTGTTGCGATCAATGAGCGTGACGTGTCAATTGATGACCAGTTCCACGACGAGTCGAGGGAGACTCAGCGTCAGGTTTGATGTTGTCATGCGCGTTCGTCGGTGGCGTCGATGACGTTAAGATATTAAACAATAGCAACACAAGTTGCAGGGTTTGATCGAATGGTTGCCAAGGTCTGTGATTTATGCAATGAAAGAAGGTGATATCGTAACTTGGTGAAATTGAACCGATTGCTTTTTGCTTCTTGCTTTGGTTGTTCAATTGCTTGAACTCTGCAAATTTGGGGGTCGAGGAGAACACAAGGTTTTGAGAGGCAACTTTAGGGGGTTTCGGAGGAAGAAGGATTTTAATGGAAGAAGAAATGAAGCGAACGTCAATTTGAATGTGAATTAAGATTATGGAGTAAGGAGGTGCAGACAATCTGCTTCAGTTGCCAGTTTGCCACAGCACCTAAAAGCTTCCCTCTCTTCTCTCTCTCTGGCGGGGACTTATGACTGGGGAGAGGAGAATTGGAGAGGTTTTTCAATTCAGACACGGGCCAGCTATTAGAGGTCCTGAAATGATTGCTTTTATCGAAGGCGAGTTTCTGTTTGATTGGTGGGGGTAGGAAGGCGGTTTTTTGGGGGGGAGAAAGGAAGGAGGAGAGAGGAGGGGAAGGGATGAATTTTTCATTTGCAAATAAATCATTTTTGGTGATATTTCATGGTGAGAGACTTGTCATAGTTTGACAAGTCTCTCACCCAAGAATTTGCCTTTCATTAAGAACATAACCCCGAATTTGATAAGATATTCATGACTTCAATGAGTCTGGCTTGGTTCTTAGTAGTTTTATGCTAGGTCTGGACAATCCTACACTTTCTGAAATCGAGTGTCATGTTCTCGCTTGTTCCTTTCTTTCAGTAACCAACATAACTCTTCCCCAATTAGATAACGATCCTCGGCAGTTATACATGTCTGGAACATGCCGCTTCTTGTTGAACCGCCACCACCATAAAACACAGATACATTCATTGCCATCGTAAAGCACAGAATTGCAACTGCCGCCATCATAGAACACATATCTGCAATACAATTTGGGTCGGGTTGCTAGGTTCGACCAGAGGGTAGAGGCCAACACAGATCTGCAACCATTTGAGGATGAGATAGAAATCTCAAAAGGGGTTGCAGGTTATAGGTGATAATGGGTGTGCTGGAAAGATGAGGGTGGATTAGGGGCTTGGGAAGGAAATAGAAGATTACAAAACGAATTTTTTATGGTTTTGTATAACTAGACTGTCAACAATTAACAAATACACACTTTATTGTAAAAAAAAATAAAAAAAAATACACAGTTATAATGGTACAAACAAATATGGAGGTAGAATCCAGGCTGACATTTTTATTGGTATAGAATGGTTGGTCACACTGGTGTACCATTGCACCAATTTTTGTTTTCTGGTACAACATAGAAGCCACCATCAAGTTAAGGTAAAGCTATAATAAAAGTGTAAAATGACTTTTGATGGCTTAAATCCAGCAAACCTTTCATATTCTTTGACCTTTGTTTCGAAATTCATTCGTACCAAGCAGCATTTTTGAAACTTAAATCTTAATGACATGCAACTATTATCTTATTTGGTGGAACAGATATAAGAACAAACCCATTTCATTCAAGCCGGAAAAAAACAAGTCTTCCGATCCAAATAATTGTTGCTGTTACGTGAATGATTATTGATTTTTCATCTTTAATTTTGTATTATTAATAATTAATAATATATTTTTTTGAACGAAGCAAAGAGGTATCATTAATTAGAGTACAATGGGTACCATAGAACCCATTACAAAGTCTTGGAAACAAAAATAGATTACAACCAGAACAAGTGGAGTGCCTAAGCCACTGTTGAATACAATTATCCAGGCTAATACACCAATCAGAAAATGAGCAAGAAACACCCTTTGATCTAGCTATAAACCACCTCCAAGAACAAACCTTGATTCTATCCAACAAAAAGATCATATCTATATGTCCATTATAAAAAATCACCCCATTTCGTAGTTCCCAAATACACCAAACCACCACATGCCAAATCAAAATCCATCCACCACTTTGGGGCCTATTAAAAGCTTCAGCAAACTGAACCAGAAAAGAAGTTATGGAACCTGTTAAAGTAATATCTTTCCCCAACCACAACAAAATATTCACCAACAAAGACTTGGAGAAAGGGCATAAAAAGAAAAGATGACAACTATTTTCTCTATGTGATTTACAAAAGACACATAACAAATCACTATTTTCTCCAATAATTCTCCTATGGGATAGATTATCCCTTGTAGGTAACCTGCGCAATAACAGCTACCAAGAAAGAACCACCACCTTAAGTGGAGCTAGACTTTTCCAAATCAGTTTAAAAGCTTTTTCCTCCACCCATAGTAACTGCACTTCCTATGGCATGATAGAAATAAGATGTTCATATGCAGACTTAACATAATAACCATCAGAAGAGTGTTGTTTCTGTGAGAGATTTTCAAAATTACGAAACGGTTAAAATGTTAAAACGATGCAAAATTATTACAACACAGGTTGAGAGTTCGATTCCCGCGTGTGGCATTTTTGTTTAGTTTTATGACCGTTAGTTAACTGACTGGAAAAATAAAATGGCAAAATGCAGTTGAGCAGATTCGAACTTGGGACCTATGCCCGGAAGAGACACACCCGTTGGCCGCTAGGCTAACAGATATTTCGTGTCAGATTTATGATCGTCGTTGTTACTTAGGTAACGAATTTGACCGTTTTTGAATCCTTTGAAGGGTTGTTTTGCTTCACCAAGTGACATGAGTTGGTCTATAAATAGAACCATATGCATACAGTGAAGGACACGAAAATCTCAGAATTTCTCAAGCCATCTTCACTCCAAATCACCTTCTTTTCTCACTTGTGCGCAGAGAGAGTTAATGAGACTATTACTCCGTAAACTACCATTGTCGATACGCTTGGTTTAGGGTGTGCAAACCAAACCAAGGTTCTCCATTGTATCCTGAAGGGGATTCGCTGGTACACCTGTTGCATCCAATCTACGAGAAGAGATTGGTGGGGGCGAATCGAACCTAAAGCCTAGTGTTCCTACACGCCTTGGAGATTGCACTTTACCGTTTGTTTTCTTCTTCTTTGTTGCAGATCCATACCCCATTTTCTAACAATCTTTAGGTTCGATTTCTGTAACAATGGCTGCAACATTGAAGGACATGACTTCTGACTTTATCAAACTTGAGAGGTTCGAAGGTGGAAACTTTAATCGTTGGCAATAGAAGATGCACTTCCTTCTTACAACATTGAAGGTGGTGTATGTGTTGAACACACCAAGACCAGAGGAAAAAAAAGATGAGACCATCAATGAAAGCCTAGTGTTCCTACACGCCTTGGAGATTGCGCTTTACTGTTTGTTTTCTTCTTCTTTGTTGCAGATCCATACCCCATTTTCTAACAATCTTTAGGTTCGATTTCTGTAACAATGGCTGCAACATTGAAGGACATGACTTCTGACTTTATCAAACTTGAGAGGTTCGAAGGTGGAAACTTTAATCGTTGGCAAAAGAAGATGCACTTCCTTCTTACAACATTGAAGGTGGTGTATGTGTTGAACACACCAAGACCAGAGGAAAAAGAAGATGAGACCATCAATGAAACTCGTGAGAGGAACAAGTGGGTGAATGATGACTACATTTGCATGGGGCATATTTTGAATGGCATGACCGACTCATTGTTTGATGTATATCAAAATGCGGGATCCTCCAAAGAACTATGGGAGAAACTTGAGGCAAGATACATGATGGAGGACGCAACAAGTAAGAAATTTCTTGTTAGTCATTTTAATAATTATAAAATGGTTGATGGTATGCCTATCATGGAACAAATGCATGAAATTGAACGTATTCTTAATAACTACAAACAACATAATATGCACATGGATGAAACCATCATTGTCTCCTCAATCATTGACAAACTTCCTCCTTCATGGAAAGACTTTAAAAGAAGTCTTAAACATCGGAAAGATGACATTTCTCTTGAACAGTTGGGTAATCACCTTCGTTTAGAAGAAGAGTATCGTAAACAAGATGATATTAAAGAAAATTCTGTTCATGAGAAGGTGCATGTAGTAGAGGAAGGGAAATCTGGTATGTCCTCTAGAAAGAGGAATCGAGATTTTGAAAAATCTCATGGAAACAACAATGAGAATGACAACAAGAAAAAGAAATATAAAAAAGGTTGTTTCCATTGTGGAAAACCGGGACATTTCAAGAGGAATTGTCGTCTCTTGAAGAAGAAAAATGAGAAGGAATCTAGTGCAACAAAGGACAATCTTGTTGCGGTCATTTCTGAAATCAACATGATAGAAGATGTTGGATCATGGTGGATTGACTCCGGTGCAACTCGCCATGTGTGTAAGAACAAGGATCTCTTCAAGACAATTAATGAAGAAGATAGAACCGTTCTATATATGGGAAATGCATCAACTGTCCAAGTTAAAGGCAAAGGGACGGTGGAACTAGAATTCACTTTGGGAAAAGTAGTCACTCTTACAGATGTTTATTATGTACCAGATGTTAGGAAGAATTTAATTTCTATACCGTTACTTAATAAGTACGGGTTTAAATGTGTATTTGAGGGAGACAAGTTTATTCTCTCCAAGGGAGGAATGTTTGTAGGAAAGGGATACCTTTGTGAGAATATGTTCCAACTCAATATTATTAATGATAATGGATTTATTTCTGCTTAGATTGTTGAGTCTTGTAATTTATGCCATTCTCGTTTAGGACATGTTAATTTTAGGAAAATGGATGAAATGATGAATTCATGTTTAATACCTAAAACAAGTAGAATTTCGGATGCATGTACAACGTGTTTGCTAACTAAAATAACTAGGCTTCCTTTTCCTAGAGTTGAAAGAAGTTCTAAAGTGTTAGATTTAATTCATTCTGATGTATGTGATTTACATGGTTGACCCACTATAGGTGGTAAAAAATATTTTGTGACATTCATAGATGATTGTACTAGATATTGCTATATATATTTAATGCATTCAAAGGATGAAGTGTTAGATAAATTTAAGATATTTAAAACAGAAGTAGAACTTCAACATGAAACATTTATTAAATGTTTTAGGAGTGATAGAGGAGGAGAGTTCTATAACCCTAGTTACTTTGAGTCTACTGGAATAATTCACCAAACAACCGCACCTTATTCCCCACAACAAAATGGTATAGCTGAAAGGAAAAATAGGGTATTAGAAGAAATGGTAAATGCAATGTTATCATATTCTGGTCTAGCAAAGGGTTATTGGGGAGAAGCCTTGTTGACGGCTTGTTATATCTTGAATAGAATTCCAAACAAAAGGAACAAAATAACCCCATATGAACTTTGGAAAAATAGAAAGCCCAACCTTGACTATTTCAAAGTTTGGGGTTGTAGGGCAATAGTAAAAGTTCCTGAACAAAAAAGAAAGAAATTAGGTGAAAGGGGAATTGAATGTGTGTTCCTGGGCTATGCTAAAAATAGCAAAGCATATAGATTCATGGTTATAGAATCTAATGACTCATATCCTGTAAATACATTAATTGAGTCTAGGGATGCTATCTTTCAAGAAGATAGGTTTAACTCAATTCCAAGTCACAAAAATAATGTTCATATTAATGCAAATAATCTAGAAACCAATGTATTTAATAATGATACTTTAGAGAGTTCAGAACTTAGAAGAAGTCAAAGAGCTAGGAAGGAGAAAACTTATGGACCAGACTTTTTCATGTTCCTTGTTGAAGGAGCAAGAGAGTCCATAGACAGTTATGGACCAATATGTTATAATACAGAAAGTGATCCAGAAACATTTGAAGAGGCAATAAAGTCTCAAGATGCCGCTTTCTGGAAGGAAGCTATACAAGAGGAAATGGACTCAGTAATGGGGAATAAAACGTGGAATTAGTAGACCTCCCACCTGGTTCCAAACCAATAGGTTGTAAATGGATTTTCAAAAGGAAAATGAAGGTAGATGGAACCATAGATAAGTTTAAGGCAAGACTAGTTGCTAAGGGATTTACACAAAAGAGGGCATTGACTATTTTGATACATATGCACCTGTGGCAAGAATTGCCTCAATTAGAGTGCTATTGGCACTTGCTTCCATCTATAAGTTTGTCATTCATCAAATGGATGTGAAAACGACATTCCTTAATGGGGAATTAGATGAAGAGGTGTATATGACACAACCTGAAGGGTTTGTGGTTAATGGTCAAGAAAAGAAGGTGTGCAAATTGAATAAATCATTGTATGGACTAAAACAAGCTCCGAAACAATGGCATCAAAAGTTTGATCAAGTTGTGCTAGCTAATGGATATAAAATAAATGAATCTGACAAGTGTATTTATAGTAAATTTCATAATGGAAAAGGTGTTATGATTTGTTTATATGTTGATGATATGTTAATATTTGGTACTGATCTAGATGAGGTGGAAAAAACAAAGAGTTTTCTCTCTAGTAATTTTGATATGAAAGACCTAGGGGAAGCTGATGTGATACTAGGAATTAGAATAATAAGAGATGGTGAGAACATAGGTTTGTCCCAATCTCACTATATAGAAAAGGTGTTAAAGAAATTTAATGAATTTGATTGTCAATCTGTTGTTACTCCCTTTGATCACAACACTAATTTAGTACCAAATAAAGGTTGTCCAGTAGCACAACTTGAATATTCAAAAGTAATTGGATGTTTAATGTATGCCATGACATGTACTCGACCAGACATTGCATATGCTGTAGGGAGACTAAGTAGGTATACAAGTAATCCAAGCAAACACCATTAGCATGCTGTCCAAAGAGTATTAAAATACTTGAAGGGGACAATGAACTAGAGTTTGAACTATAATGGGTATCCTTCAGTATTAGAAGGTTACACGGATGCTAGTTGGGTGACCTATACAGAAGACCATGCTTCAACAAGCGGTTGGGTCTTCACACTTGGTGGGGGTGCTATTTCTTGGGGATCCAAGAAACAAACTTGCATTGCCGACTCCACCATGGCTGCAGAATTCATAGCATTGGCAGCGGGAAGCAAAGAAGCTGAATGGCTTAGAAATTTGTTGTATGAGATACCTATTTGGCCGAAGCCAATGGCACCGATATCCATACATTGTGATAGTCAGTCAACACTATCAAAGGCATATAACCAGGTATATAATGGAAAGTCCAGGCACATTGGACTAAGGCATAGATATGTAAAAGATTTGATTACAAATGGAGTAATATCCATAGTCTTTGTGAAAACAGAGAGGAATCTTGCGGATCCTTTGACGAAAGGACTGACAAGGGATATGGTGTTGAAAACATCATTAGGGATGGGACTCAAGCCTATATCTACATGATCACCAATGGTGGAAACCCAACTCACACTTGAGTAGCATCAAGTCTTGAGTTCAATGTGGCCAAAGTACACTATGAAAGTGATTGCAAGTACTTGACGAATAGATACATCCCAAGGTTGAAAAGTACTTGGAAACCATAAGGACATAAAGGAAAAGGGTGAGCTTTTGCTCTTAATGGACCTATAGCATATATGTGCTGAGGTACCTAACTTATGGGGGTGCTTTTGGTAAAGTCCACCTATATGAGAGTGAAGTGGGGCCGCTTATTAGAGTTGGGCTTGACTCTATAAGCTCTCATGAAAAGGATACACGACACAAGGCCTTACCAAATGTGTCACACTATCACGTCGTTCAATGGTACCAAGATTTCATGTGTAAGTCGTGCACGCTTGTTCTAATGAATATTTGGTTGAAAGCTTGTCTACCACTTTATTCGGGGATGAGTGATACCCATGGCTTACTAAGCAAAGGTTCAAATCCACAAGATACCTTTGTCTGAAAACATGCGATTTCCGGAATAATGGGATTTGGATTTATTTTGAAAATGGTGGGGGATTGTGAGAGATTTTCAAAATTACGAAATGGTTAAAGTGTTAAAACGATGCAAAATTATTACAACACAGGCGTGTGGCCCAGTGGTCGTGACCTTACATGCCATCCGTGAGGTTGAGAGTTTGATTCCCGCGTGTGGCATTTTTGTTTAGTTTTATGACCGTTAGTTAACTGACTGGAAAAATAAAATGGCAAAATGCAGTTGAGCATATTCGAACTTGGGACCTATGCGCGCAAGAGACACACCCGTTGGCTGCTAGGCTAACGGATATTTCATGTCAGATTTATGATCGTTGTTGTTACTTGAGTAACGAATTTGACCGTTTCTGAATCCTTTGAAGGGTTGTTTTGCTTCACCAAGTGACATGAGTTGGTCTATAAATAGAACCATCTGCATGCAGTGAAGGACACGAAAATCTCAGAATTTCTCAAGCCATCATCACTACAAATCACCTTCTTTTCTCACTAGTGCACAAAGAGTGTTAAGGAGACTATTACTCCGTAAACTACCATTGTCGATACACTTGGTTTAGGGTATGCAAACCAAACCAAGGTTCTTCATTGTATCTTGAAGGGGATTCGCTGGTACACCTGTTGCATCCAATCTACGAGGAAAGATTGGTGGGAGCAAATCGAACCTAAACCTGAAGGGGATTCGCTGGTACACCTGTTCCTACACGCCTTGGAGATTGCGCTTTACCGTTTGTTTTCTTCTTCTTTGTTGCAGATCCATACCCCATTTTCTAATAGTTTCCATATCCAAGTATCCTCCCTTTGTGATAATACCAGTGGATCTAGGAGATTTAGAAACTCCCTCATAGAAACCTCCTCCCACACAAAAAGCCGTCTCCTCCACCTTAAAGCCCACTCCCATCCACCAACACCCCACCTTCCTACTTCCGAAATTGTACCATTCTGTGAAGTGGATATAGAATAAAGCCTTGGAAAGAGATGTTGTAAAGTTGAACACCCAATTCAAATATCTTTCCGAAACCGAATTGTTCTACCATCCCCCAATCTTTTCCTCACCCCACCACAAACCAATCGCCCTCCAACGCTCTACAATTACCAATAGAACACAAATCCTTCCACCAAATCGACGAAAGTCTAGAACTACCTACCCCTCGCAGGCTCCCACACTAGGATTAGCACACACCTCCTCACCATATTTTCCCCTCAACACTCTACACCAAAGAGAATCTTTTTCTACCAAAAGTCTCCACCGCCACTTCCCTAACAAACTTAGGTTGAATAACTCCAAGTCCTTTAAACCCAAACCCCCCCTCCCCTTTGGTTTACAAACACCCCCCCACTTAACCCATGGAACCTTCCTCACCCCCAAAAACCCGCCCCACAAGAACTCCCTTTGGATCCTAATGACTTTCTCATTAATTCTCTCTAATAGTTAACTTATGTACCGAAAGGTTCCTTCTAGACAAAAAATAATTAAGTACGCAAAATTCAATGAAAACAAAAGACAGAATGATTTATATTATCTCTTTCAAATTTCAATCAATCACCTTTTCTGAAAAATAAGGACAGCTGTTCATCGATATCTGTCATGACATAGTAATTTGAAACAATAATTGAACCTTTTTTTAATTTCCTTTGTCTACGACCTATGCACTCGATAATGATCTCCCAAATAATTCACATACTTTCACTAGTGGAAGATAAATTATATGCACAATCCTGTTCTACTTTTTCCACCACTAATAACAAGCTTCAGCAAATTGGGGCAATGTTAGATAAACATGCTAATTAACCTGCACTTAAATATGCCTTAATTAACATATTGCCCTATTGGTTTAAGTTGCTCCAGCTTGGTTTCTCTTCGAGTTTTGTAAATAAAAAGATAGGTGTTGGGAGCAGTGCCGGCCCAAAAGTGAAGCTACTAAAACCCTAGCTTTAGGCCTATTAGTAATAAAATATATTTACTCTTAGTTTTTATAAAGCAAAAAAATCACACATGCTAACAAAAAGGCCCAACTAAAAGCACAATCTAATCCAAGTAGGCTTTCTCAATTAAAATAAAAAAGCCTCACTCAAAATTCGCTTTAGACCTCACATGCTCTTGAGCCTGGCCTGGTTTCGAGAACTTTGCTTCTTTATATGGGTCCACCCAACTCGACACGGATTAGTTAGGATCCAATATGACTTATAGATATGGAGGGTGCACACCAAATATGTATATATATATATATATATATATATATATATATATATATTAATTAAACATAGAACATAGAAAGAGATATATAGTAGTAGTAAAAGTAACACCGGAGAATATGGTTTGCATTACAAAGTGAGATTATCAATAATACCCATTGCCACATCACATATATGCTTCAAATCATTTTCTCTTCTAGCTAACTCAGTAGGATAGACCAAATTGGGATACCGTTTGAATGCATTGTGACAAGCATTTGGGTAATCTTTGGCTGCAGTTATGTGCATGTAAGCATAGTCATATTCTTCATTAGCCAAATCTTGAACCGAAGCTTGAAGGGCATCACCAGCATAGGTGTACCTATCTGCACACTCTTTGAAGACACTTTTCAATGTTGTGTTGTTTGTAGGACTAAGCAGCTTAGAAGACAAGTAGGAGGAAGTAGAGGCTGCATTGGTCATTCCTATACCAACCATGATCACAGCTAGGCCTTTTGGGTCTGCATTTGTGCTGGCGGGATCTGATTTGAGGGTCTTGAAGCAGAGATCATAGTACTTGGTGTTCTTGCAAGTTGACTTGATCAAAGTGGCATCTCCATTCACAAAGGCATATGGTTGAGGGTGTAGTAGAAAGAGGAGAAATAGGAAAAAGATCTTATTAGGAGCCATTATAGATTGTAAGGTGTTGTGGTATCTGATGAGAAGTTTTGAGGGGTGAAAAGAGAGGAGAGAGTTAAAGGTGAGGCAATAAAGTCAAGAAGCAGAGTTATATGGTTCCTTTTTCCCCCTCAGATATTATTAGGTCTGCCTTGTCTTGTGTGATCATGAAAAAATATTTTACTCTATTCTTTTGGCCCGTATTGGGACATGGAATGCTTGCAATATTCTAAGTAGGAGTAGGACTAGTTGTATATATGACATAACAATCTTATACATATGCTTAGACATAAATCATATTTTGTTATATCTCTATAATTTTTATCATCAGCTAGTTCTATATTTTTTTTTATACAATTACATTATGTTATGTCACCTCGGCAAATGCCAACATTTTACTATAGAAAAAAAATTTAGGTAAAATTTTCTAGATGTTTATCATATCATTATCATCAATAAAAATATAACATGTGCCTTATTTTTTAGTTACCTTATTAATAAGCTGCAAAGAAGTAATATACATATTATATTTTTATTGATAGACACCACCAAACTTAAGTAATTTTCATCCCTTCCTGTATTGCATAATGGTTTGATCTAGAGTCACATGATAAGCTCTGTTCATGAAGAATCTTTAGGACATTATTTTTGGCTGTAGATATGATTTTTTGGGGGAGCTAGCCTTAAGTTGTAAAAAACGAGTTGTTTTTTCTTCTTGTATTTACTTCTTTGTGATTGATTCGGAAGGTAGCAAGCTACTCATAAGGCCTTCCTTGGCTGCTAGTGCTAGCAAACATCATAAAGCCCAGAGTCACGGGTCATAAACCAACAAGAACCTACACTCTCAATCCTATATCTATCAAGTTCTGAAAGTTCCTGTTTTGGCAATGGGAAAAGGAAGCACCATTTGGACAGTGCATTGGCCACTGGAAGAAGCTTCAGCCTCTGATTATTGGGTCCTTCTAGATTTTACAGACTTGAAAAGTTAAAAACTTTTAGGTTTGGTCCACTTTTCTCATAACATTTTGATTTTCTTACAGTTAAATCTCCAACTCTTGTTAATAATATTAGCATAAGAAAGCAGTAATCATCTTTCATATTCTAGTTTCTAAGAAAGCAGGCAAAACTGTTAGATTAATCTTTGTCTTAGTTAACGGTAGCCCAACGGAGGAAGTAAATACAAGTAGGGGGCTAAAACAAAGGGACCCACTTGCACCGTTTTTGTTTCTGTTGGTTGCGAAAGGTCTAGGTGGTCTTATAAGGAACGCTGTGTCTTCTGGCAGATTCAAAGGCTACAAGGTAGAATCTTTGGAGGTAATAATTTCTCATCTGCAATATGCTGATGATACTATCTTGATAGGAGAAGCATGTGAAGAAAACTTGTGGGTAATGAAATCTGTTCTTAGATGCTTTGAGCTGGTCTCAGGGTTAAAGATTAATTATCACAAGAGTTGTTTATTGGGGGTGAATGTGGATGAGTCTTTTCTCTCTCCGGCGGCTGAATTTCTGAATTGCAAAGTCTCAGTGCTTCCTTTTAGATACCTTGGGTTGCCGGTAGGTGCAAACCCAAGGAAGGCATCCACTTGGCAGCCTTTGATTGATGCACTTACTAACAGGTTGCATTCTTGGAAGAACATTTATTTGTCTTTGGGTGGTAGGATTGTCCTTCTAAATTCGGTTCTTAACGGCATCCCATGTACTTCTTGTCCTTTATGAAGATGCCGAATAAGGTTTGGAGGGAGGACATTAGAATCCAGAGGCAATTCCTTTGGGGTGGCCTTTCAGGAGAGAAGAAGATCCCATGGGTGAAATGGGCGGATGTTTGTAAACCTTGAGAGAAAGGAGGTTTAGGGGCGAAGAATCTTGCCTTATTCAACTTGAGCCTTCTAGGGAAGTGGAGTTGGAGAATGCTAGTTGAAAAGGAATCTCTTTGGTGTAAGGTGTTAAGAGCCAAATATGGGGAGTCCTTGAGTTCTAATCCGAAACTTGATTGTTCTAGTGGTTACAGGTGCTTCTCGGTTTGGTGGAAAGATATTTGTGTTGCGGGTTCTTGTAGGGGTGTGGAGGGTGATTGGGTGGTGGGCGGAGAGGGAAAAAGAATTGGTGATGGTAGTTCTATCCTTTTTTGGAAGGATATTTGGTTTGGTTGTTCACCTTTGGAAGAAGTTTTCCCAAGGCTTTTACGGTATCCACCTTGCAAAATGAGCCTATTTCTGCTTTTGGTAGTTGGGTGGATGGAGGATGGGTATGGGATTTTAGGTGGAGAAGGAACTTCTTTACTTGGGAAGAGGTAATCTATTTGGAGTTCTTCAATACCATGAATGTGGTTTTGTTATACCAGAGGGAGGATGCTTGGGTTTGGAAACTTGATTCTTCAGGGGTGTATTCTGTAAAATCTGCATATGATTTCCTGACGAATAGGAAGACTCAACAGGTGCAACTTTCGATTGAAGAGGAAACAACATTCAAATTTTTATGGAAAAGTCATGCCCCTCTTAAGGTGGTGGCTTTTTCATGACAATTGCTACTTGATAGATTACCAACTAAGAAGAATCTTTGTCTTAGGAAGGTTATAAGTGAGGATGAAGAGTTACTTTGCGTGTTCTGTAGGTCACATATGGAAACGACTTTGCACTTATTTCTTCAATGCCACTTTTTCTACTACCCTCTGGTCTTTCATTCTACAATGGTTGGGGGCTGACTTACAAGCACCAGAATCTTTAAGCCATTTTTTTGTCTCTTTTCTGGATGCGGCAAATTGGAAGGTAAATAGGGGTGCTTGGTTATTGGTGTGGCATGTGACTGTTTGGTGTATTTGGGAGCTTAGGAATGGTATTGTGTTTGGGAATGACAAAGCGGATATGATTTATTTGTTGGATAGGGTGAAGGTGTGCTCTTGGAGGTGGTTTTCAGCTAAATATCATGGTGCTATTTGTTCTTTTTCTGATTGGTGCATTGATCTTGTCAGTTGTCTATGTATTCTGGACAGCATTGTTAGTTTTGATTTACTGTTGCTTGTTCTAGCGTTAAAACTTCTTGTATATAGGTTTGTGAGTACCCCTTGTACTCTTATAATATCACTTTTAGCCTTTTCCAAAAAAAAAGGTAAGACCGTCCCAAAATTAGCGATTTCAAAATTCGAGCTTCTGAGCTTGCAGATAAAATTTGCTCAAGGCATAATCCACCTCCACTGCGACCAATCACTTTTAATAGAAAACAGTAATCATCCTATGATTTGATCAGATTTCTGTAGCAGAATTTCCCAAAATGTAGATTTCAAATTTCAATCACACCCAACAAAAAAGTATTATATATTTGTACAAAAACATTGCAGTACATTGTACATGCATTAGCATCTTATTTTATTGTCTACAAACACATGCAAAACAATAACTTCCACACGAAACTTACAGGAAAACCTACTTACGAAAGAACTCTTTTTTTTTTTTTTTTTCTTTACAGTGACCACAGCTACATATATGCATGCTCAGGTAGACTTTTCTTTTTTCTCAACACTGATAAAAGAAATTTTATGCAGTCATGCGGATAATACAACGCAGGCCCTCCCCTTTGAGCATGTATTCAAAGGCTTTGTTGATTTCTGAGAAAGGTACTTCATGGGTGATAAATTTCTCCAGTTCAAGTTCCTGTCACATTTGAAGTAAGACAGAAGAAAAAAACAAGTTTCAGTGATGAGCAGTGAGAAAAGAAAAAATCTTATATACTTTTGATAGTATCACTTTCAACAAATCTTAACCATCCAAATTTAATTTAATGATAGTTATTTTCAGTGCATTTTTGGTAATCCAGTTGAAAATGCTAGCAATGGTTGAAAATTTAATAAGAGTGGTTTTTGCTTTCTAAAAGCAATTCTGACCATGTATTGAAGTGGTTCCAAACACACATATCCAACAACTGTAGTCACTTTTTTCACTAAAGGAGGGTACTGCTCTCAGAATACACAATAATTTCTTGTAAAGAAAGGTTGATATGAAAGCAGGCAGAACATATACAAAGAACTGAAAGAAGTTTCCAAATGATGAGTTGTAAAAATACAAAATAGTATTAATTAGTTAACAAACGTTACTATTTAATTTAGAATTTGCTTTCAGTTTACAGTTTTTCCATGTCAGGTAATAGCAATCATGAAGCATGTCTGAACTGAATAAACAGTCTTGTCTATGATCATTAGCCACCCACAAGGTTTCTATGAGAAACTTTGAATTTAATGAGATTTATAATGATGAAATCAACTAACCTTGTTCATGTACATCTCCACCACTGATGGAAGGTCAGAACGTGGTTTATAGTTACCAAAGAAAGTACCCTTTAGAGTCTTTTCATTCAATACATTGATCGGATGAGTTTTGAAAGCATCGTCTTTATTTGGCACACCAACAAGTACAGCAACACCCCATCCCTACAAGGTTAGTCACAATTGGAATGAAGGGCTTTATACATTTGAATGCATGCATTGATGCACTATATATATAGTTAAAATCATGGAAAATTAAAAGACTAATAAAAAGAAGCTTGAGGAACTTTACATCATGCACACATTCGAATGCAGAGATCATAGCACTGATACTTCCAGTACATTCAACACTACGGTCAACTCCACCACCAGTCAATGCAGCAATCACCTGAAATGAAATGAAGACACTCAAATATATGCAAAAGCTTATGTATAATTTCATAACTAATGACTAGTCAGTTTGTAGTATGTGACAAACCTCTTGAACTGGCTTGTCATGATCTTTTGGATTCACAAACTCATTAACTCCAAACTTTTTAGCTGTAGACAAGAATAAGCATTAAGCACATTCACAAAAGAATAAGTACAGAGTTATTTAATATATTTGATGTATCAGGATCCTCAATGACAATATAATTATGGTACTCATATTTCATGAGGTTGGTTAAGTCATAGGTGCTATCTTATATGCCAAGTTAGAATGAATATTGTATGCAGATTTGTGTTCTGCACGTTCAAATAACAGAACTTATCTGTAATCAAGGTATAACTGGAATTCCTAACAACTTGACTCACCTTCCACAAATCTCTTAGAATTCAAGTCAACTCCAATAATCCTTGAAGCTCCAGCAATTCTAGCTCCCTCTGCAGCCTGCAGAGAAGGTAAGGAAAAAAAAAGGGAAAAAAAGTTAAATCACTGTTTTAGTAATAGATGCAACAAAATTTCCTCTTTTCCTTGGGAAGAGAAAACTCACTGCAAGGCCTACAGCTCCCAAACCAAATATAGCTACTGATGAACCTTTGGTTGGTTTTGCAACATTCAATGTAGACTCTTTATGTAGCAACCAAGCAGGGTATAAAAGATTGGAACAAAGACAGTTTTGGAGACATTGATGTGAATATTGCTAAAGCAGTGGAAGGCATTAATGCAGTGGATGTCAAAGGGGAAACAGAGGAACTCTCAGAAGCAGATATTAAAATTAGGAGAGAACATCAAGGTGACTATTGGAGGTGGTCTAGAATGAAAGAAGTGTTTGCAGCTCAGAGGGCGAAGACTAAATGGTTAAAAGAAGGAGATTCCAACACTAAGTTCTTCCATCAATGCATCAACAATAGAAGAAGGGTTAACTCAATCCATGGGCTAGATATTGGTGGAAATTGGGTAGAAGATCCGGTCAGCGTAAAGGAGGAAATCCACAAATACTTTAAAAACAGATTCGAAGAAACCAATTGGTCAAGACCAACTTTGGATGGAGTGGAGTTTAATCAGATTTCAGCAAGTGAGGGGGAAATGCTTACTGCTGAATTCTCTTTAAAGGAAGTAGAGGAGGCGGTGTGGAGCTGTGAGGGCAATAAAACACCGGGACCGGATGGGTTCAATTTTGCATTTATTAAGAAATATTGGTATGTCATCAAGGATGACTTTATGATCCTACTCAAGGAGTTTCACAGGCATGGCAAACTACCAAGAGGGTGCAATGCTTCTTTTCTGGCTCTTATCCCAAAAAAGGACAGCCCAGTGGGTTTGGAGGAATACAGGCCTATCTCACTGGTGAGTTCGTGCTATAAGATTCTGGCTAAACTGTTGGCGGCTAGGCTGAGCAAGGTGATGTGTTCGATAATCTCTGAATGCCAATCAGCTTTCATAAAGGGCAAGAATATTCTGGATGGAGTAGTTGTAGTCAATGAGATTATGGATTTTGCCAAAAAAAAGGGTGAACCGTTAATGATCCTTAAGGTGGACTTTGAAAAAGCCTACGATTCAGTGTGCTGGGTTTTTTTGGATTACATGTTTGGCAGGATGGGCTTTAGTGAAAAGTGGAGATCCTGGATTGGGGCATGTTTAAATTCAGCTTCAGTGTCAGTATTGGTGAATGGTAGTCCAACTAAAGAGTTCAGTGTGTCGAAGGGATTGCGTCAGGGTGATCCAATGGCACCATTTCTGTTTTTAATAGTAGCAGAGGGGCTGGATGGTTTGATAAAGAAGGCGGTCTCTCTGGGTTTGTACGAGCCATATGTTATTAAGAACAATTTAGAGGAAGTGGCGGTTTCACATGTACAATACGCGGATGACACCATTTTGTTGGGTAAGCTGTCTTTAAATAATGGATTTGTTATGAAGGGGATTTTGAGATGTTTTGAACTAACCTCCGGGTTGAAAGTTAATTTCCATAAGAGTTGCATTGTGGGGATAAAGGATAGAGAGGGGCTTACTAATAGATTGTCAGCTACATTAAATTGTAAGATAGGGAAGGCTCCTTTCAAATTCCTGGGTATTCTTGTTGGTGCAAACCCAAAGAAAGCAAGCACTTGGTTGGATGTTATAAATTCTTTGAAGTCCAGATTAGAGGGTTGGAGGAGCAGGCATATTTCCTTGGGGGGCAGAATCATCCTTTTGAATGCAGTGCTATCTTGTCTCCCGATATATTACCTTTCGTTCTATAGAGCTCCGAAGAAGGTGATCAAGATCCTAACTCAAATTCAATGTCGATTCCTTTGGGGAGGTGGTGTTGAGTCTAGGAAAATTCCTTGGGTTAGCTGGGATGTGGTTTGTAGGTCTAGGAGTGAGGGGGGTTTGGGGGTGAGGAACCTTCTTTCTTTTAATCTTTCTCTTCTAGGAAAGTGGAGGTGGCGTCTGCTATCTGAGGGGTCTGGGCTCTGGTGTAGGGTTATTAAGGTGAGGTATGGTTCTAGTGGTGTGGTTGGGGCAGTTTTGAGGTCGGATTCGGCTTGGTGGAGGGATTTAGCGAAGTTAGATGATAGGGGATCTCCGAGAGAGGGGTGGTTTTCAAGAGGTGTGGTGAGGAAACTAGGTGATGGGAGTGACATTTTGTTCTGGAGGGACGTTTGGGTGGGAAATGAGCCTCTTGAAACTAAATTCCCAAGACTGTATAGTGTTTCTTCGTCAAAGGATGCTAAGGTGGCCGAGATGGGTGTTTGGAGTGGAGGGACATGGTGCTGGAGGCTGAATTGGCGTAGGAGTTTGTTCACTTGGGAGGAGGAAAGCCTTGAGAATTTTCTGCAGATGATACATCGGTGTTTGGTACAACATGACAATAGGGATTCTTGGTCATGGGAGGGAGATACTTCAGCTGTGTATTCAGTCAGCTCAGCCTACAGGTTGTTATCACAGTTGGGTAATGTGGAGCACCAAGAGTTCTACAAGGCCTTGTGGGACAATAAGTCACCTCTTAAAGTTACTGCATTTATCTGGAAGGCCTCCCTAAATAGGATCCCTTCGGCTATCAACTTACATAAAAGGGGGGTGCAAGTGGATCCGGTTAACATGTCATGCCCTTTCTGTAGATCCTGTCTGGAAGAAACTGATCATTTATTGTTAGCCTGCCCTTTCTCTTACTCTATCTGGATGTCTATATACAAGTGGTTTGGGGTGAATGTGGTGTTACAAGCAGACACAAAGGCGCATCTTCTACAACATTTGGGTATTCTCTGGCTAAGGAAAAGGAACTTCTGCTGGGAATTTTTGTGGTTTGCCGTGATGTGGTCCCTATGGTTACACAGGAATGAAATAATTTATTCAGCTGTGCCCATTGATTTTGATAAGGTTTTGGATTCAATCAAGATGCTAGTGTGGAATTGGTGTGCAACCTTGCTTAAGGATAAACTCTTCTCTTTTGTGGAGTGGTATACAAACCCTGTAGTTTGTTTGGAGTACTGTAAGAAGGGATGAGTAGCTGTCATGGTGCTCCATTTCTGTCTGTGATCCTGTGGTGAGTTGAGGCTCACACCTGCGGGTCCTGTTGCTGTCATTTGGGTGGAGGCTTATCCCAAGCAACTTGGTTGGTGGCTGGTGCGATTGGTGCAGTCCTTGGGGTATGCAGGCTTGGTGTTGGCTAATTCCCTACTGTCCTGGTTTGGCTTTTTACAAAGAATCCTAAGTTAGTAGATATTAGTTGTTTTGGGTGGTGGTTTTTCTTATTGTGCAGTTTAATTTCTTGGGAGGGTTGTCAGGTTTTTGTAATATTGATACTGATGGATTCTCATCTAGTATCCTGTTTACATTGTCCTGTAATCTTCTTGTAAATAGGTGAGCACCCTTTGTGCTCTATATAATCCTATTCTTTGCTTATCAAAAAAAAAATGTAGCACCAAGACCTTCAATATATGAAATCCATCAGCATTGTTAACTGAATGAGAAATTGTCCAATTGATTAAAAGAGCAGAACTTAATCTATTATTGTAACCTGTTGAGATTCCACAGCTCAGAACACAAACTTTGTCAAGTGGGGCAGCTGGGTTGATCTTAGCAACACAGCCAACATGAACTACAGTGTATTCACTGAAGGTGGAGGTTCCAACAAAATGGTATATTGGTTTTCCATTAATTGAAAACCTTGACTTTCCATCATTGAGCATAACTCCACGGTCAGTATTAATCCTTAGGAGGTCACACATGTTACTTTCTTCTGATTTGCAATGCTGACACTCCTTGCACTCCCCTGTGAACACTGGCAGCACATGATCACCAGGCTTGAGATCCGTCACACCCTCACCAATACTTTCCACAATTCTGAGAGCAAACACACAAAACTAAAATTATGAGAAAAAAAAAGCTTAATTAAGCACTTATTTAATAGGCTTTTTTTTTAAAAATAAGTTAAAAACAACTTATTTTCATAAGCTTTTCTGACAAGTTTACTGCAATAAGCTAAAATAAGCTTATATGAAATGAAGATCATAACCACTATATAAGTTCTTCCAAACGCACCCCTATAAATCATATATGCAATAAGCCAATAACTATACTGCTTAAGAAATAAGCTATTTGTTTTTCATATGAAAATTGTGCATACCCTCCTGCTTCATGACCAAATATTCGTGGAAATAATGGTGTCTGTCCCTGTAAAATATTCAATTTAACAATCTCAGCATGTGTTCAATTATAGTTTAGAAAATTAGAAGTTTCACTTCATATAGAACCGTTCATCACCTTAGCTTCCCAGAAGTAGACATCAGTATGGCAGAGTGAGGTGAACAAGATCATAAGACGAACCTCATTTGCCTGTGGTGGAGCTACCTCCACTTCCTCTATCACCAGTGGCTTTCCGGCTTCCCATGCCACCGCAGCTGCAATGCAGTAACATTAAGTTAATCGATCAATGAGAAAAAATGCTGCTAAGTTGTAACGAATAGAACTGCTATAATTAACTATATCTATTGATATACATTATATATATATTTGAGTTATGAACAAGCAAAGAATGTTGATTTTATTAGTTGGTTTCCTTTGAACTTTCCTACTGATAACTAATTATGTGCCAAGGAATTTTGTTAGGAAGTTAGGAACCAACTCTCCAAAATGCAGCATTATGATGTTAGGTGAAAACATATATAGTTAAAGAGTTTATTCATTAAGGCTCTGCATAACATGCATCGAATTTGTCGTATCGCGTATTGCATATCCAGTATCACGTACCCAAATGAACCGCATACCTGTGTTCGTACCATGTATATCTGTAACTATGTGATAAAATTTAACTTTTATTTAGTAAAATGGAGGTAGGAAGGATCAAACTTTACGGATAGAGATCTTCTGTCTCACTTTCCTATCACTTTCTCTGTCTCCTACCAACGATAATTTGCCACTTAAGAAAACAAAATGACAACCCATTAACACACATGCTCATCTCAAGCCTTCGATTGGTATGTCACACCGAGACTAGAATTTTTCGGGACAAAAGATTTTTATTCCAAACTCTAGATACTCTTATACGAGATCATGAATGACCACTCTCAAAAAATTTAAATTGATAGGTAAAGGCATATGCATGGCTTACTATATATCGCTAACAATATTTGCATGGCTTAACAGGAGCAAGTTTATGAAGAAAGTACAGTGAAAGACACGTAATTAGAAAGAAGGTGGAAAAATAAAAACCAATATGTACCCCGTTGCCAAAGGCATGCCTAATTTTAGAAAATGACAAGAAATGAATATGGCAAAGATAAGATAACATATAAAAAATGTAAGCTAATATGCAATACCAAAAAGCAATGGATGGACACCTTAATTGGAATATTTATGCAGTATAACAAGAAAAATTAAGAGCAACAATAAATGAAATAGAATCTATGCAAACAGAACAGATACAATTGTGGTAGAATATATACCTTTGCAGTGTATGACCTTTCCAGCAGTGTTTGAAACCATATTTTCTTTGCTTATATTGACTTCTTGATCAGTGATCACTCACACAAATTACACACAAGTAATGATTTTCTTTTTCTCTTTTCACTGTGCAGAAATGGGTTGGTTTTGGTAGGATATATATAGTACAGCATGAGAAGGAAAAGAAAACCATTGTATCCGCTGGTTTTTGTTCCTTTGACTTACAAGCTTTACAACCTGCGGCGCCTTTGGTGTTTCCAATTCCTACAGTCTGGTTTCTGGTGATTGACTGTTTTTTGTGACAATATAATAATAAACCAAATTGCAGGTAGCGTAAAGTGCGAGAAATTTATAATATACTCCTAAGTCCTAATCTTAACTGTTAACATTATTTTATATTTTATTTTTCTAAGAAAAACATTATTTTCTTTTAATCAATTGCTCAAGCAACTTTTAATCGTGGTGATGTTAGGCAAAACTTGTATCAAATTAATGACTAATATTCTAGGTATAATTAATTAGAATCTCATTATATATGTGAGTTTGTCCCCCTTTTTCTTATTTGGGTAAACAGAGGGGCAAAAATGCCCAGAAAAAGAGAAAAACTAAGCTAAAGCAAAAGTAACACAGGCAAAACAGCCCTAGATAAATCATCAAAGATAATCTTGGAAAGGTCTGGTTGCAGAGAGTCACAACATGGTCTCCCATTTGCTGAGTAAGGCTCTAATTTGCAAGTCAATCTGCACCTCTATTTATTTCTATGAAGGTATAATTGAAAGAGATATCCACTCTTTTGAAATCCAAGCTCCAATTCTACATATCATTGGGTTTGTCTTTAAAGTAAGCAAATAAAAATGTATTTATCATTTATTTGATAGAATGCATAAAAATTTCAAATCACTAAATGCTTTAGGGATAAATACACACTTAACTACTCTAAAAGATAATCTCACTTCATATAAACCTTGACCAACTGCTCTCAAACTTAACAGCTGTTATTTAAGTTCCTATTTATTAACTAATATTTTAAATTACAATAAACAGCTTATATATTTATATAATCCATGTGTTATATTTTTTTATTAAATTATCATAATGCACAAGAATTTCTTATTCTCAATTGTAACTTTTAAGGCAGAATGTTGTTATTGGCAATGGAACTTCTACAGTTTTTTGAAGACTGTAGTCTGTAGGAATTCTTAATAACAATAGTTGTGTAACTCATATTATCTCCCTCCTTTTATATAGATATTTTAAAATTTTTTGTATAAAGATGAAGCATATTATAAAATAATCTAAAATATATAAAATATAATTTAAAATAATTAGTTTGTCCTTTTTAAATTATAGAAGCCAATTAATTAATAATTATGAATTATATATAGTTAAAATGAAAAGCATAAAGGAGAATATAGCAGCAAAAAAAGCACGAAATGACAATATCGCACTTTTAGGCAAATCATTGTGCTGCATTGTTATCATTGACAATAACTAACAACCGAGCTACGGTATACCACCCACATGATACACCACTTATTATACCACCCACATGTTAAGAGCTCCATCAACCCTTTGTATATGTGGCCATTTGACTTTTCAACCACTCAAATACATAGTTGGGTTTGAAATCTTGACCAGCCCATATGACAATTTCATTGGCCCAACACTTGCCACATGGATGGTGTAATTGGTGGTGCACCAATTGGGTGGTGCACCTTAGCTCAAACCATAACAAGTGAGTTTATACTTTTCTCTCAGTTTCAATTATTCCTCCACAGGTTTTACTAATCCCCGAGTTTTTTCATTAAAATATTATATATTCTCTTTTAAGTAAAGCAAGTCATTTTGAAATATCATATTTCCAATACGGAATTTTGAATCATTATTCTTCTTCTGTTATAAATTCTGTAATGTTACTAATAAAAATTACATTCCCCCATAACACATTCTTGCTTTTTTTAAAAAAAATATTTTTTTTTCACTTGGCGTAGGGAGTTGGCTAACTTGGGTTGCATTTCTTGTCGTTGAAACGGACATTAGACTTTTAAAGTCCATTGGGCTTTGCTAACAAATGGAAAACATAACATGCGTTAAATGCAAAAGATGTTTCAATGCCCCGTCAACAAAGATTTTGTAGCTATGAATGTCGAACGAGAGGTGGAGTCTAAGGTGAAGCATGTTACTAGGTGGTACACGGGTAAATAAGTAATGATAGCCGTTGGATTTATTGTTTATATATTCAATGGTGTAGATGTCGTCGTCCAAAAAAAAAAGGTGACCGGTAAATGGGTAAGATAGTTTTTTTAGAAATTACTAATCAGTCCCTACATAATTTATCCAGACCCTTTGTCTCTCCCGTGTTGGCTTCTCGTTTCAAGCAACATCGGCATCACCACTAGTCGTCGTTGGGCCAAAGTTTGGGTACCATCATCTGGCAGTTGAATACTTAAAGTTGGGGTTTTGAACATGATTTGGGGTTCCACACATCACTTTTAAGTTGAATATTGGTGGTTTTTTAAAATAGGAAGAGAGTCGAATTAAATTGCAAAGTAACGCTCAAAATGAAAATGGAGGTGGTAAACTAGTGGGTATTAAGCACATCGAGCATATAAGCATATTTTGGTTTAGAAGCTATATATGTAGACATATGCAACGCTTGTGTTTCATTTTCGGTGAAGAAATAAATTTTTTTCCCCGAATCATTAATTATTAATTATATAAAAAAAATAAAAATATTTTTGAATGAGTTGATGTTGTTTTTTCTAGTGGTTCTTCACTTCCATGATGTTCGTCATGCAATTGGTCTGAAATAACAGATTTGCAACCAACCTCAGCAAATGAGTCATAAAGCTCAATTTTTTTAACAAATACCACATAACCACCGACAACCACTCCACACAGGATCTAAATCATCTGCGAAATTTCACTGACAAACCATTATTTCAATCGTAGAGCAGAGCACGCTTGATACTAACCTGACGAACTACGATAGATCCATAACTACTGAGACCGGCAGATCAACACTATGAAGTTATCGAGTTTCAAAGCTGGGGTGACTTGCTACCTTCGAACGACGGTGTAGGCATGAAATGAACTCAAACAAGTGGTCAGTTTTCAAAGAAGGCCTTCACCCTTTTATATTATTTTTTTATTACAGACCCTTAATTGCAAATACCACAAACTAACATTACCTGTAGAAACCGTGCAAACCGGCTACAATAAGTCAAGATTGGACTACTTGGATATACCACCTAGTAACATGCTTCACCTTAGTCTCCACCCGATCAGAACCCCACAAATAAAAATAAATTTATTTTTGTCTTTCTTTCTTGTAATGTGAGAGAAAACATGAAAGAAAAACAAATCCAAATCCATAAAACTTGAGGCTCTAAACAAGAAAAACAATTGTAACCTGCCCACTAAATTGTCTATTCACACTATTCATTAACCAATAATAATTTTATAAATAAAAAATAAAACTATGATTAATTTTAATAGTGTTGACATCCGATTTGGAGTCCTAATAGTATTACTTAAGGTATACATTTTAAACAAGTGGATAAGGCTATTGACACTCCCAATTGTCCGTCCACGCTCATTAATTGATTGTAATTTTTTCAGAAAATAAAATTCGATTTAGTCAGTAAGGAGAGTTAATAGACAATTTAAAGTGTCAATATCATTTGCCTAAACAAGCAGTGAGATAAATCATACTCATACAGCTAAATGTTTTACATAAATGTTAGACTTAAATCCCAATATACTCCATTTTAGATTTTGATTATTTGGACAATACCAAAGATCCTTTGTTAATCTACATTAATTTTTATGACCTGATGAATGGTTGTTATTTGGCACTCATTCTCATAACTAGACTTAAAACAGTGAATGCGCCAAGGCTTCAGCTCAGTGCTTGGCTCAGTTGGCTGCAGTGGCAGAAGACTCTTGCTGACAATAGGACATATCAAAAGAATCTAGAATGTAGACAAGACAATGTTCACAATCTTCTTCTCAACAAAATAAAAAACAATCATACTCAATCAGTGGCAGGAATTATTTTAGACAAAGATTACTGAATAATCTAGAATGTAGATAAGACAATGTTCACAATCTTCTTCTCAGCTTCCCATTTAAATTGCACATCACTTTTGGTGTACATCACTATCACTTTTACATCATCAGGTATGTAGGGACTGATCGCTGTGCAAGGTTGGTGATGAAAAAGCTTGTAAAGGGAGAACAATGCAACCCTTTAATTTATCATTGAAGGCTATGACCACAAAGTCACAACTCAAGTATTCATAAATTTACAATTGCCTCTAACGTATCCCTATGATAAATTACAATATGGGTAGTAATGCATTTGACTTACTCAGCAGCTCAGACTAAAAAATCCAGTGCTCCATCTGTGGCAAAAAAGTCCCGTTCACAAAATTGAATGAGGTTATGCAACTACCTTTAGCTCGATTGTTTGAGAGATTTTCAATCTTCCATGTCCCTCTCACAATTTACAAAGCCTTAATTCATGAATTCGCTATGCTGCACAAAAGTCAAGCAATTGGCCAGATCAACATTACGTTACTGGTTAAGACATTATGTAATGTGCACTCCAAGTTGATATTCATGCTGAAGGTGCAGATTCTCCCAAAAAAGGGGAGGATAAGGTTTTGCAATGCAAATTACATAGAGGTATGTTGTTGCAATTCCTTGGACATAATAAACTGATGTATTATAATCTTTTCCCCAGTAGATAGCACCTATCCGTGGTCATCAAAGTTAAATCAAGCATTTCCATTATTCCAGTTGTCACAACAACCAAAATTATATGCATTAAAATTAAAAATTGTTGAAGTTGGAATTTGACAAAATGGCCACAAACCTTTAGGTCAAATATGAGTTCCTTTCAAAAGAAATGGCTTGCCATCAAGAGCTGTGGCTTTTCTTTCTCTTCTTCAATCACCCTTGAAGCTTCATCTCTAATTTCTTGTACCTTTTTATCCCAGATATCATCCACTAGTTTCCATGTTTCATCACTAACAATTTGCGTCTGCAGTCAAAAAGCGATCAGGAAAAATGGAAGAGCACAAATCAGTTGCAGGACAAATTAAGGTAGCCTATAAAACAAGGTTTTGACATATACCTCTGTAGGGCGGGGTGCACCAAAGGTCGAAAATCCCGCATTGCCTGGCGCGAATGTAACCCTTCCAGGGAGACTGATCCCATGGATTCCCCATCTTCCGGCATAAATCAGTGCTCCATATTCATCAACTGGACTCACAGAAGGCTTTACAAGAACCAGAAAAAAAAAAAAAAAAAAATTGTCTTCAAAAGATTACCATATATTCAACCAAGAAAAATGATAAGTATTTTTAATAAAAAATGTGCCATGTTTAGAGCCTGCCATACTGAAATTTTAATGCTTAAAAAATCAACGAATGATTTACAAGTAATAAATCTCTCCCAAATTCCTATCTTGGAATTCAAGAATACTTTCAAATAAAGTATTAAATACCAAATTAACAATGTCATGAGAAAATCTCTAAATCCATCATATAATTCCATAGATTAAGTAGGCTTCCTGTGTCAAAATCCAAATGTGGACTGATTGGTATGCATGCAAACGTTATGCTCACTTGTTGGATATCATACATTGCAAAGTGAAAATCATTGGCTTTCTTTATATATAACCGAACAGGTCACATGCTCCACTTTAGTTTAAGATCTACCTGAGCTTCACGGGGAGCACTCTTATAAATGTCCCAGATCTCCTCAGCTTTGATTTGCCCCTTTTCAAGCAAAATATCTGCATAACAAGTAAATAGCATTCTTGCCAAGCACTTCTTGATTTAAAATGATCAATAATTATCAACTTACTCTACAGTAAAACCTAATTCCTAAAAACACATCTTAAAAATCCTAAAAAACAGCCAGAATAAATTGTTCATTTGTTAAAACATGAAAATCACAAGATAATCAGACCTGTGATTGTCTCAACCGCTGAATGGTATTCCTTTAGCACAGACAAACACTTCTCTGTAGCATATCGCATATACTCATCTCTGAGTGCCTCAAGCTTCATTGCAAGCTGTGCCAAAAATTTCAACATAAGTTGTGACACAACTATACTTATAAAATACTTCTGACAAGGGAAATAGCATATCAAACACTAGCTGTTAGACTCATACATTAGGTACAAGATCACTTTGGTTTTTGTAGTATGCTTTCCCAAATGCAGTCATTCCTGTCTGCAGAATTAAAAATTCTGCACGCCTTGATGCTTCTAATGTTGCCTTTGCAGAGATCCAACACAAGTTGTCAATCCCAAACATCTCCTCCTCAATTACTCTTGCTACAAACAAATTTAAATAAGTAGTTTAATAACCAAAGTACCAATCCTAGGTCATCTTCATGACTAGCTACAGAAAGTTCTGTGTTCTTTCGGTTCAAGGGTATACGGATATGCTTCAAGTTAACCTGACATATCAAGCCAACAATCAAACTACCCTGGTTTTAGCCCCTAATTTAACCCGTCAAGCTTTGAAAAGTATTAATCATAATACATAAGCGAACCTTATCTTTATTGGTTTTCATTACCAAAATAGTTCATCTTACATTCGAAGTTCACACGTTGCAACTTACTGCTATGGTTCTTACCAAAAGTTGCCAAAACCAACCATGAAATATGGGGTAAAAATTTAACACGATATAAGTAGGGTGTCATACAGTAACTTTGAAGATTCCACAATAAAAAGCTAAAGGACACACACAAACACAAGTTTAATTTATATAACTGACATAAAAAATATCTCAATGCAAGCCACATACTATTGATCTATCATTTCTTAAAAGATAATTATTATTCCAAAATCAGAAAAAAAAAAATGTCTAAAGAACAATATCGACAAGATGGAAAATGCATAAATCAAATCAAATTTCGAAGAAGACTTTCCAAAATAACATAAACTCAAACTTACGAGCACAAGCACGCACTATAGAGTTTACGTAATCCGATTTCTTCGCAAAAACCTGGCCAGAAATTTCAGTATAACGCATATTCGGCTGGCTGCGGATAGAACTTATATCAGTCTGCACACAATGAAAACACAGTGATATATATGAAACAATCATGTTTCCACACACAAAATGAACCTGTAAAACAAAATGAAGAGAGATAACAGCAGTGACCTCAACAAAAGGGCGGTGGGGTTCAGGAAAATAACACGCAAGAACAGCAACAGCTGCTTCTCTGTACGCCAATCTCAGTTTCAATTCCTCAGGAATTTCAGAACTATCCTCTTGCCCCGTTTCAAATGTTCCCTTTTGCTGCAAAACCAGAAGATCCATTAGGGGACATAAAATTGCACCAAAAATGCATTGAAACACATCATATGAAAGAATATTATTTCTCAGACAGAAAGATGCAGAGAAGCCACCAACCCTTTTTAATGCCTCAAGTAGCTCATCTCGCCCAATGTAGTCCAAATCCTTCCTGGCTGTCAAAATTCCAGCTTCATTCCTGTTATTTAAATCATGATAGATCAGCCTGTATTCTGATGCCAGATTGATACAGCAATATTAGTCAAATATTATTTACAGTATATTTTGAAGCTCTGCCCCAGTAAAATCTTCTGTATGCTCTGCAATTTCCTTAAGTAAATTCTCCTTTTCCTCCTCTGAGCGAAAAAATTTATTCCTAGCATGCACCTAGTTTGCAACAGGAAAAAAAGTAAACACAATGAAATACTACAGGAAGCCAGGATCCCAGTAAGTAAAGGTTGTGGTGGTAAAGTACCTTCAAAATGGCAAGTCTTCCATCTTTTGATGGCAAACCAACTCTGATGATCTTGTCAAAACGACCCTTCCTCAATAGAGCAGGATCGAGAATATCCAATCTATTTGTAGCACCTATCACAAGCACCTGAAATTCAACTTTAGTATATCAAATGACATCTTTTTGAACCCACTAACCAATCAAAAGCTTACCTGAGCTGTAGAAACTTTGAATCCATCCAACTCAGTCAGTATCTGCAGTAAGCCTTGTTCCCTCTCAGCACCTCCCTATATAATAAAATGTAATTAGAAACCGAGGTTTCATTATGAGGAACATGGGAGAACAAAATTAAGTACAGGTTCTGCAGCCAATCTGATTAAATGTTTATCAACAATCAGACATTATGAGTGTGTTTGGGAAAACTGGAAAAACAAAATATTATGCTGATAATTGATTTTTGTATAATTATTTATTGTGATAATCGATTATAATTAGAGTTTATTTTTGTTTGGGTATATTTGTTGAAAAGCGATTTTAAGATAATTTATTTCGTTTGAGTGGTGCAAAAAAATCATTTTTATATAGTAAATTACGAAAAAGAGTATGAAGTTATTTGTATAATTTAATAATATTTGTTTAGAAGTTTGTTTTATAATGGTAAACATTTTATAAGGGTAAACAGGGAAGAGAGTTTTGAAAATGAAAAATAATCAAATCACAACAATCTTAAGCTAAAACAAACTAGATGCTATAAAACAACTTTTTTCCTATAAAAAAAGTTTTTTTATAAATTTAAGCAAGGTGTCAAACATGTTAGATTATTGTGAAAACAACTTTTTGGGGATAAAACAGCTAAAATGGAAAAAATTCAGCTTTCCCAAACATGCTTATGTATAAATTCATCAAGACATCACCAAATAAAAAAATACCTGGCAATGAGTAGGGTCTGGGTAGGGTACTATAGTACCAGTCTCCATACCTACATTTGAAAAAATTACCCGTACCCGAACCCGTACTCACGTGGATAGCAACTTAAGTACCCTTACCCGTACCTTCTGGGTAACCTAAGCACTCGTACCTTCTAGGTACCTAAGCACCCGTTACCCACACTTTAATTGTGAAAAAGCAATAAATAACAAAAAAACATTACAATAATTTTAAAAAATCCGAAGATCTTTTAAATCTACTCATAAAACATTAAAATCAAAATATTTAAATAAATAAAAACATCCAAAAAGGAATTATAAATGCAACTAGGTTTAGAATGTTAAAAATCTTTAGATTAATTTTGGTTTTAAAATTTGTATTATGGTTAAAATTATGTATATTAGTAATATAAATAAATAAATAATTATATATGCATATGCATATGTGCGGGTGCGGGGCGGATACCACCCATTCAAATTTGCGAGTAATTACATGTACCCAGACCCTTACCCATTGTGCAGTTAATTACCCTACCCATCGTGGGTAATTTTTGCGGGTACCCAATGGGTAGGATACAAATTACCATCCCTACATAAATCTCAAAACATGAACATAGGCATGATCCCATAAAGTTATGGTGAGGGTAAGATTGGGATTTACTCATTTTCCTGGAAAACGAGTCAACCCAAATATTCAGGAGCCTCGTCGGGTCACCAAAAATCACACAATTTCATCTATTCTACGATCTTGCCTAGCAATCCCACCAAGAGCTCATCTCTGCGAGTTTTGGGCAAGACTGAGATCGCAGAGGCCATAGAAAATTGTAAGATCATGCGGTCCTACAAGTAAAATCACGACCTTGACTACCTTGGGATTCATATATAAAACACAGGAATCTACAAAACAGTTCACTAATCAATCCTAGGTAGTTAGGATAATATATGCTGTAAGGTCAGATGGATATTAACTTTTCAATGTTACTATTGAATTGGATCGTTTTAGATAGAGAAGGAGGAAAAGAGAGAATAGAGACTCAATAATATGAGATTGATATTGATTTGATGTGATGATAACGTGTAACAAATGACAAACCCAACAATCCTATTTATACTAATAGTAGACTCCTAGTCCTAATTAAATAAGGAAATAAATCAAGGAACATAAATAGGAAATAAATCATACGAGATCATCTAGGATACTAAAAATATTCTAAGCTGCAAAAACTATATTATGAGATATTTTCCATATATTCTAACCATTACATTTAACTGGACTCCCCTACAACAATTTCATAGGCCAAAACATTAAGAAGGACCATATAATCCTTAGAAAAATGTAATAACATCTGAAATAGAACTTCAACAATTCCAAACCAAATTCAAGCATTAATGCTACAGAAACAAACCCAAATTGTACGCTTATTTTTTTTCCATAAATTTTACAGTTAATTTAGGAAGGGCAGAAAACAATGTGAAAGTTGTTCATATCTTACTCCGCCAATGTCAGGTCCTCCACGCTTGCTTCCAATAGCATCTATCTCATCGATAAAGATGATAGAAGGCGCGAATGATCTTGCACTTGCAAAAAGGTCTTTAACACGGGATGCAGCAACCCCTACAAACATCTGGAAGAAAGGGTAAATTAGATTACTAAATTTCATTTTAACTTAACTTTAAAGTTCCAAAGTAATCAAGTAAAACACTAAGATAAAGACAACTCTTATGCATGCAATATTTCAAGTCTCATGGGTATATGCCATCATAAATTTCATTCATTAAGACAAATGAACATTTGTGGAGCACAAGATCTAGATGCAATTAGTAGCATACTCCAATCGAAGTCATATTTGTGTGTGCATAACTGCGTATTGGCTGCAAGAAGGACTAGCTATCAGGTACTGTATCATTATTAATATGTCGGTGTTTCAAGTTAACTTTATTAAATTTTAGAGTGAACATCCATTTGGTCCTCCATAGATACAATGGTCATCAATTTGGTCTTTCAATAATAAATGCATCAAAATAGTCTCTCAATGTCATTTTTTGATCAAATTGGTGCACTCTGAATATATTGGAAGACCATTTTGATATATTTTTATTATAGAAAAATCAAACTAATGACACCTGTATCTTTAGAGGACAAAAATGAATGTTTCAACTAAAATTTATCAACAACCCCATTCTTCAAAAAGTTTAATGATTTTGGGTTTAGATATTGAACAGATATTTTGTTCCACACCCTACAACTTGCTAACTTCCATTCAATGCATATCTTTAGAGAAGATGCAGCACCTCTACAAAATCCGTGCCATTTGCTGCGAAAAAAGGCAACCCTGCCTCACCAGCTATGGCTTTAGCCAGTAGAGTTTTACCAGTTCCCGGAGGCCCATGAAGAAGCACACCTTTTGGACAATAAATTCCTTTGTCTTGAAACTCCTCATCATTCTTTAAAATTCGGACAATCTCTTGTAGTTCCCTCTTTATATATTCCTGGCCAGCAAAATCATCAAATGTAACACCAGTTCTTTCTTCTGCAGATATAAATTTAGCCCTGAGGGGAAAGAATAATAATTAGATCCCACTGTAAAGAGATTGATTGTTGAATTTTTTTCTTTTCTTTTTTATGTAAAAAAAATTGTGCTGAAAATTTCCAACTGTATTCAACACACAACCAGTTGTCATGAATCAATCACCATAAAACCAGAATTCCTGTAACCTACAAGGTTTGCAAAAATGTTTGATACAGATTTCTCAATATACTTTCTACAGTTTGAAAATTAACAAAAATAAAAATAAAAAATAAACTTCCCCTTGAAATGCCCTAGATATCATAAAGATTAAGGAAGGCAGAGACCTAAGACAAGACAAAATCAGCGGAGTTATATATATATATATATATATATATATCAACTAATAAAAAAGAAATAACAAGAATAGTTCGGCAAATCCATGCCGGGGAGGCACAGCATATTGCCTATTTGTCTTTAAGTTCCCCATACAAACATCTGAAGTAAATTTTTGCAGGACAAATTCAATACACTAAAGATTTAATTGAAAAATAAAATTTTCCAAAATGCCTTACACATGGATGGAGCGATATCGAAGGAATCAAAAATACTTACACACGGTTTCCATTGATTTCGAAAAGGCGTCCAATAGTGTGCCAAGAGAGGTATTGTGGAAGGCCCTAGAGAAGAATGGAGTTCATATTGCCTATATTCGAGCTATCAAGGATATGTATGAGGAAGTCAAGACTAGTGTGAGAACACAATGGAGGGTCACAGAAGATTTTCCTATAACTATAGAACTGCACCAAGGGCCAACTTTGAGCCCCTATTTTTTTACCTTGGTCTTGGATGTGCCTACTGAAAATATTCAAGCGTCAATGCATTAGAAGGAACATTGGGGTAACGCCTATTGCAGAAAAGATGGTAGAATCTTGCCTTAGGTGGTTAGAGCAGGTGTGGAAAAAAAAAATGAAGAAGCCCCCGGTAAGGAGAGTAGATCAAACGGAGGGTAGCCCAATCACTAGAGGCATAGGGAAACCTAGAAAAATGATAGACCATACTATTAAGAAGGATTTAAAGGTCAATGGTTATTTATGATAGAAAATTATGGCGGCATTTGATGCGTGTAATTGACCCCACCTGGTGGGAAAAGGCTTTGTTGTTGTTGTTGTTTTTGCTTTGTGCAGTATGGTAGAGCTTATAGTTATCAAGAACGAACAAACCAGAAGAACATGAGGAAAAAGAAGAAGAACGAAGGAACGAAGAATGTGAGGAAGAAGGTCTGGGTGGAAGAAGGCATTAAAAGTAAGGGTAAAATGGAGATTTACTAAGTTTAAGTGAGGATAAATAAGACATTTGAAAAGATAAAGAGATGGCAAAATAGAGATTTGATGAGTTAAAGAGGGAAAAATAGATATTTGAAGAGTTAGAGAGGGTAAAATCATAAGGAAAAAGAAAAGGAAACAAAAACGTGAAAAAAAATACTAATTCTTACTTAGTTAGCTGTTGCACAGAAGGTTTTCTGCAGAAACGTGAAGATAGCAGTCGCCATGGCCGCAAATGCGCCCACGACTGGCCGCCAACGCTGTCGCTATTGCTGCGTCAAGAAACATCTCCACGACACTGTTTTCATCGTGCACACCCTCTGCTTTTCGCAGCAACGGCATGACAACACCGTTATTGACTACCCGGGAAGAGCTAATGCCAGACCACAAGTTAATGAGCAATGCCAGTAGCCGAATAGATAAAGATAAAGAGATGGCAAAATAGAGATTTGATGAGACATTTGAAAAGATAAAGAGATGGCAAAATAGAGATTTGATGAGTTAAAGAGGGCAAAATAGATATTTGAAGAGTTAGAGAGGGTAAAATCATAAGGAAAAAGAAAAGGAAACAAAAACGTGAAAAAAAATACTAATTCTTACTTAGTTAGCTGTTGCACAGAAGGTTTTCTGCAGAAACGTGAAGATAGCGGTCGCCATGGCCGCAAATGCGCCCACGACTGGCTGCCAACGCTGTCGCTATTGCCGCGTCAAGAAACATCTCCACGACAATGTTTTCGTCGTGCACACCCTCTGCTTTTCGCAGCAATGGCATGACAACACCGTTATTGACTACCCAGGTAGAGCTAATGCCAGACCACAAGTTAATGAGCAATGCCAGTAGCCGAAAAGTATTTAGCATGTAAACAGTAAGTGGCTTTATTCTGAAGAGTGAAAACTAGTCTGAATCTGGACATGGTTTATGAAAGAAGCATAGAAGTTTGGGGCAATTTTCTGATGGCAATAGCAAGTAGCCCCTCTCTAGCTAACAAAATTAAAATGGTAAGGGAATTGATGAAAGGTTTTACTGAAATTTCAAATAAATAAAATGGGACAAAGTAGGAACATCATATTTTATCATGAAATTATTCTAACAAACAACCACCTAATGTAAAAGCCAAAGAATGGGAAAGATTCTCTAGTAAATGACTAGATCTCAATTACAAGTAGAATGATACATATCAACCAGTTAACAAATTGTAATATGCAACATAAATTGAATTTCAAACATCCAGGGGGAAGGGGTAGGAAACAGAAAATTTCTCCACTTACCGACTCTTTCCTAGAGATCCAAGTGCCTGGCGTTTGAGTGGCATCCTAGTTTGTTGGCTAGGAGGTCCCAAATCACAAGGTATCAACTTTGCATATATTGGTCTCATCAAATTATCAATCCACACATAAAATCCAACAGCCAAGGCAAGACGCATAGACCATATAACTGCAGTTGCAACAGTTGAGTATACTTCAGCGGGTACGCTGTCCACGTTAATGACATCAACATTTACAATTTGCTGATGCAGCTTTCTCCAAACATCATTCCAACAATCAATTGGCATTCGATCAACTGGATGACGCCGAAATACAATATCCTTACTTTCAGTTCCTGATGTTTTGCCATTTTTGTAATATGGCAGAATCACTGCAGAAACAAGGCAACAGATATTCAGCAATACAACAATAACAACAATTCAACTAGACTGACCACTTTATGTAGCTGAGATGAAAGCAACCAAAGCATGGACCACAGTGCAACGCAGCAATGCAACCTTTTTTTTTTCATTAGAGTGTTGCCTAAGGAGGAGTACAGGATGTAAAATGACAAAAATTCCACATAGCACATGCCTAATCTTAAATTTTCTTAAGTTTAAATTGCCCGTAATGAAATTTTATATAACCTTCAATTCCCAACAAAACAGATTTTTAACAGGATCTATACCTAGATGAGAACCAACCTGCTAACACTGCAAAAAAGAATTGCATTTTCTCTTTCTTCTCCTCTTCTTCTTGAGTTAAGAAAATAATTTAAAACACCTTGGTTGCATGCAATGACAAATAAATATGCTGCCATCTGACTACTTGAGCGCTACTTTTGCTCAGTTGTTGCCACTGCAGGCACCAAAAGAAAAGTGCGCATTGAGGAACAATTGATATTACTATTACAATTCTGGGGTTTATTCTGTTCTAGGTCTGTGTTCCTATGGCCTTTCCTTTTCCTATCATATTTTAGGCAAGGTGTAGAGCTCAAGAAATTACATCCCTTCATCTTCATTACTTAATTTACAATAAATACAGCTTGATTTTCTCAAACAGACAGCAACGCATGTTATACATAATGGTGATGAACATGTAATTTCATCAACCAAGTAACATACATACTCAACCCAACATTAAAATGATTCACCTGAAGCAACAAATCAAACTCACACTCATCTATTCTCTTTGGGTTAAACTTTTAAACTCAACACTCAATGTATCCGTATTAACTAGTAAGATTCTCCTAAAATATACTCCCTCCGTTCCCTTTCTATGGTAATTTAAGGTTTCTACACATAGATTAAGAAAACATTAATTTATTTATATTTGTACCAAATTACCCTTATTTATAGTATCATTAATTATTTACAAATTCTAACCTTGGTCATTTATGTACCTTGAAAAGAAGCATTTGTGTACCTTGATCAAATGTAAGATGCATTGATATATGCCACTTTTGTTTTGGAACATGCAACATTTATGACTGAATTTAAGTAGGGAAGATTTAGTATGTTTTCAATGTATTTCAATTTAATTATATGATAAGGGTATATATAGAAAAAAAATTGTCAAATATACATTGGGTTTATAAAAGATCCATTGTTTTGGAACAAAAACAAAAAGCTAAAATTACCATAGAAAAGGGACGGAGGGAGTATTCACAAGTTCACAACCAAAATAGAGCTTGCAAAACTTCTATATAGCAAATAGCCAACTAGTTTCGCATCAATCACATAATACGTAGACCAGGAAAAGAAAACTGCACACCTGATATTGTTTGACCATAATTCGAGTATTCCATAAACTGGACATTATTTGAGTCAAGAAGCCTCAAAAAATCGCTGAAGTCTATCCGGTGTGAATTTTCAGGGTCCCATTCTGTTCCCTTCAGTTTTCCACGCAAGGTTAACAAAGTTCTGCTCCATGAAGAAGCCATGACAAGCTGCCTCTCTAACTGCACATTAGCCTTGTTGTCAAGTTCTTCCAATTCATTTATCCGTTTCCTTTCAGCCTCCTTCAGTTTCTGCACACACACACACCACAATTATCTCATGAATTACAACATATGCACCATCATTCATAACATAACTAAGATAACAAAATTCCCAACAAACATTAATGAGAAATGCTAGCAACACACTCTCTTCATTACACTCTCTATTATTGGGTGTATTTCACGTAGGACTCACTAAATCACATGGACTCACCCTCTATTCAGTGGGTCCCACATGAAATTCACCAGATAATGGATTGCATTGAAGGGAGTGTGGTAAAGAGTGTGCTGCTTAGCAAGCATTGCTCAACATTAATTGCATGGCATCTGCAAGCAGAAAAATGGTACCCAACAAAAATAAACGAATAAACCAAAAAAATAAACTTTCTACAAAATAAAAGAAGACCCAATAATCAGTTTCCAGAGTTTCATCGAATTCTTCTCTTTTTCATCATTTTTTACAGCATAAAGAGAAATAGAGAGTTCAAAAGTGAACCTCGAATAGCTGAGAGGACTCGGCATCTTCTTCTTCGTTAGGGACTGCTGCATCTGAAAGAGAACTGGAAGCAGTTATTGTGAGTTTGCGGCGAGTAATGCAGTTGCTATGTGAGAAATTGGTTCTTCTGAGAAGGCGAAGAGAAAGAGTGGAGCGAGGTAAAGAAAAGGGGAAAATAGTGAAAAGGGTTTTAGGAGGGAAGAAGGGATTAGGGAGTTGAAGAAAATCGATGGTGTTTGCAATTTGAGAATTCATGTTTAGCGGCGACAGAGGAGTAGGACTGTGTTTCTTCTACCGCTACTCATTACATTCCTTACAATAACTTGACTTCGGTGATTATCTGCTTTTTGCGTTCTGGAGTTATGAGAGAAGTCAGGACTTTGCTAGAGATTATCGTTTTATTTTTTATTATTTTCATTTAACTAAATTTAATTTGGTTAAAGTAATGTTTTGGTCCCTATACGTGACACTGATTTTCAATTTGGTCCTTATACGTAAAAAGTTATCAATTTGGTCCCTATACGTGACTCTGATTTTCAATTTGGTCCCTATACGTGATACTGATTATCAATTTGGTCCTTATACGTGACACTGGTTTTCAATTTGGTCCTCACCGCTAATTGGTCCCTATATAAGAGTGACCAAATTGCAAATTATTATCACATGTAGGGACCAAATTGAAAATAATTGTCACATGTAGGGATCGATTTCATTTTTTTTTTGTTGAATTGGTCCCTACATGTGACAATAATTTGTAATTTGGTCCTCTTATATCGGGACCAATTAGCGGTGAGGACCAAATTGAAAACCAGTGTCACGTATAGGGACCAAATTGATAATTTTTTACGTATAGGGACCAAATTGAAAATCAGTGCCACGTATAGGGACCAAATTGATAACTTTTTACGTATAGGGACCAAATTGAAAATCAGTGTCACGTATAGGGACCAAAACATTACTTTAACCATTTAATTTAATTTTTTTATTTTATTTTTCCGGGGTATATACTCTAATTTTGAGACAACTTTTCTATGACCGTTAATGACGTGCAAAATTGAGGTTAATGATATATTGAACTTGGTTAACGAGTATATGTGTAATAGATGAGTAACTCGTTAACTGATAACTTGATTAATAATGTACAAAAACTTGGTTAATGCATCTCAATGGATGATCAATGCAACTTAATGAGTTATTCATTTCGGTGATAACGGTTAATAACGTTCAAAATTATGGTTAATGAATCATCCATCTTGATGACAACGGTTAATAACGTTCAAAATTGTGGTTAATAGGTACAAGATGGGTAACTCATTAACTATCAACTGAACTACATTAACCACAATTTTGAATATCGTTGACCATTATCAAAAGTTATCCCTGAGTTGTCACATTTTGGTTATTCAAATAATATATCTGATGCTCCAATCCCATAATTGGAAATTTATCTCCTATCATAGGGTTAGGTATTTAAGTGGAGACTTTCCATGCTTTTCCAAACATACGAACGGGATCAAACCAAAGTGAAGCCTCTTTTACTTAGAGAAATGATAGTTGCACACCCAAAGTTGACACCTTGGTTAATCGGTACAAATATTTGGTTAATTCAGTTCATTCTATGGTTAATCACATGTATATATTTGGTTAATTCATGATGACCCATTAATCATATAAAAAACTGAATTAACTAGATATTTACATATGATTAACCAAATATTTACATGATTATGGAAAATAAGCTTTATATAACCCATTAACCATATAATGAACTGAATTAACCAAAAATTTACACATGATTAACCAAGATGTCCACCTGGATGTCAAACCCAGGTGTTCACCTATCATTACTCTTTACTTAAGCCAACACATGTTAGTGTTGACTTAATTTTTTATAAAAACATATTGTAATTTCTAAATATGCATATTTACAATACTTTCTCTTGGATGATTATATGCTATGAATATATCTTGTTAAAATCTTTCATACAAACCTAGTAAAGGAAAAAGAATATAATATTCATAGGCAACTTACTTCCCCTCAAAATATATTAATTATGAATGTTTTCAATTGATGCATTCCAATATTATGCATGTACTTCTTGAAATTTTAGCAATGGTCTTGTCAACATATCTATTAGGTTGTTGACTGAGCGAAATTACAAATATCAACATCACATTTCTTCTGGAGTTCGAGTGTAAAAGAATTTTGGTGAAATATTTTGTTCTATCACCTTTTATGTAGTCACCTTTAATTTATACAATAGATGTTTTCATTATTCACATGCAATATTGTAGATTTGTCATTTCCTACTGACATGCCACATGCTCCTCTAATATGTTGCTCCTCTAATATGTTGGATCATAGTTGCATGTGGGTTCTCAATCATGTACATTCATAAAATTGGAGTAAAGATATCTGAACACCTTGTATAGATACTGTAAAGCTTAAGAGTGTCTTGGGAGTGATGAAATACATGATGAAAGAGAAGAAAACAATGAATAAGTGGGGATGAGTACTTTTATACGGTATTTGACACCATTTTTGTGTTCAAATATCATTACTCTAAATTTGAGACGATTGAAAAGGTGAAAATCATTTTGTTATGCTCATCGTCCCTTCGTTTTTCGGGTCTAGCTCTAAATTGTCGAGCAACAAATAACAATATGGGTCAGGCTCGTGGGGCCTTTAGCCTAGTAGAGGGCATTAAGAGCATTCCAATGGAAATAATTTTTAAATTGTATAGAGTTAAGTAATCGTCCTTACACAGTTACACCATTGGAATAAAATTAGATGAATATGAGTTGCTTATATGAGTTGCTTCTATAAGCAATCGATTTTTATATAAGAACCCCCGTTAAAAAAAGGAGAAAAAAAATAGATAATTGCATTGGTTATCTTCCTCCGAAAACTAAAATACAATAAATGTGGATAAAGATATGAATAACTTATAGGACTCATTTGATAAATTTTTTAAAATTACACAATTGAAGTAAATAATTGCTTAAAGTAATATAAAGTTAAAAGTGATGAAGTATCATAATAGGACCCAAAAAAAAAGAAGAATTAAGCAACTTCGACAAGTTACATCATTGAAGATACTCTAAGTCCAAAATATAACCAGCCCGAGTTTAAAGGAAAAGGTTGAAATAGTTTTTCCATCTATGGTGCATTTAGGTAAATAGCTTGAGCTTATTCGATAAGTTTTTTTGAAATAAGTTAAAAATAACTTATTTTCATAAGTTCTCTAACAAGCTTATTACAATAAGCTAAAATGAGCTTATATGAAGAACATAAATTATTTACATAATTTTTTTTTTATAAATTATTCTCATAAGCTTAAATAAGCTCTTCCAAACATACCCTTGGTCTCGTTTTTTACTCCCTCTCCCCACTCCCCACTCCCCATCCCCAACCTCACGGTCCTGGAGACAAAAGATCATAATGTAAACAGGAAATGAGGAAAAAAGAAAGTATTCTATCCATGAACTAAAATATAATGTCATACATCTTATCAAAAAAACAAAAAAACAAAAAATATAATGTCATACAAATCATGTTCAATCCAACAATAAAAATGTAATACGTTTAATGAGTTTTATGAAGCAAAAAATGCTAACTAAAGAGATTTGTTAGAAGACTGCCAGGGAGCTAAGCTGCCAACATCTTGCGTTTGTAATAAAGGGTTTCGAAAGGCGCTGTAATCAGATAGCTGTAGGGCTCAGACAAGGAACCAAGCGTGTCAAAAATTGCTAATTACAAATGCACAGTTCGTCAAAAACAAATCTACAGGTCCCTCCAAAAGCTTGAGATTGAAACAGCAGTTTGATTTGTCTTCATGTTATTTCTAGTTTGCTACCACATATACACTCAGGGTATGGATTTTCATAGAAGGATTCTTCAGTCCTTAAACGTGCTCGGCCTTTAACTCCTGGTAGGGAACCATGTCTTTTCCTTGGAGCTCCATGCCTACACGCATTATCATGAAAATTAAGCAGGTCCTTTCAATCTCGATAACTCGCAAAATGATGTCAATTAGAGATGATAGGGGACAGAACAAGTAATTACAGATTAAACGGAAAGACAAATTATTACAGATTGAAAGAAAAATAATAATTTCTATACAATAACAACCAAAGCCTGTGTTTTTTAATGGGTGGAGTTGGCTACATGGATCAAATAATGCCATTGTTTTCTGTTATACACCATGTCTTTAGAAAGAAAGGCTATATAAGAGAAAAATGTAGTTGTAACCAATTTTAACTTCTAATCATTATGTCATTAGATAATAAGGTAAGGAATAAGGAACCAAAGGGAGAGGGAATCAGGTGAGCATAAAAACTGCTCATCTTTATGGTATATTTGAATAACATTATGCAAGTCACCTATTCTTGTGCATCCGCTGCACTAGATGTGACAATGCCTCTCCTTCCTCTAGCTCTCCAGTTTCCAGCTTATCAAAAATTTCAACTAGTCCTTTCCTGAAAATAAAACGAATAAGAAAATTAAAAAGAGACAAATAGAAAAATCAAAAGCGTAAAGATGCATTATCATAAATTCAAGTATTTTGCTAAAAAAAATTTTTTGATAAGCAGTATTTTGCTAAATAAGCAGCTGAAATCCAGAATGAGGCAGTAGATTAGTTAAACTTTCACAGCATATCTAACATTGCCATCTTGTTTGCATGGTGCACTTGACTGGTATATATGAGCGTGTATTAGAAGAAACCAAAAGAAACAGAAACCGGTAGAAAAAATACTAAGAATTAGATCGTGTACTGAAATACTGAATTGACATAATTGGAAAGGGGAGGGAATGAAGGACCCTATCAACTTTAATTATGATTGAAGTAGATATAGAAATCCTGAGAAAAGGTAAATACGATCCTGACTTTTTTTTTTGGGAAGAGTGATATTGAATGCATAACATCGAAGAGTGAAATAACCAACATTTCAGCAAGCATGCAAATTAAAAGAAAAGAAAAGAAAACAAGACTAGATACCTAAAGGTGGTTGAAATGTATCAATAACCCCAAGAAAACTCATTATAATAATAATGTCTTGGATTTGGTACCTGTCTGGGTTGATTGTCTTGCGGTGCCCTAAGAATCTGCGGTGCCCCTCAACAGCTCTCGCCATATTTCCTGAATGTGATGGAACAAACACATCACTCTCTACAGAGATTATGTAATCGAGTGCAGCAGTTTGAGATGCATGATTGATGAAAGCTTTCAGCTCTTCAGGGGTTGCAAGGGATTCCTGTTATCATTTATCAATCAATTAATCAGGTCAGCATTGCCCCTCACAGACAGATTATGAGCCATTGAACTATTTGTTAACACAGACAACAAAATGATTTACACACCTTAAAGACTAGATTAGGGAAGCGGGAGGAGAGCTCTGAAAGATGTGTATTACCACCATAGATCTCCCCTGCTGCAATGTATATTGGTGTTGATGGAGGAAACCCAAGAGCTTGAAGAAAAATGCCCACCTCCTTTGGAGTCAGCGGACAAAATCCTCCAAGTCTCTGTTCTGTTGCATTTATCTTTTTTACTTTCCAATAATTTGTATTCTCCCTAAAAGAATTGAAACAAAAATAAAAAATATATAAAACATCAGTAAAATGATTAAGTACTTCTAGAGTTAGATATATTTCAAAAACAAGGTAGCATATACATTATAACTATTCTCACCTCAAAATTCTCAGCTCTTCAGATTCTGCATCTGTCAGACCATATGTACAACCAGTAAAAGACAGCATATCTTTCTCATATCTCAGATGAAGAGCAATATATCTTTCCCCACGTGATCTCAGCCGATCCACCAAACTCTGTTTTTTAACCGTCATGTATGCTCAGAACCTAATTTACCAGGAAGCCCCATGTAGACCTCTTAAATGCATCAAAAGTTAAGGATATGGTAATCCGGGGATCATATGCATCATCTTCTAGCATAATGCACAGAAATATTGAACTTAAACACACAAGGGTTGTGAACCTAGCAACTTTTCAGCATTCAAAACATTTAAATAATTCAAGTCTATAATCTATTACTTCGAATACTTTATTATTAAAGTAGCCCCACGTCTCAAAATTTCCCACTTAAACTACCTATATTTATAATTTGTCATGTCTATATGTGCCTTCAAGCAAATCCTCTTAAATCAAAACTTCCCTATTTGTCCACTGTTTCGACAAGATTTGTAAATATTTTTTTTTTAAAGATGAAAGTAATAATAGTCTGAATTAATGAATCCTATTCTCTCTTTCTCTTCTTTTGAAAGCCCAAATTTTTGAGTAATCATATTCTAACACCAAAAGTTGACACCAACTTTTGACACCTTAGTTAATCGGTATAAATATTTGGTTAATTCAGTTCATTATATGGTTAATCACATACAAATATTTGGTTAATTCATGATGACCCATTAATCATATAAAGAACTGAATTAACCAGATATTTGCATGTGATTAACCAAATATTTACATGGTTATGAAAAATAAGCTTCAGATGACCCATTAACCATATAATGAACTGAATTAACCAAAAAATTACACGTGATTAACCAAGGTGTCGCTGGAGGTGTCCAAATCAGGTGTTAGAATATCATTACTCCAAATTTTTTCCTTCAAGGTTTTTCAGTTATTTAGGCACAAATTCCAAAGGGAAAAATCACATTTCATTTCAAATTGTATCTTTTCACATCATTTATCATCAATGTATGCTTGGGAATATCTATATTCCTGTCTTTACACATATGTTCATTTTTTTCCATTTTCTCTCTAGATTGATCCATTAAAAAAAAAAAACTACATTTTGCTTAGTAAAATAATTTAATGAAGAAAAAAATTACCATTCATCACACGGGAATTGAATCAACTATAGCCTCTCTAATCTCCATCCCATCATTTTATCAGTCAACAAATCCCAATATGATGTACAGATAATATTTCTATGAGATATTTAGGATACAAGGAATTATAACCCCACTAAAAAGTCTAACCTTTCCTAAATTCTCAATAGGAGGAGAAAATCGAAGTGCATGATACATTGCACGACATCTGAACCTCTGGATGTCCAGAGGAAGATCATTGTTTGCAAGTCGAGAATCTGATTTTGCAACATGTATCACCTGCAAAATCGATTTAATATCTGTTTAAGGCAATCAGTTCATGTCTATCGAAAAAGACATCAAGACCATGAAATAAGGATTGAGCCATAAAACTGAGTTTTGAGGACTTCATATACAAGAAAATTGAAATGCTAATTTTTACAGGGACCTGGTTAGAGATTTAACACGTAAACAATATATTTTCAGAATTCAGATTAGCACATTTTACAATGAAGCTTTCTGTAGAGAATGAGAACCACAAAAAAATTTAGAAAATCTAGGAAAAACTTGAATACCTGATACTCATTCCATAACCCAGTCATCTCTTGATAGTAACCCACACCAGACCAGGAAGTAAAGTGCTTCCTGGCCCGGGGCACAGCTTCTAAGTTCTTGGGAAGTTCCTTGACAACCCTGATATCTCCTTTCAGGGATTCAATGAAATGAAGCTCATCAAATATGTCTGAAAATACACTGTGCACACACCCGAATAAATAAGGAGATAATATTGGAAAAGTAAATAATAGGCATCTAAGGACAAGGAGTCAAATGATGTTGCAATAGAATATACCCAGAAATACCTTGTGTCTTGCCAGAATGAACGTTTATCCAATTGAGGGATGACTAGAGTTGCATTCATTATATGTGCCACAGCCACCATGTCCGATATCTATAGGAAAAGGATTGATTACTTAAGTTCAATCACAAAAAGAAAAAAAAGTACAGCAGTTCAGCTTTACATGTAATCACTACCCAATCCCATCAAATAAGATGGCAATCATCCAATGCAAACATTGATAATACAGAACAAAACTACAACTGCATTTCACCATATACAACACATTATATTTAACAGTTTAAATGAGCTGCGGAAGTCATGCATGAATGAGGGGGAAAAATAAACTAGTCAAAATGTTGACAATTTCCAAAAGGAAAACAATAAGAGGGGGAAAGGACAAGAAAACAGACATCAAGCTCCCAACCTTGATGCCAAAATAAGTAACCCAAAGACCTATTCAGATATAAGAATAAGTAACCCAAAGACCTATTCAGATATAAGAAAGTTAAAATAGTAACTCTTCAACAATTTCATATGTATTATCATGTACTGAATTTTAACACTGCATGTAATGAGTAATGACAGTAATGTAAATATTTTATATACATAAAATTATAGGTGTAAATGTAATAGAGAGAGAGAGAGTAAGAGAGCATGGATTTATCTTCTACATAAGAGTTACAACTTAACAAGACATTGCAAGAGAGGAAGAGACGACTTACACCAGTTCGCATTTGATTTAGTCCACCATTACTTCTCACTGTTAGATAGCGATCAAATCCTTGTGCACCTGATGCAGTGAAACATATTTAAGAGGAAGGAATAAAAACAAAATACACCAAACAAAAATAGCAAGGGTATACTCTGGGTTGACAATACAAACAATTGTCATCTTAAGGTAGCAAAAACGAAACTTAATAATAAATAAAAAAGGTCTTGCTAACCAGTGCCCTGATTAAGAAATCTAAAAAAGCAAGGTTTTATGCAAAAACTAAATATAACACTTCTCACAATAATAAATACATCAATTCCCATCAATATTAAGGGCATTGGTTAGCATTTTCCTAAAAAAACACACACAAACTATTAAATGAATAGATGTAAGCATGTGAAACCTTTAAATTTTGCAGTGGGCTTGACACACGGGCGTAAGCCATGACCGAAAGGAGAATCCCAAAGTTGCTTGTTGTACAAATGTGGCACCTATAGCAATAGAAAAAATGCAGCAGTTATTGAGAGTGAACAAGGGAATACAAAAAAAATATTAAAAAAAAAATCAAACTGAAGCTTGAATCAACAAGAGTACAAGACTCAGTGATATCATACGCATCAGCTTCAATAAAATAACTCGTCATGAAATTTTGCATGATCCAAAGACTTGTATAAGAAAAATATTATTAGCAGACATGTGTATCAAAAGTGTTGAATGCCACAGCTGCTAAAATTCGATCATTTTTTTACTCCTGGTCAAGGACTAAAATTCTATCATAAAAAGTGGCATTATAGTTTTATATGTACAAATTCTTTGTAATTTTCCATAGATTGTGGAATGCGGAATTTAAATAGGATTGGAGCACAAGAACTGCAATAAATTGGAATCCAATAACACAAAACGACATCGGATTTGGATCTCTAAATCGATAAAGAAACACACACATGAATGGGTAGTATAGTACCTGGAGAGATCGGGATGGTAGAGAGAGGGAAGGGTGGGTTTGTGGATCTTGAATTTGATTCCTAACGTACAAGAAGAAGAGGAAGGTGGAGAAAGCGAAAATGAAAAGGATGTAGAAAGTGATGGTGCTGGGAGGGGATTTCCTGGCACGAACCCTAGATGTGTTGGACCCTCTGTTTACCATCTCTATGCTTCTCTCTCTCACTGTTCCAACGCTTCTATCTTCTTCACCAACCTGGGAATCATAAAGCACAAGCTGTGATTTTGATGGAGATAATTTTGAGGGGTGCATTGGATTGGGATTGTAAAAGATTATTTTTGCCTAAAAAAATCTCGTGGATTTTAAAAGATTACGTAGAAATGTAATGACTTATAAGATTTTAAAAGACTTTTTTTAAAAATTGTCATAATCAGGATTCTTATGTGTGGATTGTAAATGATTTATTTCATAAGACTTTATAATATTTGAATGGACTACATGGATTTATAAGATTTGAAAGGAAAACATGAATTTTTAGCAAACATTCAAAGTAATAAGAGCCAATGAAAAAAGTAACAAAGAAATGAATAATATAATAAATAAATAAAAGTAAAACCCAATACAATTTTTCTAATCTTTTAATTATTAGTCAAATTGATGTAACTTCATGTCCTCCTAAGTTGCATTTCTCCACATATCTAAAGCTATGCTAGCCCTCCAAACATTAACATCTTCTCATTCCCGCTCTTGGATTTGAACAATAGGTTCAAAATTATTGTCTATATTAGCTGATGATATTGAAGATAAAGATTTGTCTATTAGTTCAATTGTAAGTTCATCAGAACGACATTCTTTACAAAGGAACTTATATAGTGCCACACATGCAATGCTTGTGTTATAAATAGAAATGGTGCTAACTTAAAAATTGTGAACCGCATTTTAAAAATATCAAATATCTTCTCGATCACATTCCTCAAGGATGCATGGTGAAGATTGAACAATTCATTTTCATTTTGTGGGTCATTACCATTACTTGCAAAATCTTGTAGCTTCTGATTTTAACCTTAAAAATGATTTATTTAAAAAATGATTTTAATGAAAAGCTTTAAACAAATACAATCAAACTCGTTACAAATGATTTTTTTTTTCAATTTAAAAAAGTGTTTTCTTTCGTCAAATAATATGTAACAAACACACTCTAAAAATTGTTTGGTAACTTATGTTGGGTTGAATGACAACCGTGGGGGGAGATGCGAGAGAGGGGGGAGAAAGGAGAGAGATGGAGGGAGAGAGGAGAGAGAGGGAGAAAGGAGAGGGATGGAGGGAGGGAGGGAGGGAGGGAGGAGAGAGAGAGGGGAGAGAGGTGAAGGCATATGGTGAAGAGAAATAAGAATGAAGAATCCCGAGAAATCTCATGTGTTGATGTGAGACTTTTTGTTACTAAAAAATCACTAAAAAGTCACACAAAGTCCCACGAAATCCATCCTAAAAAATAATCCATCGAAATCAGGAAGTTTTTGAATACCAGAGGACTTTTTATTACTTGTAAAAAGTCATGATTGAATACCACTAGATTTAGATTTTTTCTTTAAAAAATCCTGATAGTCTTGATTGAATACCACCAAACTTATTTAGATTACTTAAAAGTCTTGATTGAATACCACAAGACTTTTTTATCATAAAAAGGTCCATTAAAATCTTCTGAAATCTCAATTCAATACACCCTCCTTAATGTGGAGGCCATGTTTTAAAAACCAGAACGGAGAATCTTCGACAAGATCTTCGGGTCATAGTTCAATTGGTTCAAACGGAAATCAACGGTTCAACCGAGTGATAAATAAATAAATAAACTAATATATATATATATATATATATATATATATATATATATATATAATGTTATAAAAATACTACAAATAAATTCAATTAAATATTGTAATTATAAGAGTAAAATTAAATATTAAAAACATTAGTCAACTATTATCATCTCTAAATAATTTAAATTTAAATGATCAAAATACTATTACTTTTTGATTTTTTGAATGTTTTTCTAGGGTCTTTAGGTGACTAGGTGTAGCTATAAGATTTGGTTAAAAAAAAGGTGTATCTATAAGGGTAACGTCCAGCATGAACCATGTTAGAATATAGCATATGGATGAAGCATTTAAAATAGGCATTAGATTTATTAATATAGTATTCAACGGGTGAGATTATTTTGTTCAAAAAAAATAAGTTAACGTTATACTTTGTAAACTGATTTGTTAGCAAATTGAAAAACAGTCCCCGTGTTTTTGCGACTGGGACTTGTCTCCGTATTTGCTTCGAAATGAAAGTTGGAAGAAGACGCCATGACCATTGACCATCGCAGTTGAAGGCTCCACCAACCGTCGCTGCTACTAACGGTTAGATCCTTACCTATTTTCGTCCTCTATCGAGCTCTTCGACGACCAATCCAACGGCAACAACTCCCCGCCGTCGCATGCCGCCGATCAGCACTACTCGTCGGAACTCGAATGCTCCGGCTGCCAGACTCCTACGCTGTCATATTCGATGCCGGAAGCTTCGGCAGCCACGTCCACGTTTTCCACTTCGATCTCGTTCATATTGGCAAAGATCTCGAGCTTTTCGTTCAGGTTCAAATAGAATCAAGTTGGGGTGGGTGTTTTTTTAAGGAAAATTGATTTTTTTTCTTTCTTTGTTGATTTTATTTATGAATTTTTGAAGGAACATTGAATTCGACCCAGATGTATGTATATATGTTTGCTAGTTAGGGGATTGCCATAGACCCAGAAATTAAGGATTCTGACGGTTGTCCTCATTCCGAAGCAAATACGGAACCCTCGACACCACACACAGAAATTAAAAATCCACTTTTATAAAAATAGTCCTTGTGTTTTTGCGATTGGGACTTGTTTCTTAACTGGTTTTGATTTTTGATATTAGATGGTTGTGTTTCTATCTATTGCAAAACAAATATATAATAAAATTTTAGGGTGGTAGTGTGTGAGGAACTGGACATTATTTGATATGTCATATGTGCGCGTTAAAAATCGATGCTCCAGCAAATGCATAGAAGAGCCATGGCAGGACGGCAATGTGAAAGAAGCCGCCCATGAAATGAAGGGAATGTTGATGCATATATAACCCAGACACCACACACTTGAAAATCAGGGGGTGGTCGTACGCTTCTTCTCTTAGACTCTGATGAACTTAGTATGTATGACTAAGCTCTTGCAAAATCACGGTTGAACAACAAAGCACAAAGCCAAGGCATTGAACCATGAATTTCCATGACGAAATTCACTACAACCATGACCAAGATCAATTGATATACGTGTTGAGAACAAGTCTTAAATGCATCCGGAAAATCATGGGTTTGCTCATCCACCAACAATGAAGCCAAAAAGAGGAAAGCAGAACTTGTATTGCACAGATGCCCCAAGTGAAGCTTTAGTCGGGCCCCTATCTGCAAAATAGAAAAATAAAGGTTACCTGCAAAATCAGCATAAACTGGTAATAAAGGGTAAATTAAATAATAATGACAAATTAGCACACAAATTTGACAACATACGGCGCTGCACTGTACGACACTGTAGCGGCAATGTGCGGCACTGTAGCAGGTCCTTTTTTTTTTAATTTAGTTTTTTTGAGAAATAAAAATTTTGGTTAAGTATGTGCAAATATCTGGTTAATTCAGTTCATTATCTGGTTAATGGGTTTTTTAGTTAAGTATGTGCAAATATCTGGTTAATAATTCAGTTTATTATCTGGTTAATATGATTTTTTTTGAGAAATAAATTTTATTTTATTTTTAAAAAAGTCAAAATTTGTGTTAAAAAAAAAAGTAGTACTACAATAGCGTATGTTGTCGATGTTCTGTGTCAGAATATCACAACTCTAAATTAAATGCCTCATCAGTATGCCACATGCTTAAATGGTCCATGCTAACCTTCACCATCTATAAGACATTAATGGTTTCCAGCTATTGCTATTTACGTTTTTTATGGCACTTTTTCCGGCCGTAGCTTTGTGTTCAAACTTCAAACCATCACTCCCCTCTTTTTCATTCCCCCCTCACAGCCTCACTCAGCACCAAACCCCCCTTCTCTCTTGTACCACCAAGGTTTTTAAAATCTGACCGGTCAATGAACCAGTGAAGGCACTGGTTCAAGGTTCCCTGGTTCGACCAGGATCCAACCGCGGTTGAATCGTTTTTAATTAAATATATATTTTTAATTTTATATAATATACTTTAATAATAAAACAATGAATCAATATAACACTGATAAAAAAAAAAACAATGAACTAACAATCAGGCCCATTCTATGTTAAAAAAAGCTCATATTCAGAGAGAGACTATAATGAAGACTTGCATATATTTTTTTAATGACAAGATAGCCATTCAATTCAATAAAGTGAACTTTCAACTCTACCTTATGAGTTATGACCCAGTGAACCATGATCAGGGAAAAAGTACTACTTAAGCCCATTATATTAGAAAAAGGATTAAAAGTGAATTTGGGCTGTGAAAAACGAAAACAAAATAGACCCATTTTGAAAACATAATGATGCAAGCAACCATAAAATTCATTCTCAATCTTTTGTGCCGCCGCCCCTCTCATCTGAGTTTCTTACTCGTGTTTCTACGTTGCTTTCATGGTGGACGTCCCGCTCTTCTTCTCCCTTCTTTCTCTCAACCCTTCGTCTCTCTAACTCGTCCCATCTTTCTGCTCTCTTTCGCCCCTCGTATTCTTCTTTCTACTTTATGCGTCTCAAGCTAGACGAAGTGGAAACGCATGGTTGAAGCAGCTTCGGTCGTCGGAAGCCGCTTGAGGCCGCCGGAGGTCGCTGGATTCAAGAAGCAAAATGCAAATCGCCGAGACCCGGTGAACCACTGGTTTTACTCGATTTTCCCGGTTTTGTGCTGGTTTGGCAGTTTTAAGTTCGGTTCGTCTACAAAACGGTTATAGGTGTTGCCCGGACAGGATTACTGGCCGAGTGCCAGTCCAACCGGTCGAACCGGTCGGTCAGGTCCGATTTTGACTACCTTGTGTGTCACTAACACTTCTCCTCATTGAACAATGAACATTGTCTCTCACCATATAGAGGCTAAAGTAGGGGATGGTTTTAGCGCGACAGCACCACAACGGTGTGGGAGCAACATGATGGCAAGGAGGCAGGGCTGAGTGGGAGGAGCGGCGGCGTGTAAGGACCAGCAACTACGGAGGGGCGGCGTGGGGGGAGCAGGGCTAGGGTCTGAGTTCTGATACCGAGAAAGAGAAGAACGTCGAGTCCCCTCATTGCCCAGATTCTGGACCGGAAGGTTTTCCAAAACCGGTCCCGGTTCCTAGGTTCCACCGGCTTATCCCGGTTCAAGGTGGTTGGAACTATTTTTTAACAGTTCAATGAGACCAGCAGTTCTTTGAGCCTAACTGAACAGTAGACACAGCCGGTTCCCAGTTCAACCGGCTGAATTGGCTGGTCCGGTCCGGTTCTTAAAACATTGAGTGAAGGCCCAAACATGGGGAGGTTGGAACTAAATCTAGTGACTAATGTGTCACGCAATTGAAAACTTGAGGGACAAAGAGCTCATTTGTTTAATATTAAAAAATAAATGATTTTGTTACAAAATAATTTAGTGATTATTTTTAAAGATTTTAAAGAAAAGCAGAAGTAGATTTGTGTTTATTTATAATAAAAAAATCATTTTTTTAACATTAGCTGGTTATAAAAAATGATTTTTTTTTTCAAAAGCTAATGAAAGTTGTGTTTCATTTTAATCATCAAAATGATTTTTTTCTGCTTTTTATTATTTTTTAAAAGCAAAGACAAACACACTAAAAATTTTAAAAAATGATTATTCAGTTAAAAAATGATTTTTTTTTAAAAATAAGCAATAACAAACGTACTCAATGTTTAATTATTTTTTTAGTGACTAAAAGTGGGCCCTTCAATTTTTTTTAGGATCAATTTGGGCCTTTATTATACTTTTTTAAAATGAATAATATACCAAAAAAAGTAAAACTCAATACAATTTTTCTAATCTTTTAATTATTAGTCAAATCGATGTAGCTTCATGTCCTCCTAAGTTGCCATTTCTCCACATATCTAAAGCTATGCTAACTCTCCAAGCATTAGCATCTTCTCGTTCATGCTCTTGGGTTTGAACAATATATTCAAAATTATTGTCTATATTAGCTAGTGATATTGAAGATGAAGATTTCAATTGGAAATTCATCAGAATGATATTAATTCTTTGCAATTGGAGTTATGTAGTGCTACACATGCTCACACAAGCTCTGCTTGTGTCTTAAATAGAAATGGAGACACTAACTTAAAAATCGTGAACCGCGAAGATTGAATAATTCATTTCCATTTTGAGGATCATTATCATTACCTACAAAATCTTGTAGCTTCTGATTTTAACCTTAATTTTTTTTTAAAATGATTTTAATGAAAAGCTTAAACAAATACAATCAAACTCATTACAAATGATTTTTTCAATTAAAAAAAGTTTTTTTTTCATAAAATAATCTGTAACAAACGCATTCTAAAAATGTTTGGTAATTTATGTTGGGTTGAACGACAACCGTGGGGCAACGAAAGAGAAGGGAGAAAGGAGAGAGATCAGAGAGGGAGGGAGGAGGGAGGAGAGAGGGAGAAAGGAGATAGATGGAGGGAGGGAGGGAGCAGAGAGGTGAAGGCATAAGGTGAAGAAAATAAGAATGGATAATCCTGAGAAATCTCATATGTTGAGATGAGACTTTTTGTTAATAAAAAATCACTAAAAAGTCACACAAAGCCCCACAAAATCCGCCTTAGAAAACAATCCATCGAAATTAGGAAGTTTTTGAATACCACAAGACTTTTTATTACTTGTAAAAAGTCATGATTGAATATCGCTAGATTTGGATTCTCTCTTTAAAAAATCCTAATAGTCTTGATTGAATACCACCAGACTTATTTAGATTACCTAAAAATCTTGATTTAATACCACAAGACTTTTTTATGATAAAAAAGTCCATTAAAATATTTTGAAATCTCAATCCAATAAACCCCCCTAAATCCACTTTTTAATATATTAAATAATCATTTCAACCAATGTGTGTTATTAAGTTGAAGAGGCTTTAGTCTTTGAGTTGTGTTATTTGAACACAAATTTTAGATACTGTATGTGATACTGTATGTGTTTCTTTCTATCTCTCACTTACCTTTTATTATCTTTGTATACACGCATATCGAAAATACATCCAAAAACAAAGGGGTGTCCCCAATTTTGTGTTAAAAAAAAAAACATTCTTCTAGTCTTTAACCATGCCATCTTAGGTTTGATCCTAGACTTATGTGTATGGGAAAAACACTATTGGGAAGGATTCCCACTTGCGCCTGACAGTATTCCGGGAGATTAGTCTCTCATCCATCGGACGAAAGCATAATCCTAGAAACTAAAAAAACACATCATTTATGGAGATTTATCCTTCCTTTATCCTTCCTTGCACACATTTCGGTATCTGCTGCCCAAAGTATCGATGGAGAGTCTGGAATTGATACAAGGTGCTGCTAGGGTGAGCGACTTTAGTAAATCGCTCATCGTGGGAAACATATATTAATCGTTAGATTCTATAAATAAAAAATGGTTGGGTGATATGAATCCAGGAAACCAAGAGAATCAGTTGCCCTTGAAGATCTTTATTTGCCATGCGCCTTCAATGCCATGATTTTATCAACCACCTTCATGTCGTACATGTTGTCCTCTTCTTATTCTTCCAAGGTGGAGGCAACAGAGCTAAATGATGTCGATGTTGCCTTGGCCAATGCGGCGGAGGTGGTTGGAGTCATGGAGACGGATTGAAAAAGTTTTGAAAATTTCCTTACCTATCACTCCGCCACGCTCACACTACTAGAAAATTACAACCTAGATAACAAACACGACCACCTCATCCATCGCAGCAATGACTTCATCTTCAGAGCAGGATTTCGTTGCCAATTGCTTTCCCAGATCGTACCAATTCTAGGACCCTAAAGTCGCCTATCATGTCGAGGAGAAGCTAGGGTTCTGCCTCAGAGAAAATGGCGTATCGAATGTGGTTGGGCATCTTCCTTAACCACAATGCCAGGGACAAAGCCATCGGTGGTGGAAGCGACACGTTGACAATGCGGCGTCTTTGGTGCCATCAGAACTTTCTCTCTTAACGACGGAATTATCGGTCTTGAGGTTGGTGTACCTTGTAGTGGAGGCAGGGTTGTTGTTGTCAAGTCTGGCGTTAGTGAAGGTGTGCATGGAGGAGTCATGATCGTTTTCGAAGTCGTCCTTATCATCATCAATGACGGCATCCTCTTAGGAATCGTCGTCGGAGTCGGCGCCGCGGACGGAGATGCTCTCAACGTTGTCAGTGGAGGTGGGAGCACCATCGCGGGTGTCAGCGAAGAGAGAGGAGGGCAGGAAGGGAGGGGTGTGGTTGTCGTCGGAGGGCAACTTCTGCTTGTATTCAATCCAGATTCAAAGAGAGATTTGGCTTCGACCTGCTACAACCAGTAAAATAACCCATATCTCAGTGAACGACTTCCCAAAGTCGCTCACCTTAGCAAAAGTGACTAGTACAAACAAATACCATGTTGTCATGAACCAGTGAGGTGTCATGAATGATGGTGAACTGAAAAACCTTACAATAGAAGGGCTTATTTATAAGGTCTATTAAATGTTAACAAATTATGATGGAAGGATGGGAGAGTAATATACATAGAAGTAAAGTCAAAGTAGAGAAAATGGATTAAGGATGTATAGTATTTTGTGTAAACGGGTGTTAACCATGTAAAAGGTAGAAATAATCTTGATTGGATAATAGGTGTTATGGGCTTTTGAAAGAGTTTGATATAAGTTTTTGTATTTGTCTTCTAGCTTAGAGCACATGATAGGAATGATGTTCTTCAACCCTTCATCGAAGATAGGAAGTTTAATCTTCTATAATGCTTAAGCTAGTTTTATCTTATGAATAAAATTTTCTAATTATCTAAAAAAAACACTAAAATGTAAATGCAGCAGCAGTGGTGGTGGTGGTGGTGGTGGTGGTGGTGGTAGTGGTATTGGTCGTGGTGGTGGTAGTGGTAGCGGTAGTAGTCGTGGTCGTGGTCGTGGTCGTGGTCGTGGTCGTGGTAGTAGTGGTAGTAGTAGCGGTAGTAGTAGTGGTAGCAGCAGCAGCAGGAGCAGTGGTAGCAGTGGTGGTCGTCGTGGTGGTGGTGGGTCGTGGTGGTCGTGGTGGGTCGTGGTGGTGGTCGTGGCGGTGGCGGCAGCAGCGGCGGCAGCAGCAGCAGCAGCAGTAGCAATAGTAGTGGTGGTGGTAGTGGTGGTGGTCGTGGTGGTGGTGGTGGTGGTGGTGGTAGTATTACATTTGTGCATTTTTTGTCCCCATGATTCTTTTCTTCAATCGAGTCCCCTTATTTTCCCAATCAAACAAGTTAAGTTCTTCAATTAGTTTGTGGTAGTAGTAGTGGTGGTGGTGGTGGTGGTGAAGGTGGTGGTAGTATTACATTTGTGCATTTTTTGTCCCCATGATTCTTTTCTTCAATCGAGTCCCCTTATTTTCCCAATCAAACAAGTTAAGTTCTTCAATTAGTTTGCCATCAAAACTTAACAAAATAGGGCGAGGTTGCAAACATTTTACTATAGTGGGAGACGTACAAGGCAACCATTTTTCCTAACACCCTTTTACCTAAATTAAACCAAAACTAAGATAATTAATGAAAGTAAATAAAAAAAAGGCAAAAAAAAAAAAAAGAGGAGACATGTGTTTCTCCTTTAACATGTCAAATAAATAACAAAGAGGAGGGAGGTTGGAGCCTTGGTGGTTGCTTGGTCCAGTGACAACGAGAGCGTGGAGGCACATTGTTGTGTGGCACTCGCGAGGTGATGCTTGCAATTTGACAACGCCGACTTGGCTAGGGTGGTTCATGTCGAGGTTTCATGGTGGAGGGGTAATGAAGTTAGTTGGCTAGTGATTGCATCTCACATGTTGGTTATGGCAGTTGTAACAACAGTAGAGACTTGAGTGGATATTCATAATGTATGAGTCGTGTAACAAATGGGTGAATGGTGTAATTTATGGGGGTTGCAAGAGTAATCCACAACTTGGACTCTATAGGTGGGGGCTGGTTCGAGGTGTGATTATGGTGGTTGGTTAGAGGAAGTTTTTGTTTTTGTTGTAATGGTGTTGGTATTTTGGGATGCAATGGCTGGGGTTCGTGGTGTTTGGTGTGGGCTTTGGGTTTCCAAGGGAGAATGTTTGAAGAAGGCTAATGGTGTTGTTGTATTAGTGGTTTGAAAGAAGTGTTTTTGGGTCAAAGGTTTTATTGTGTTTCTGTTGTGAAATAGGTGTTTTTTTGTGATGGAGGTTAGGTGTTTAATGGAAGCTCTTGGATGAATATGCAGACAAGGCTTGCTGGATTAAGGTGTCTTTGCTGGGAAAGGTATATGAGTTACGGTGAAAATGGTTTTTTGCCTTTTGTCGATTCTTTTTCTTAGTTGACATTGAAGAAGATGAGGAAATAAAGAGTCCTCGGTTGAGATTTGAAGGTCGTTGAGGTTAACATTTCATGGTCTTTCAGTGATGAAAATTTCGTCAAACTTTGGGTGAATGCTTAGGCCTTTTTTTTTTTTTTTTGGGGGGGGGGGGGGTGTTGATGTACATATTAATATTTTAATTTCTTTTTATTGCTCCTTATTGTCTCTTACATATGGCTATGTTTGGATTGGTGGAATGAAATGCAATGAGATGGAACATAACATAATGGAACGGAGCGGAGCGGAACAGAAGGAGATTAAAAAAAAAATTATATTCCATTATTTGGATATTTTACGATGAAATAGAACAAAGTTACCCTTCCATCGTTTACGGAGTAAATAGAATGGAATGAGTGAAAATTTTATTATTATATACTACCCTTATTTATTAAGTAATGAGTTGCTTATATCTGCAGCTTTTCTTTTCTTTTTCTTTTTGTATTTTTCCTTATATTTATAAGAACCGCTCACTGGCATCAATTTGTGATGAACATCCATGATTTTGTTAGCAAATAACTAGTTATAAGTGTTGTTTGAAAGCATGAGAACTTTACATTTTTTTCTTCAATTATTGTTACAGTGTTACTTGCGATTGATTTGAGAATAAGACATTTATGAATGGAAATGGTTCTACATTTCCTAAATTTCATTAGCAATCTTGGTACCCTGACTGTGAGTGACGAGGGTCTCACCTATATACCTATATTTCCCCTTTAAGATTCGATTTTTCTTGCCAATCTTCATGGCCCCACCCCCCCCACCCCACCCCACCCCCATCAACCAATTTTGGGAGGGAATAAAAAAGGGATTGGATGGAATGCTTTCCATTTTCATCTCATTCTAATTAAATTAGAAAATTCAAACAATGAAACATAGTTTCATTCCATCCCATCACTTTCCATTAATCCAAACATAACCATAATGTTGGGTTGGAAATGGAGGGGAGGGGAGGGGAGCGATTTTTATAAAGTTTTCTTGTCTGGTTCATATTTTTTGAGGGGTGAGGAATGGAGGGGAGAAGAATACCTCCTCACTCAATTTCGACCTCCCTCGAATATTGAGGGATTTGGAGTGGACGTTTAAAACATTTTTAATGCATTAACTAATATATTCTTACTTATGTATTTTGAAATCCAAAATTCTAAGGGTGCGTTTGATACGCATTAAAGCACAGGACAGTACAAGACAAGCAGGACAGTACAGTACAACCCATTGAGTGACATGACAACTTTTTGTCCTGTACATCGTTAGATAAATAATGGACATCACAAGTAAAATAATATTAATTTTACTATGATACTTTTTGTAATATATATTATTATATATTAATAAATAATATTATTAATATAATATGTAGTATATATGATGATATTTTATTACTACCATAATAATATTATATATTATTAATGTGTTATATATAAACGTTTGAAAAAAAATTAAATAACGTTAATGTGGGGGTAGAGAGAGATGTAATGATAATTTTGTCTTTTTTTGATAGTCTGTCCATGGGACAAAAAGTTGTCACATGATTTGGTAAGGGATAAAATTTTGGGTTTTTGTCCTGTCACTCACCCCCCCCCTTTTTGTCCTGTCCCCTGACCACTTTTCAAATCAAACAGGGGACAAAAATTTTTGTGCTGTCCAGTCCCCTGAATTTTTGCAAATCAAACGTACCCTTATAAAAGTATTAGTTTTAAAATCCATGCCCTTCCATTGTGAACCAAACATCAATAATGTTATTTCTCATCCTCTCCATTAAAATTCACCCCCTCCCCCTCCTTTGAACCAAACTTAACCTTGATGAATTTTTTTTGTTACCATGTTATAGGTACGAAGTATCCACTGACTTTGCCGATGACTAATATCCGTCGGGGAACGGTGTTGGCTACATTTAGTGGGGTCCCACTCGAACCTGAAACGCTTGAGGGATTCAAGCTCAGTTCTACTTGGACCAACATAATGTTAGTAGTGATTTTGATTATTTTGTCTAATAAAATTATGTTGTTAATGTGTCATTTATGCCTCTTAATGTCTTTTTAATAATTGTGCCATTAGAATAAAAAAAAAATGGTGCTTCTTTCCTTTGCGTCTTGCTGTCTTTAGTTTTCTATAAATTAGTTTATGAAAAATCACTAGTCTTTTACATTGAATTGCTTTTTGAAATTCATAGGAGACCTTAAATTCATGCTTTCTTTCTGTTTACAAGCACCAGCTGCAGAAGCTTTTGGCTATGGACGTTTTTAAACATTCTTCTTTGATATTATTTTTGTTGTCATGTGTATCCAAAATAATCACATTATTCTGAAATAGCTTACTAAATGCGGGAGGATATTCGCATTATTATTATCATCATTGTACCGCCCGAGAGTAAATAAAGGGGTAAACCGGCCGAGCTTAATCATAGCAAGGGGTAAACCGGCCGAGCTTCACTGGCATAACAAAGTATTGGCTGAGCATAAAGAATGGAGGCCGAGCATAAGGAATGGAGGTCGAGCTTGAGGTTAGGAAGGCCGAGTTTGGGGAATGAAGGTCGGACTGAAAAGAAGAGATTGCCTGACATTATTCGGACATATATAAGGGAATAACCGAGGTAGGATAATAGACAGAATACCAGATATCCGAAAATGGAGGAACATTATGTTGATCAAGATATAACTCACAAATATGTGATAAATAATACTTAAATGATAACAACCATCCGAGATCAGATATTGTGCTTTTCTATTATAAATGATAGAGCACTCATCTAGATGATTATTCATTTACAAATAACATCATAAATACAAGGTCTCCCCAAAGAAGGAGGATACCTAATATTTCATGGAGAACTAAGTTAGCTTTGATTCCCATTTGGAATACGTAGGAGCATAATATAATTCTGTCAACCTATATTCTAAAATACTCTTAATATTCATTTTAAGAAATATAGGTCACATCCCGTTTCGGCTAGATTCCGGCAAATACGGATTTTGGCAGGAACATTTGGCGCCCACCATGGAGCCGAGGTAAACTTTCCCCGGCCGCACAATTTGAATCTAGTTTTCTCAGCAGGAATAAAATCAGATAAATAGCTATTCGGAGGTGAAACTGAATTCGGATATGAGAATTCTCTATCAGCAAGACACTAATCGAAGCTTCAAGTTCTTAGTCCTGTGTTAGATTCCGAATTCAAACGGAATTCAAGCATAATAAATGAAGCAATCCACACTCTTGGCGCTTGAAGGAGGGCGTGGACGAGTATGACATGAAGCACTGCCATTAATGCTATTGAATTCTGGTAGCTTAAAGAAGGTTGGATCAATAAAAAATACAAGGACAAATACCTCTTGAAGTTCGATATGCTCGCTACAGAGGAGTTCAGGGAAGAAATACTTTATCCATCTCTATTTTCGTCTCTTATCAAAATTATTGTTTGCATATATTGTGATGCAAATCACATGATTAAGGTACTAATTGAAATCAAACATAAAATTGCCATTAGCATCAGGCAATACGTTAACATGGATATGGGCCATATTGGCTTTCATTCCACCACTTGAAGTCACGGATTTTTTCCTACTTGCTTACACTGGATAGGTGGCAAACAATTGACTAACTATGCCACGCACTCCGGATTAGAATTTCCTGAGATAATGGGAATTATCTGAAACGTAAATTGTATATAACTAATTATCTAAATGGCCTAATTACATGGATTTCTTGTTAAGCTATTTAAGATATATACCTCGAGTGATGTTATTGTTGACTGGAAAATTTACAAATGTCCTCCCATGATATATTCTAACTTCAGGGGTCGGAGTAATTGCTTTTGTTTTGTTTTTTTTTTTTAATATTATTTTGATATTTTATTTACATGTGTGATGCAGTTTTGGGATTAATTATCTAGATAGTGTATGTTCCTAACAAATTTGTTTTGGATAGATTTGGTAGCCCCAACCATTTCAACGTGTGAAAATATGGGGAAGTGCTTTGACCTTTTCTTTTGATAAGCCTTATCAAGTTTTCAAAGGGTAGAACCGTTTTGAATGTGGCTTACTTGTTTCCTTTAATACAGGTAACATGCAATTGGTTTTTAATGTTAATTTTTACAACACGAACTTGTTGGGGCATAATATACTTATCTTATTTGCTATTTTATATAGTAGGAATGGTTAACGGCCAATCCGGGCAAGCTCGGCTTAAGTTGCTCACATATCTTGTTTGCTATTTTATCTACGAGGCCGACCTTAGTGGTCGAGTTTCTCACTCCGGGCCAACAAAGAGAAGCCGAGACCGAGTTCATCATGTCTATAATGGTTGAGCTTCTATGTATTCGACATTCCATGGGCGAGTTTGTCACTCCGAGCCGACAAGGAGAAGCCGAGGCCTATTTCGTCATGTCTATAATGGTTGAGCTTCTATGTATTCGACATTCCATGGCGCAGTTTGTCCGAGGCCGAGTTCATCAGGACTGTAAGGCCGACCTTAGTGGTCAAGTTTCTCACTCCGAGCCGACAAGGAGAAGCCGAGACCGAGTTCATCAAGTCTGTAATGGCCGACCTTTTCCAAGGGTGTCATTCTCAAGGGAAAAGTAAAGGAAAGACAAGAAAAGAGAGAGGGGAAAAAGCTTACAAGTTGATCGATTCGAGTTTGTCAAAGATAAGATATTATCTCTATTATTATCTTTTTATGCATATGATTATCTCAATTTCTTTATAGTAAAAAGTGTTACTTAAAAGAATTGAATTTGTTAAGATTTTGATTTTGTTTAAGTTGCTTACCCAAGACCACTAACAACCACTCGGACAAGGGAAGTTAAGTGAAGTGGATTTGTTTTTTGATAAAACAAATTAAGATAAATGGCTTCAATTTATTTAATGTAGTTAAATTTATATTTTGCTACTTGCTTACACTTAATATTTGTAAGTATATAAGATATGGCATTATCTTTATCGTTATCTTTTTGTTACTATCGCAGTAACTTATCTCATCATAGACTTTAATTTGATAATCTCTTATCCTATCTAATCTGATAATCTATTATGAGATCATTGTACCTTATCTTATCTAATCTGATAACCTCTTATTAGAATCTAAATTCAAACTTGAATTTAAGTTGATTCATCTTGTCTTATGGTATTTTATCATATGATTCCTGTAAGTCATATAAGCTATCTTGATATTTAAATTTAATGATTCAGTATTGTTTTTTGAAGGAGATCAAGACAAACTCTCCAAGAGCTCGGAATGGCGAGCATTGGGAGATCAAAGCCACCAAGAGTCCAGAATGATGGTCATTGGTGAGAAAATAACCACGAAGAGTCCAGAATGATGGTCATTAGTGAAAAAATAATTACTAAGAGTCCGGAATGACGGTCATTAGTAAAGAGAAACTCTCCAAGAGCTCGGAATGACGAGCACTGGGAGGTCAACACCACCAAGAGTCCAGAATGATGGTCATTGGTGAGAAAAATAACCACTAAGAGTCCAGAATGATGGTCATTAGTGAGAAAATAATTACTAAGAGTCCGGAATGATGGTCATTAGTAAAGAGAAACTCTCCAAGAGCTCGGAATGACGAGCATTGGGAGGTCAACACCACCAAGAGTCCAGAATGATGGTCATTGGTAAGAAAAATAACCACTAAGAGTCCAGAATGATGGTCATTAATGAGAAAATAATTACTAAGAGTCTGAAATGACGATCATTAGTAAAGAGAAACTCTCCAAGAGCTCGGAATGACGAGCATTGGGAGGTCAAGACCACCAAGAGTCCAGAATGATGGTCATTGGTGAGAAAAATAACCACTAAGAGTCCAAAATGATGGTCATTAGTGAGAAAATAATTACTAAGAGTCCGGAATGACGGTTATTAATAAAGAGAAACTCTCCAAGAGCTCGGAATGACGAGCATTGGGAGGTCAAGGCCACCAAGAGTCCAGAATGATGGTCATTGGTGAGAAAATTAATACTAAGATTCCAGAATGATGGTCATTAGTAGAGAGAAACTCTCCAAAAGCTTGAAACAAGCTAACGAACTCTCCAAGAACAATTGCGGAGTTGGAGAAAAAAAAGCATTATCAAAACACGAGTAATGATAGGCTAAACAAATATGACACAAACTCATCAGGGGTGTTCCTCATAAAAGAATGTATTTGATACAGACTCGATTGAGAAGAGCTCGGTTTGTAGGAATTCGGCTCAAGCTCAATTGCTTGAAGCTCATTAAGAATATAGTGGTGATTGAATACTGAGCTTGGCTAGAAGCTCATTGGCTGGGCACTCAGCTCAAACTCGTTAAACCCCGAAGTTCCATAGCTTAGGTAACAGGCACAAAAGGCCAACCAGGCCCTATCCGGAACAACCAGATCCTAGTATCTTGCCAACCAGGCTCTAACCGGATCAACCAGATCCGAGTATATATATATAAAAAAGACCGACCAGGCCAACTAAATCCGAATATTTTAGAGACGCCAATCAGAGCCCTTTCCGGATCAACCAGATCCGAGCATTCAAAGGGGTCAACCTAAGCCCTAGCCAAATTTTACCGGGCAAAGCCTGAGTATGAGTCTTCATCAAAATTGAATGATTAGAGATTGAACACGAGCCTCGGTCGAATACGAACTTAAAATTTTAAATGATCAAGTTGAATCTACAAGCCGAATACGAGCTCTATATTAATAAAGGTTTTACACCAAAGTGTCAAAACTTTTTGAGCTATTAAATCGAGCTTTTGAATTTATAAAAATTTGAACCAACATCAAGACTTACTAACCCGAGCTGTAAGAAAGTCAGCCAATAGCCCAAGACTATCCAGGACACACAAATTCTGAGTTCATCATGAGTAGTAATAACCGAGCTTATTACAAGCATTAGTAAAAAAAGAACTGCTGGTATTATCTCGTAAAGCTTTAGTTAAGTCTTCAACGCTAACCCCATCAATAACTCGGAATGATGAAGCATGGGACGAGCTTATCATGAGATAAATCTAATTCTCCAAGTCCTGGAGATAAGTATTTTCTCTAGATGAGCTTATCATGAGATAAGCCTAATTCTCCAAGTGTTGGAGATAAGTATTTGCTCTGGACGAGCATTGGACAAGCTTATCATGAGATAAGTCTAATTCTCCAAAATTCTTGATGCTTTGAACGAGCATTGAGCGAGCTCACCATGAGCTTAGACCGAGCATTAAGGTAAAGAATGGCCGAGTCTATCGAAGGCTAATAAAAAGCTAGGTATGACCAACATTATCATGAGTTGTGTCAAGTATTGGGAGACAATAACGACAATAACAGTCTACCAAAAGCTCACAATGAGCAGAGTATTACCAAGCTTGTCAAGGGCTTGAGACTAGAATTGAAAGAATAATAAGAGTATTTTTCAGAGGGGTCAAAGTGAACAATAGAAGACTATATCGTAAAACAACCACAAAGAACTTGGACGAGTTCCAAACGAGCATGATAAGGTTTAAGGCGGACAAATCCCGAATAAGCTCTTGACGAGCATTAGAAGGCCAGACCTTTAATTAAGTCTCCAAAGAATCCTGGATGAGCATCAGAAGATTATGTCTTCGGGAACCAACATCTCTAAAGTTTGCACGCACAAAATAAACTTGAATTCATGCTTAAGGACAAAGTTGATACGATTATGTATCAGTAGGGCATGTACTAATAGGGCATAATTTATTCAGTCATGTGAAGCTCGGTCAATAACGTAACAAAAGCTCTTTCGCCTTATTAAGACTCAGAGCTTGGGGAACTTGTGTACATCCCGGAAATGATATGACCAAAATAGCCAAGTATTTGGCCGAGCTTAGACAGTATTGATCGAGCTTAGACAGTATTGGCCGAGTGTTACTAATGTGGAGAGCTAACCGAGTTTGATCTGAGTATGGAGTAAGGTGGACGAGCTTGACAAAACATGATCCGAGTATACGAGCTTGAACCGAGTATTAGACGAGCTTAGATAGTGTTGGTCGAGCTTAGACAGTATTGGTCGAGTTTAGGCAGTGTCGGTCGAGCTTCATTGCCATAGTCGAGTATTGGCCTAGTTTGGGCAATGGAGTCCTAGTGTTACTAATGGGGAGAGCTAACCGAGTTTGATCCGAGTATGGAATAAGGTGGACGAGCTTGACAAAGCATGATCCAAGTATACGAGCTTGAACCGAGCAATAGTTGAGTATGAATAATAGGATAAGAACGTTAGTTGAAATATTGAGCCATCCGAGAATAGAGTAAGGTGATCAAGTCTATCCTAGCGTAGAACATTATGGCCGAGTAATACCAGTGTACGAGAAGATAAGTTCGGTTACAGGCCTAATTTAAGCTTTTTCGTCTTATAAAGACTTAGAGCTTGGGAGACTTGTGTACCGCCCGAGAGTAAGTAATAAGGTTTGGCCAAGCTTAATCATAGGAAGGGGTAAACCGACCGAGCTTCACTGGTATAACAAAGTATTGGCCGAGCATAAAGAATGGAGGCCGAGCATAAGGAATGGAGGCCGAGCTTGAGGTTAGGAAGGCCGAGCTTGAGGAATGAAGGTTGGACTTGTCTAATGAAAAGAAGAGATTGCCTGACATTATTCGGACATATAATTAAGGGAATAACCGAGGTAGGATAACAGACAGAATACCGGATATCCGAAAATGGAGGAATATTATGTTGATCAAGATATAACTAACAAATATGTGATAAGTAATACCTATAGGATAACAACCATCCGAGATCCTCATATAACAACCTTATCAGATATTGTGCTTATCTATTATAAATGATAAAGCACTCATCTAGATGACTATTCATTTACAAATAACACTATAAATACAAGATCTCCCCGAAGAGGGAGGACACCTAATATTTCATGGAGAACTACGTTAGCTTTGATTACCACTTGGGATACGTAGGAGCAAAATATCATTCTGTCAAGCTATATTCTAAAATGCTCTTAATATTCATTTTAAGAAATATAGGTCACACCCCGTTTCGGCTAGATTCCAGCAAATACGGATTTTGGCAGGAACAGTCATCATCATCATCATCATCATCATTATTGTTTTATTATTATTATAATTATTATAGCAAAATAATTCTCAAGACATTATCTAGTACACGCCTCAAGTTGTGTTCTTAATCTTTTTCTCTATTTGGTCTTTGAACGAGTATCCCATAGAAAAAGTTATGAGATTAACTCTAGGGTCGAGGTGATGGTTACTTAGGTAAAGCCCTCCCCAAAGTAATGACTCCAAGATTCGAACTCTTGATCTTGCAGCTAAATTTTGACCGGGAGATTCAAGGAGATGCATTCTTTGCAACTTTAACCCTTGTCGGAGGAAAATGATTTTGTTACACATCAAAATCAACACCAATGAGTCCTTTTATGTAAGCATTATTTCTAAAAACACTTAAATTCTCAACAAAATTTTAGATCCACAAAATCTAAAAATATTTTAGGTTAAACCATATATATTTTTAATCCTTATATGTAACCCCCATTTTCAACTTCCTGTATGTAAAAAGATTCAATGTAATCCCTATATGTATAATTATTTTTAATTTGGTTCTTGTCATTTATTATTGTTATAACATTGTTTGTTGGAGTTAATGTATAGAAACCAAATAAAAAATAATTTTCATAAATAAGGACAAATATTGAAAATGATTATCATGTATAAAGACGAAAAAAGTATATGTACGGTCCTTAAATGTAACAATCATTTGCAATTTGGTTCGTATTTTCAACAAACAACATAATAACAACAATAATAAAAAGGCGAGGACCTTATTGAAAATAATTGTGCATTTTGAGTCTAAATTGAAAATTTTACATATAAGGACAAAGTTAAAAATGAGTATTATTTATAGAGACTAAAAGTATAACGTAACCAATATTCTATTACATATTTATAAAGGCGCTAATGTAACTTGAGAAGTTGGTTGATGTCATTAGCAATAGCCTCGGCATCCATTTTGACTCCAGATAGGCCTCTCCTTGCTAGTCCTGCACAATACAAGCCACGTTCTCCCTTCCAGTGGTTTGGGAAATCATTTTTGGGCATCCCATTATCATTTAGAATATAACTGTAATCCTGCAAAGACATAAATTAATTTCACGTACTGTTTAATTAGTTTGCACTTAAGTATACTTATCTTTTTAATTGTTTGGAGAAATGGATGTGTATTTTTTGTTTTAGCAACATAGATAAGGAGTGTAAGATTAAAATCAATTAAGAATTTTGAAAAAAAAAAAGTGCACAAAGATGATGTGTTTGTGTGTGTGTGTGTGAAACAATAAATTTCAAAGTTGAGAGGTTAAGATTATCCCTGTATCTTTTTTTTGAATAAGCAAAAAGTATATAATCAGAGTACAAGGGGTACTCAGAACCCGTATACAAAAATTTTATAGAACCACAAAGTAAATAAAACAGATGGTATTCTCACACTCGATTATCCCTATATCTATTCTCATACCTTAAGCCATTTATTAGCTATGCTTCTATAGCCCGTAGCAAACACAATTGCATCAAACTCCTTCTCCATGTTGTTTCCAAAGATCACCTTCTTATTCTCAATTCTCATTATATGAGAAGGAATAACCTGTGGGGTGGTATATATAAGAAGGAAAACAATTCAATTGACAATATTTTATTTTCATATATGTATATGTTGCATATAATCATAGTATTATTAAGTACCTTTATTGCTCCTTCTTTAATCTTTCCAATGGTTCCAACGTCAAGAACTGGAGACCTTCCAGTAACATTCTTAAGATAGAATGGTCCCTTTTTGGGTGAAACAATCCCATACTTGGATAGATCACCATATTGTAGATATGCCATAAACGTAACGAGAGTGTCCACAACGTGGACCGGTAGATGTTTCAGCATACACATGCCTTGATGGGTCAATTCTTTGGTGATTACATGGACCTGCAAATTTTGAAAACATTCTTATTTTCATTACACAATCCCGATTAAAGCATCCGCACACATATATACATATAAATAATATGTACTAAATTAAACATAACTATAGAGCAACTATCCAAATGTAACCTATACAAAACAATTCATTCAAATCAAGCACATAGAGGAGATATTAAAAGTAAGATTCAAATTCTCTCATTGTCTTCTTTCCAGACCTTTTTATTGAATGTTGATAACTCACTGAAAAAAAAATTACAATTGAAAAAAATATTCATTGCCAATTAAAAGAGAAATATTTCTTTTGTGATGCATTATCATCATTCAATTGAATTGACGGAAAATAGGAGGATTTCAATCCTAAATATTAATCTATCCACTGAAACCCAATCTCTTGTCATTAATTTTATTTTGCTCTAATCCAATCCAATGGTTATAAATCATCTCTAACTCAATGAAAATTAAAAAGAGAGAATGTATATTTTTCACATTAATAAAAAGAGAGGATCATAAAACATCGTAATTATTTTAACAAATTATTAGAAGAAAAAACACAATCGGCACAGACATTAAGGCTCTGTTTGGTAAAAACTAGCGGATAGCGGATAAGCTAGCGGATAGCGGTAACGAATAAACTAGCGGATAGCGGATAAGCTAGCTGATAGCGGATAGCTGATTAGCTAGCAGATTGGATTTGAAGTATTTAGTAAAACTAGCAGTTGGACTAGCTGATAAATGTAAAATGACATAAAAGGATATGTTTGCATTTTTTTTATTAAATTATATGTATATATATTATTTATATTATTTATTTTAAAATAATTATCACTTATAATAATTTATTTTATTCTAAATTATTTATTGTGTATCACGTCAAAAAAATTTATTTATGTTTAAAAAATTCAATCATTAATTTTAAATTTTAATATTAATTTAGTTTTAATTATTTTTAATAAATAAAATGGAATAATAAAAGTAAAATTATATATTGATTTGATTTTTATATAAGTTTTATTTTTTATAGATAAAAATATATTTTCCACTTTTTTTTATCTTAAATATAAATCCAAATAGCAAAATTAATTCTTATTTATATACTATGTTAAATGATTAGTATTTTATTTTATAATCAAGGATAAGTGAGAAATTTAATTAAGATGGTAGGGATAAAAATGGAAGAAAAAATGAAACGCTATACGCTATAAGCTCAAACGTTACTTCAAGTAGCGTCTGGGAAAAACGCTATACGCTAGTGAAAAAATGCTATACGCTAATTTTAAAAACGACTGCCAAACGGGACTACTTTTCCATTCGTTATACGCTATCCGCTAAACGCTAGCGGATTTGGCAAACCAAACAGTGCCTAAAACTCAGGGTATTTTTTTGTAAATGAAAACTCAGCGTATAAATTAACTAAAAACAAACATTTTATAGATATTCAAACTCTCAAAATTGAAACATATAGGGTTAGTAGTTAAAAATAATCAATATGATGCAATAAACATATATAATACAAAATTACATACCAAAAAGGATCGACCAAGACACACTAAAATATATCATAGATAACGGTGTCGTGTCAGCAAGTTCTTGAAAGTTATATATATATATATAACCAACTGTTATTACTGAATCAAAAAATTGAATAAAAATTACCAATTATTTCTAATAAACAAGTAAGGGATTAAATTTTTTCATGAAAAGAAAAGGAAAAACTACATAAAATTTTATAAAAGAAAAAAAAAAAAGAGCCCGATTCTCAAACTAACACACATGTTCATCTGGGAAAATTAAAACATGGTCTAGAATTATATATGCATGTCTAATTAAGTAATATTTTTGCATGGAAAGAGTGTGTTAAAAAATATACCGGGCTTCGTATGACAATGGTGGCCCTAGCACCCCAATTATGGAGGTCATAAGCAATCTCCATTCCAGAGTTACCACACCCAACAACCAAAACCTCTTTGGATTCATATTTTGCACCAGATTTGTAGTATTTGGACTGCACTGTTTCTCCTTCAAAGCTTGCTAGTCCAGGTAAATCAGGAATATAACCTTCACTGTTTTCACCAGTGGCTATCACAAGAAACTTAACCTCATACACTTCCACTTTGCCTTCTTGACTATTCTTTGCTACAACCCTCCACTTGTTTCGGATTTCATCATACACAGCAGATTCAACCAAACGACAATAGCTAGGGTTTATGTTAAAATGTGCCACATACCTGTCCATGGACAGGTCCATAAATTTGGAATATTACAAAAATTCTAGTATAGGAAAATATTATAAATATGCATAAGTAATAAAAAACAAGAGTGAAGACCCAAAGTGGTCCCTCAAATTTTTCAAGTAGGACAGTTTGGTCCTTGAAAAAAAATAAAGGACAATTTGATCCCCTAAATTTCAAAACGGGGGACAATTTGATCCCCAAATTTCATAACGGGGGATGTTATGGTCCCTCCATAAGGACCAAATTGTCCCTCGTTTTGAAATTTGGGGGACCAAATTGTCCTTTATCTTTTTCAAAGACCAAACTCATACTTGAAATATTTGAGGGACCACTTTGGGTCTTTACTCAAAAAACAATATAAATTATAAGATATAATGTGGTTCCATTTTAATGTGAAGCTTATGTCTACATGTGAAAAATAAGAAGCAGTTTACTAGATAAAAGATGAGAGCATGCAAAATTAATTTTTACTTTCACCAAAAGATGAATGATAATTTAGCATGTGAAATCGTCCATGTACCTGTCTATATATTGAAGAAAATCGGGTTTGGTTAGGAAGGTTGGGGTTGAGGGTGGGTGAGGCATGAAGGGCAAAGAGCAAAACTCTTTAGCTAGATGGAGGTTGACTCGATCATAAGCATTTTTCCTCCAAAGAGAAACATTACAATCCTCTTTTTCAAGTATTATGTGAGAGATAGAGTTTTGTGATAAGCATGCTGAAACTGCAAGGCCAGAAGGACCACCACCTACAATTGCCACTGTGAACTCCTCCATAATGTTAGCCACAAGGAGCTGGTTTAAGGCCAAATCTCTCTCAATTTGCAATATACGAAATATATTTGTAGGTTATATATGTGTGTGTATGTATATATACACTTTAATGTGTATGGATACATATCGGTAATCATGCATTGGTTGATTTGATTCATTTTTTTTGTGTGAATAATATTGATTTGATCCATTAACCAAGACCACCAACTTTTTAAATTTAATCTTCATGAATCATGGTTTGATTCTATAAAATAATTACTATATATATAGTAACCTTTCATGACCAAGATTTGGATTGTAGGCTAGATACTTATAATCTAATTTATCACATTCGTATACTGAGAATGTTGTGGTTGGTGGATTCCATAGTTTGTATATATATGGACATACTAATGCAATTATATATAAGTAATTTTTTATTTTAAAATTTTATTATTAATTTACTAATTTAATTTTTGTGTAATATTAACTATCAAGGAAATTTCATAAATACATATAAATTATATACATATTTAGTTCTATAATTTTCTGATTTTATTTACTACTTTTGAAATTATAATTATATATATAAGATATTTAACAATATAAAGTTACTATTATAGTTGAAATAGTCTTAGATAAATACATATAGATAGATTTTGACTGAGACACCCCAATGTCCCATTAAAGAAAAAACATAATTAACTAAAACTTAACCGCGATATAACATTAAACATCGTGTATATAAAAACAGCGAATATATATATATATATGTTACAAATATAAAAGAATAAAAATGTAAACATCACACCACCCACATATATCTTTATCTTTATATCTATAAAATGAAGTAGGTCTAGGTTTCCTCTAGGGTTGTTATGGGGGTAATTTGGTAAATTGGCTTAGGGGTAATTTAATACTTATTATTATATAAAAAAATTGGAATTCAAAGCAAGAACAAAAAATTGAAGAGCATTTACCCAAAAAAAATATGGAAGAGCATTGTCGTTCACAAAATATGGAGGAGCATTGCTTACCCATTCATTTCTACAATTTAATCTATTATCTATTATCTATTATCTATCTATTATATATACAAAGTAGAATGGGTCTCAAGGCAAAATTTCTTAGGTGCCATCCTCTAAGCAATGACACATCAGCCAGGGCTTACGTGTCACTACGAGAGAGATTCAAGGATGAATCCCGGGTTCATTTTCTATGCCATACTCTCTCTCACTCCTTCCACCGTGCAACACCACTCTCATCACTCTCTCTCAGTCATTCCCTGCGAGTTGCTACAAGGTAAACACTCTTTAACCTCTATACTGTGTTGTTGATCATGTTCTCCTCTATATTTTTATTTTCATGTTGCTAAAAGCTAACCCTCTATGTGTGTTGATATTGCATGTTGCGAGAAGCACCACCATCACTATAAGGTAAACACTCTTCTTCCCTCTTTTTTTTTTCTTTTTTCTTTTTTTTCTATGTACGTTTTATTTTCCATTTCACCCTCTTAGTTTTCTTTTTGTTTTCTCATTCTCAAGTAAACTATTTTATTTTCCATTTCACTCTCTTAGTTTTCTTTTTGTTTTCTCATTCTCAAGTAAACTATTTTATTTTCCATTTCACTTCTCTTTCTTTTCTCTTTTATGTTCAACCTCTATACTGTGTCGATATTGCATGTCGCGAGAAGCACCACCATCGCTATAAGGTAAACACTCTTCTTCCCTTTTTTTTAGAAATGCTACTTTGTACGAAGCATAATTCGTCAAAACATACGAATGACGTGTTGTTCCACGTCGCGCTCTAAAGTCTAAACAAACAGTTGAATTTCCCTTCTTTATCCTTTCTCTGCAGCTTGCGGTTCACGTTGCATCTCCGAGCCTCAAAACTTCTCTGTCTTCCTCCTCTATTGGCTGCCATCAACATGAATCGGGGGATCATGCCAGTATGCGATTGCTATTTACATTGATTTAATGCTATAATTTCTCGTAAAGTTTTCCCAGGTTATTGGTTCTTCTTCAATCCCCATATATTTGTCAGATTGCTTCATCAATAGGAAGAATTTTCTAGTGCCAATTTCATGTGGGGAAAAGAATTTGCTCTTATTGCCTACTACCTGTTTGGTGAAAGTCTCAAGGCTAAACAATCATATTTGTTTGGCAGTGCTGCAAAAGTTGCTAAGATATTACCCATATTAATCCTTCGACCTTATAAGTATGATCAAAACGAAGCAGATAAGTGTAATTATATTGACTACTGAATGACCTTGCGATTGTGAGCATTGATACAATTTCACTTCCATTGGAGACGTTATTGCTACTGCACCATATAACTCAAACCCAGAAGATTTGAGCTAAGGCATACCACAAGCTTTAGCAAAGGGCTTAATATATTACTATCAATTAAGCTTTGATATGCCATCACACTATACTAACAAAATCCATTTATAACTTACATAAAGTGTTTTAAGATCTTTTGTTTCGTTTTCCTGAAAAATGCTGATGAATGTTTCAATCGAGCCTTCCACAAAAAATGCCAAGGGTTTTATCCAAGAGGAGTTTAGCACCAGCGAAAATCTATGGCAAGAAACAATTCATACCAGCAGAAAATAGCGAACAGAGGTTGAAGAGAAGACAGCATAATGCGTGTTTTTTTTTTATGTTATATTTTAATATAATAAAAACAAAAAATAATAAATGCCCCATTCGTCAATTCGTACCCATAGAGCTTCGTACTATATAGCGGTACTATTTTATTTATTTATTTACATTTTCTTTTCCATTCCCCCTCTTAGTTTTCTTTTTGTTTTCTCCCTCTCAAATAAACTCTCATTCTCTTTCTTTTATCTTTTATATTCAACCTCTATACTGTGTCAGTGATAATGTTCTCCGTGCTAACCCTCTATTTGTGTTGATATTGCATGTCGTGAGAATCACCGCCATCACAAGCCCAAAGAGGAGAAGCCTGTTAGTCCAGGAATTAGATCCAAATCGGTGAAGTCAGCAAGAACGGTTTTTCCATCTGATATGTATTTTTTAGAGTATTGTTACCTTTCGTGATTATTTTTACAAAAAGGGCAATTTCTTATGATTTGTTTCCTATAGTATTGAATAACTAGTATGCTATTGAATGACATTGGAAACGCCTCCTTCAAAAAATCTTACTTGCAATTGTTGAAAGAAACAATAATCTCTTTGATATCAAAATCGTTTTAATATATTTAATTCCTATATCCAATTCGATTAAAAGCATATAATGATTTTTTTTATGGTACTTTCATTTCTTCTTTTTATTGGTTGTAAAAATAACTCTTGAGTGTTATTGATCTTGGTTTTATTCTCTTCCCTTTTTATTTATTATCATTATTATTATTATTTTGAGTTTTTTTGCAAGTGAAGACATAACATGATTCATGTTTTCAGAATTGGGGCCATATGTTTTCAGAATTAGTTTTCTTATTTGTGCTTTTTAAGGTTTCCTTTTTAAATTCTTAATTTTTAACTGGTGGACTAAATTTTGAATTTAAACAATGTATGGTACAATTCGAACTCCTACCTGAATTAATTTCATATCATTTAAAATTAATGTTGATTCGATATGATTGGCTTATCACTTAATATTAATTGTGATTATTCTATATAATTAAATTCAATCTATGTTGATTCCATATATTTGAAATTTATACCCTAATAGTACCATTCGAATTTGATTCTGAATTATTTCCACATTAATTTGAATTAATTTCATATCATTAAACGCATGCCTTTAATGTAATTAACTGCAGGGAAAAAAATTTCTGATATGATATATTTGGGTTATCACTTAATGATGTCAATATTCGATATTAATTGTGACTGATTCAGTATAATCGAGTTCAATATATGCTGATTCCATATCTTTTGAATTTAAACCTGAATAGTACCATTCGAAATATTTTCTTGAATTATTTTCATATCATGTTGAATTAATTTCATATCATTAAACACAAGCCTTTAATGAAGTCATACTAAACGTGGGAGAAAGTTTCGAATTTGATAAAATTGTTTTATCACTTAATGGAGTCAATATTCGATATAAATTGTAACTGATTTCATATAATTGAGTTAATTACATGTTGATTCCATATTTTTCAAGCATAAAATCAAGATTTCTATCATAACATTAACTTATATAACAATATTTTGGAATCTACACTTAATGGGATAATTAGTAATAATAAAGATGAAAATAATAATAATAATAATAATAATAATAATAATAATAAATTAAAGATTTTCAATTTTCCTACCGAAACCATTTTTTATTACTCTTACTCTTATTTTAGCACAATCAATATAATAATATCTCAATTAATAACCATTATCAAAATCATAAATATATTCTCTTAAATGACTTATCGATTTCAAATTAGTATATTAGTATATCAATCATTAATCATTATTTACTACCATTTTGCCATGTAGATTTACTACTTAATGTATAATATCGTGACTTGAGTCAAATGAAAATATAATTAAAATAGTTCATATATAAAATATCACAATTAAATTATCAAGATTATACAGATGAAGTAATAAAGTAATCAATTTATAAATTAAAATAACAAATAGATTATAAGTAAATCATTTAATTTTTAAATTTAATAATAGTCCCTTTTTAATCTAACTCAAATTCAATTTCAAATCTAAATTTATTCGAATAATACAAAAAATTCAAAAAATAATATCAAATAAAATTGAATCATTATTAAACACTCAAATGTATAATCTAATAGTATATTATGATATATATCCCTTATAACATATTTAAAAAAGGAAATTGAGATACGATCGTGTAATTCTTTACTCAACATATTCAATTTAATAAAGCCTATATAAAGAACATACAAATAATGTAATCAATTAAGAAATTTCAAATAACAAATAAAACATAAGTAAATCATAAAAAAGTATTAATTACCTTCGATAAATTTCAAATAAGTATAATTAATCTGATATATATAATATTATAATATGTATTAATCCAACAATAATAATAATAATAATATATTATAAAGCAAGATTTTTTTTTTCCTGAAACCAAGTGTATGATCGTATTAAATCTTTTTTTCTAAAAATATTTTAGAAGTTTGTTAAATCACATATAATAAAGTTTTAATATAGGCTAATATCACTTAACAAACATTAAATTCATTGATTTGTCCGGCTGAAATAATTTTTTTTATTATCTTTTTAATTATATTTTTTACAAGTATTCCCATAAATAGATCAAATCAAATATAAATTGGAATCAAATGATAATATTACTAATTATGTATTTGTAATTAGTTCACTTAAAATAAATCAATTAAAAATTTAAATAATATTAAATCATAATTAAGATATCCATTAATAATCGATAATCAATAATGATATTAATAACAATAAATTTATTATTTTTATTGTTATTATTATTATTATTATTATTATTATTATTATTTTTGACAGATTGTTATTATTATTATTAGTATTATTATTATTATTATTGTATAAAACAATCTTATGCAATATAAATCAGGTCATATATCAACACGATATTCATTTATTTTTATATAAAATTATCTTATTTTCATATCAATCAATATAAAAATCAAATTGATTTATACTTAAAATATCATACTGAAATTATAAATCTTATACAAAGAAAGTGATCAATTAATGAATTTAATATAACAAATAAATCTTAAATAAATTATCTAAATATTTGGAATAAAAATTTATTATCTTCATTCGAATTCAAAAAAAATTAAATAATCTAATATGTGATATAAAATAATTCAATAATAATAATGATAATAATCTATAAACTAAGATTTTACTTTTTTGGGTTCCAAACCAAATTGACTCAAATCAAAATCAAATTGAATCATACCTAAAGTTTATTATTATTATTATTATTATTATTATTATTATTATTATTATTATTATATAAAAATAATTTTATGCCAATGTTAATAAATATCATTTCAAATTTTGACATATGTTAGATTTTACTATCATCATCATATATCAAATCATTCCTATTAAATGTTGTACTACAATATGATTTCAAATTTAAATTAAATCAAAATTAACTTCAAAATATATCGAAAAGATCACCTAATCTATAAATAGTTAAATACTCACATCTTTATGAAAAAAAGTTATTCATACAACCTTACATAACTCTTTTATACATGAATCATTACACATTGAAAGTATCATTTACACATTGAAAGTCTATGTTTTGGTATTTTTTTCCTTCCTTCTCTCATTCTTTACTTTTGTTTCAGGTACTCTTTTCATGTTGGATATAGATATATTGACAAGGCACACATTAATATAAATTTTTTAATATAAAGTTTTTTTTACACTGCACGGGCCATTATACCATAGATATGTTGTTTTTAAAATTTAATATAATAAAAATTACTGCATAGGACTTTTATATAAGTTATATTTTAAATTTAGTTCTTAATCTTATTTCAATTTGGAAATTTTTTTGGCTATTTGATACACTGAACATTGTACAAAAAGACAAGCAATTTAGTGATTAACTACAAAAAAATCTTTTAGCAGGTCAACATTTTTTATCGACCTTATATAAGTTATAAGCACTTTTTTTACCAGGGGTTATAAGAACATTATGGAACACCTTACCAACACACAAGATTTAAAAAATTGAAAAACATGAAGTCAAAAACTTTATTGAAAAACATGTTGGCAATTAATTTTGTCTCTGATATGCTCCTCAGCCATTAACATCAACTACTAGATACACTATAATTAGGTCATCTATATTGTTTTTAAATATTCCATGCAAAACAAGTATACTAATGAGAAGTTAGCAACAAATTAAAAAAAAGGTGGGTTAATTTCTTTCCACAAATTAGCTCTTGATCTGATATTAAAAAAATCCAATGAAGTATGTTTCAATTGATTTTGTAACACCTTTTTTTCACTGTTTACTATTTTTCATATCGGTAAAATAAACAGAAATGTTTATATTTTTAATTTTAAACTTAGAAAATGATTTTGGATAAAACAAGATCATATACATACTCTAATTTACCGTAGAGAGTTACGATTAAATTTTGGGTCGAAAATTCAGACAAAACCCGGTCTGCGTTTTAATGACAGTAAGAATTTTACTGCTCAATGACCTAATATTGACTCGTGAACGAAATGGTTAGGTTTTATATTGAATTTCCAACAACTTAGGGAATTGTGATATTTTTCACTAAAAAGTGAAATAATATATATTATTCGGGTGTTATATTAAATCGGGCGAACAACGGAGCTGAGTACGGGATTTCCGGGACCCGCTAATGGATAAATACATTGTCAATCAAGATGACTCACAAGGGGTGAGTCATATAGATGACTCCTCATAGTCATGATTACATTTAGGAGGAAATTACTAGTTTGTCCTTAATGTTGGTTTTAATCACAAGTTTGTCATTGTACAAGATTACCATTTTGCCCCTCAAAATTTGAACTTTGGACCCTTCTCTCCCTCAATTCCCACGGCCCAAGCCCTTCCTAGAGCCCATCTTCACTTCTATTTAAGGCATGATCATCTTCTTCATTAGACTTTATTCATTTTTCACTTAAAAGCTTAAGTTCCATAGCCTTGATTTGTGAAGGAAGTTGTTGATTGCTTGCTCATTTCTCAATTCCAAGAGGTATACCATACTCTTCTCCCTTTATTAGCATCATGTTCTTCAAGTAGTTTTGTAGTTTGAAGCCTTGTTCATAATATGTCATCTTAGGGTTTCTAGATTCAAAAATTCATAGAAAATCATAGGAAAATCCAATGAATATGAAACCAATTTATATAATCCTATTATCATCTATATATTCTTGATCTAGGAGTTTGTATCAAACAAAAATTTCTAACCTATTTTACCAAAAGAGGCCGAACCTAGGTTTTAGTGGGGGAGGATTTTGTTCATTTTCTTTACATGATTCAATCTTATAAGTGATATATGTATTGAATTATGTTGTTTGAATTAAATCAAGGTCTCTAAACCATTTTGTTGGTCATGGCCGAAATTCATTTCTTGGAGGATTGGAAGTATTGTTTTCATTCCTTGTATATTAAGTGTTGATTTAGGGTTTTAAGTGATTAAGAATCACTAATCGAAAAGTTTAGGAATTTTAGAATTTTTTTTGTCCCAAAAACAGCCCTAGGCCGAAACCAACATGTAGGTGATAAGGTATTTTTAAGTTGTTTGATTGTTGATTGGTTGTTGTATTTGTTGAAGGATAACCTAGTTTATCGTGTACGCGCGTTATCGGCACTACTTGGATTTCCGACGAATCTTTTATCAAAGAAATGTTGCTTTCAGGTAAGGGGATTACCTGAGGGGTTTTTCCGATAGCCATGTGTAATTGTTTGTGTCTGTATTAATTATTGGGTGTATGTAATTCTTACGTAGTTAGCATTATTTGCTTATTAATTATCTGCTGTTAATTGATTAATTATCTGCATTTAATTATTTGTTATATTTTGTGGCATGTCTTTAATTGTTAATTGCTATATTATTGAAATGAGATTATTGTTGGTGTGGATTGTGGATTGGAAAGCCTGACAGTGGTTAGAGCTTAATTAAATATGAGGTTAAAAGCATTTAAAAGCTTTTTATGAAATAATGAATTTAATTTAGTGGAAATAGTAATATAATAGTACTTAATTAATTATTTGGTGAAAAGTGGGAAATAATGAAAAATATTATTATTTTAATGATTTAACGGGCGAATGAGAGTTCTAAGAGCCATAGTGAGGACGTAACCGTGAAAATATTTTAACACTGCTAATTTTCACACAAGGAAATTCTGAATATTATAAAATGGTGTTTTAATAAAATAATTGTTAAAAATCATTTATTATAGTGTTGGAAAAATTGTTTTACTAGAAGAGTCTTGTTTTGGACTTAAAACGTTTTAAAAACGTCAAACGACAAACAATTCCGTCAACGTTTACAAAAGTATTCTTGAAAAAGGTAATATTGAGTAACACCGAGAAATTGTCTAAAACGACATTTCCAAATCCAAAGTATTGATTTTTGAACGAAAATGAGTTTAAGGGATTTTGAATGATTTTACAAAACGAATTTCCAACGTAAAGGGATTTTCGGTAAACAGTTGTGGTATTTCCGTCAACTTAGATAAGTTGAGGAAAACTTTGGTTTTGTTTTGTGTTTCAAGGAACGAAAATACTTTAAATTTGAAAACAAACCTAGCTACCGAGATGTCGGGTCTAGTGTTCTATGATATGGGCCTGGGGTCCGAAAGGTGAAGTAATGGACTAGATATCCTATAAAATGAGTAATGGTTTTGTGCACTAAAATCTACGTATCTACGACTGGTGCATCGGTCTAGATTTCGTGATTTGTACACTTTTGACTTGGAGTCAATTCTTTTGGAATGAGGTATTAAACTTGAAAGTTTAAAATGGTGATTTGGTCATGAGACTTTTAGCTCCAACATGGAAAGATTGAACACAAAGAAAACTACGAGAACAAAACGTTTTACATGCATTTTTGGGCAGACGTGCCTTTGCATAGGACTTGGGTACTTGATGGCAAGTATTCATGCAGTTTGCATCACTGTGCCTTGGTGGACATATGAACAAGAAACCATATACTATGAGTAGTACTCACTGTGCCTCGTTTTGGACAGTGATATGGTAAATTTGAACTCTGCCTTATTGGCATTGAGTCTGCCTTATTCGGCAATTGGAACCTGGTCAGCTCATTTATTTGTTGATTGGAGCTCTGGAGATTAGGTATCAAATTTAGTTGATGAGTATTGAAGTGCCATTGTTTTTAAAACGGTTACTACTGTCGGGTATGAAACCCTTTGATAAATATATTGTTTATCTTTGAATATTCTTGTTAAATGGTATTTGAGAGTCGTATATGTGGTTATCGTTTTAAAATCCATATATTGGTTCTCACTCTTGCATGTTTTATTGTTGGTCTCTTTTCTGTATGGCGTACATTATTATCTGGGTATAGATGGATCCGACGATACCATTGGCACATACGGGGGTTCGTTCCCTCCGCTTTGAGGACGCGGACGACATCGGCGTGTGGGTTATTAACCCTGAGACCCACAGTGCGACTTATACCGGGGGTATACATACTGTAGAGGGCACTATAGCGACTGGACCACAGCGTGAGATTCGGATTGTAGAGACCATAGAGGTATCCCTACCTCCGATATGGTTCCTACTGCAGCATCTGGTTGATCAGGAGGTACTTGAGATACAGCCATTAGCTGAGGCAGCATTGGCATCACCTCCAGAGGGGATGGTTATAGATCCAAGGAGGATCTGGAGGAGCACGTTGAGGATGTACCCGAGTACATTCCCCTTGATGACGACGACGATTCACCAGACGAGGGGCCATTAGCGTCTTCATCCGATACTTCTACGGGGAGTGAGATTGACCACCATGGTCTTCCCAATGGGTATCACTAGGTATTGACCAACTGTAGGTAGATTCCATTTTTGGGGTAGTGACTTCGTCGGTTTAACTCTGGCTACTGAGAGCCATGTTTTGTTTTATGGTCCTAGACGATTCGCTACGTGTCTGTTGTATATTTACTATTTTACTTTGTTATGTTGAGAATGGCCTGTACTGATAAAGGTCATGTATAGTTATATAGTTTGTACAAAACTGCTGACGCATATGATATATATATATATTATATATGTGTGTGTGTGTGTGTGTGTGTGTGTGTGTGTGTGTGATGTTAATTATGATGTTGGATGTCAAATTAAAAAGAAAAAATTTTATCACCATTTTTGGTATTAAGAAAGTGTAATAGTTATTATTTTCCGAAAGTAACCAGCAAAATTAAAGTTTATTTTCCGCAATGTGTTACTATGTGATGACCCAAGAAAGGGTGTCGCAGATTTCCCTCGGTATTTATTTCCATATTAAAATTCATAAGAAATTTTAAAAATAGCTTAAAGAAATTATGATAACCTCAACTTTAAGGGTATAACCCGTGCATCGCACGGGTCAAACATGCTAGTACAATTCATTTCTAATAGGAAAAATAAACAGACAGGGCATTTGGCTCTATAGCCATTCATTAATATATGACTCTATCTTGTAGTGAAGTTGTGACTCTGGATGAGATGTAACACGTTCTCAAAGAGGGGTTAAAGGTAATGGGATCTTGGTGTCTTCGGCTATATTCTTCAACCTATTATGTTTGTAAGCAATTTTCTTTTCAATTATTTAAATTATTTTTCTTTTCAATATATATATATAGGGACAATTTGGAAAATAAATAGGTAATCTAGGGATAAATACAAAATTAACAATATGTGAAATGGTGTATTTACTTTAGTTGACAATATAAAACTCTCTAGCAAGATTTACGTATTTTAAAGCATGGGATGGAGCGATGACTTAACAGGCAGTGTATAGAAAACTCAAATTCTAAATTTTTCATTTTTTAGTTCATGAAATGATACCTTTTTTTAAAGGCAAAATTGGCATGCAGAGGCATCACTATAGCGCGAGGCATCCTAACTAGGTTGACACCTCAAGCATTACCAATCACATGCAGTCCACCAAAAATTTATTAAAAAGAATAAAAGAATACAAAACATGGGGGACTATAGCCAAGACCCATGGGAAAAAATCATCTAAATCTATAATTGGGAAGACCAATCATATCCCAGATAAAATCATCTAAAATAGAACTAGGAACTAAGTCCCACCATACAAGGCCTTGAATAGAAGTGCCATAGTTAGCTAATTTGTCCGCACACACGTTGCCTTCCCTATAAATATGGGAGCACATGAAAAACATTTCCTTGGATAAGACTATGCAATTTAACCATCTGGTCTTGAGCTGCCAGGGAACAATGTCTGAATTGGAAAATGCATCAATAACTAATTTTTAGTCACATTCTAGCCACAACTTGCGCCAACCCATCTCGTGAGCTGTCTCTATAGAGATTATAGCACCCATAAGCTCAGCCATTAGAGCATTTTTAATGCCAATGTTATAAGCAAAACAGCCTAGGAGAGCTGAATTACTATCCTTAAACAACCCGCCATCATAGTTAACTTTCATCCAGCTACTGTTAGGAGGGAACCAGGAAACCTCTTTGATCAAAGGAGCAATGTTCAAGTGGCCAATAACTGAAAATTTATTCAGTATAGTGAACTCAAGCATATCAGAGGACATGTGACCAGAGGAGAGGTTACCTGATAAAAAGACATTGGCATGCATCATAGCAATAGCCGCTTTCACTAAAATCCTTTTGTTCTAAAATCAAAGCTGATTTCTATAGAACCAGATTGCCCCCACAGTGTTTGCCACTGCTGCAATGATAAGGTCCTTTGTTGAGTGCTTCAATTACCATTTGCCAAGACTGATTGCATGAATGATGAATCGATTGGGGAGTTAATAGTAGAGCTAAGCCACTTCCAGAGATTGTCAGCAAAATTGCATTGAAAAAACAGGTGCATAGTGCTCTCATAAGATTTTCCAGATATGCTGCACATGGAAACCACATAGCAACCTCTATTCCAGAGTTGATCATCAGTGGGGCATTTGTTATGGATTATGGGGCAGATTAAGAAGGATTTTGAGGGAGGGATAAACTTAGACCAGATTAGTGTTGGTGTAAGCCCTAGAGGCCAATGTTTTTCCTTTGGACTTACATTTTTTATCTTGCTATTATTTATCATATGAGCCATTTCATTTTATTATGTTATTTGTTTAAACGTAATAATGTCCTTAGAATAGAAAGTTCTATTCAATAGAATATCAAGTATACGACTTGATAGTGAGACACTATTAATCAAGAGAACTTCATTCTTAAATATCCATAATCAAGTATTATTATTAATAAGGACAATAATAATACATCGAGACTATTATGTGTGTGGACTGATGACCACATCTCATGGGACATGGATATGACATATCAAGTCATACACATAGGTATACATTAGAGTAATGATGTACCGGATTAACCCACCGTGAGAACACTAATGGAGCGTTATGTGAGTGTCATAAGTAGTTCTCACAGTGACAATGGTGTATGCAATTCTTCGACCTGAAACCAGTACGATCCCTACATGAGGAGTCATGTGCTTTAATACTGTCAAACGCTATCTGTAACAGGATAATTATAAAGTTGGTCATTGGGTACACCACGAGTCATGCAGAGGGGTGTGAGTGATCTAGATGGGATTTGTCCCTCCTACATAACAGGAGTAATATCTGTGGGCCCTTTGATAGAGTGAGACTGTAAAATGCATGGCCGTGCTAAAATGAGTCAATATGAGATATTGACCTCGTTTAATATTAAGTCTACTCGGGTATCAAGGAACGTAATATTGAACTATACAAGGGTGACACGTTCTATGCCTTGTGTTCAATATAGATATTAGGACAAAGGGATAATAATGCACATTAACATTGGTCACGGAAAGGTTACGTCAAATCACTGACTTTCTCATTACTTCGGTAGCAATGATGTGTTGCTAGACACCGCTCATTGTTTATAATATTAAATATGATTTAATATTAAATATTAAATATGATTTAATATTATTGCCAACATTATGAGAACCTATAGGGTCACACATTTAGAACAGATTAATCGGAGCTAAAAGAAAGTGGGTTAGACCCAAATTCATATTGAGCCATGCTAAGGCCAGGTTAAACCCTTTTGGGTTAAGTGGAGTGCCTACCTATATAAGGTAGAGTAAGAGTGCATGGCCGCACATACACTCCCTGGCCGAACTCAATTCTCGGTTTGCGTGAAAAATGAAAACACCGCCGCGTCTCTGATTGTACCTAGCAGTGCTTAGAGGCGCGCTCCGATTAAACACGTGAGACGTGTTTATCTGTTCGTGTGGACTACGTAGAGGCATTGCTGGTTTGTGCAGTGCTCGTGATTTGCAGCGTCTGAAATCAAAGGTCTGCGCTTCAAGAGGTAAATTTTTGAAACATGAACCATGACCATTCTCAAGGATCCTTGGTGGGAATTTTTTCGCTGTGCTTGTTTGTTGCACAAATTCCCAACAGTGGTATCAGAGCCGCTTGCGAAACCATGGTTTTGTTTGTATGGTTTACCTGTTATATGAGATAACATGCTTATATGCGAATTTGTTTTTTGGAAAAATGTTTCAATAATTCGTATGCCATGTTTTGGAAAACATGTTTTTGATGTTTCGTTTTTCATATATGATATGAGTCGCATTGAGATGTATGTATATGATATGTACATTGTTATGGAATCGTTGTATTATATGTGACATATACATGATTGGTTTCAATTTTATCATGGCGACGTTAAGGTTCAATGAGACATGAAGAGTTCATATTCTCGCGGCCATGAAGGTCCAAGTGTTGGTACCCAAAGCCACCGTCGTCTGCGATGTCACGGAACCCCGTGCAACCTCTGCGTAGTATGATAATTAATTGCGGCATTAAAACGTTTTAATGATAATAAAATAGTTTTATTATTATGGTTATAAAATCAAATCCTTTTGAATATTTTGTATCATCTTCTTAATGACAATATTTTAATACTCATTAAATATTATTAACATGTGTTCAATTACATATTTGAATTTCAATTTTCAAGATTTTGAAATCTCAATTAATTGCAACATTAATAGTTATTTGGTATATTATTAATGTGTGCTTTATCATGATTCGAAAATTAATTTCATAAAGAAGGATATTTTGAAATCTCTTGATGACAACATTAATACTAATAAGTGTGTATTATTATTTTGATTTTTATGATTCAAAATTAATTTTGAAATCTTTTATGTCACCTTTTAATAACGACATCAATTATAATAAATGTGATTTATTATATATATGTTATGTTTTCAAAATTCAAATTTTGAAATCCTTATTTAATAACATTTTAATAATAATAATGGTGATTATTATTGGTTGTTATTATTTATTTGGTGATGCATGATGAGTGGTTATGGCCTTAGTCCTTTTTTCCTTTTGGTTTATATTTTGAAATACGGCCTGTGTGTCGTGCCTTTCTCTTATATTCCATTTGTACCTTCTCTTCTCACCTCACTCCCCTCATATGTAAAACGAGGTTTCTATTTTATTTGTAATGTAATGATGAAGACAAGAAGGCGACATCATAAAAGGACTTGGTGGGAGATCATGCTTGGAGAAGCTTGGAGGATCCTAGGACTTAGTTAAGATTCTCTCATTGGCTTGGGAGAATCAATGCGTTAGGGGCCATAACCATATCACATTTATTTGCTTTTGATATATGTATGAGATGCATGCATGTATGTATGTATGTATGTATGTATGTATGTATGGCATGTTAAAGAGTTTAACTAATGGTGAGATCACTTTAATAAAATCCCTTAAAGGAAATATTAAGTTTAAAAGCCTTCCAATGCATAGCACTCGTCAAGGCTAATATCGAATGAGTGTAGGTCCGCCAAAGCGAGGTACATTTTTCTATACTGGTGAGACACGATGGGACAATTGTAATGTCTAATTGCTATCTATTGGGTCTAACTTAACTAAGTCATATTCAATAGGATTGAAAGACTTAGAGGCATTGAGTTGGGCTTTAGTCCATGAGATGGATTGGAATAAAGAGTTATTCACCCAACTATCCAAGAGTTACATGATAGGTGACTTGAAGCTAGGTGAAATATGGATCTTGGCTCACTAGAAAATCTTCCAACGGGATTTTCCAGATCAATGTTGAGGGTCATTGGTTTGAGTAAAATAGTGGGAGGCGTATTTAATTAAAGACCTAAGTAAATATTTTATAGCATGATACTTATGTTGGAACCAAAATAATTTGGAGTAAATAATCTCTAGGTTTTGATGTTAACAATGAGAATTAAATTTGTGTAGCAAAGTGTTAATGCTTTGAATCTAACAAGTGCCTTTAGTCTTAAAGAATCTCTGTTCTTATAAGTTAAAATGTTAAATCTATTCTCTTTGCAAATCCGCGTCCATATACTTTATATTGAATATTTTATATTGAAAGAGTGGTCGAGTCCACTCTATCAAGGATCTCCTTTAAACTCAAGTGCCACGTCAGTGGACGAGCGCTTGAATGTTTTTAGTGGACGGAGAATTTCTTTTAATGTAGACGTGAGCTTCTCTCATATAATAACCTTAGTTTTCTATTGCCACGTCACTGGACGGAGATTTCAAATGTCTCGAGTACTGGCAAGACCGATGTTTTAAGTAGACGAAGTTTTGGTTGCCACGTCAGTGGACGGAGCCTTAAAACTCTCCTTACTTACCTTGCCTTTGCTTTCGTTTGTTGGACGAAGAATTTTAAGCATTTATACCAATCTGAACCAAAGCGAATTTATTTCTTATGATTGATATTCATTTCACTTCATTTATAATGGTTCTTCTCATTTTCTATTAACGGTTCTTGTTGCCTTGTTTCAATGAGAGAGACATAGTACGAATAAAGAATTGCAAAAAGCAGAATAGTACAATGCAAAACGTTGTGTACCCTGTCACCTTTTACGCTGAAACAACTGGAACTTATACAAGGAAGGCAAAACTGTTTTTCAAGCTGCTTTTGCTCAGAGGTGTGCCATTACATGCAAGAATTTGTCAAATAGTACAAAGGCCACGAGCAAGCTGAGTCTCAACGGATATTTACTTAGTTGATTCTATTACTAAACGAAAAATTCAAAAACAACCGTTGAAGATGCTGAAGAGAAGATCAAGGACCCTATAAATAGAAGACTAAAGCTTTTGAAGAAACAACTTTTGCGTATACAAAGAAATCTCAAGAAATCTCTTGCGAGCAAATACTCTCTTATTCATTCAAAAAGCAAAAGTCTGTAATATCATAGTTTGAATATTGCTATAATATTCATCTGATCTTAAACTTTCACATTCTCACACATAGTGAGTTAGAAGATCAAAGAAATCAAAACTCTTTATTAGAGGTAGAGCCTGAAGAGGCTTGGTAAGAAAGAAATACTTGTGAGCCTGGAGAGGTGTTGAATACTTGGTGTAATCTATTTGGAAAATAGTGGAGAAATCCTTCAAGTAGAAGGGACTGGACGTAGCTCTTGGTTGGAAGAGAGTGAACCAGGATAAAACATCTTGTGTGAATCTTCTAATCCCTTATCTCTTTGGTTTTACGTGTTTATACTAACTGTGGGGATTTGAACTTGAATTTGTTATTCTTTCAAAAGACTGTTTCTCTGTGTGCTTTATTCTGCTTCTCTATCTTTGTGTGAGAAAATCTATTTTGAAAAGGCTGTTTTCGAAAAATATTAACAAACACAATTCAACCCCCCTTCTTGTGTTTGCCTGTGTCAACTTCAACTTATATTTTGCATATTTCTGTATGTAGATTACTATGGCATCAAATACATCAAGTAACAAGTAACTTATTATTGTGATCTGTTCTTGAGAAGGACAAACTATCCGGAACAAACTTTTTGGACTGGTACAGAAACTTGAGGATTGTCCTCAAGCAAGAGAAAAAGTTGTATGTTCTTGAAGAGGCTATGTTAGATGTGCCACCAGCTGCTACCGCACCCAAGGCTGACAAGGATGCTTATAAGAAGCATCAGGATGATTCCTTGGATGTCGGCTGATCTCAATATCGGTGTTTTTTTTTATGGATTGCTATTTCAAGTATGGCTCCCATGGAAAAGAACATTTACCTATGTATATAACAGATCGTATGGTAGGCCATAAATTAGGAGAATTTTCACCCACTCTAAACTTCCGAGGACATTCGAAAAATGATAATAGATCTCGCCGTTAACGTTAATTTAATAATTTAATTTAGTAATAGTAATTTCTTAATTTAATTACTATCATACATAGAATGATCATCATCACTCTTAGAGACATTATTCAGATAGCTAGAATTATTAAAACTACATATAGGGAAAAAAAAAAACTTTCTGGTTCGCTTAGAAAAGAATTTCGCCCGCGAAAATTTTTATTTTATTGAAGTTTAGAAATTCGTTAGAACCTTCTAATATATTCTAATATATATGGATTGCTAAAATTGTCTATAAGACGACTACATGTTTAGTTATATATCAAAACAAGATATACAAATTTACAATAGATCAATAGATTACGTCATGTAACAAAGAGTAACAAACCACAGTTTGCTGAGAAATAAAGGAGATATTGATCACATTAAAATTCAACTAGGAAGAAGTGTGTAGTGGAGATGTGGGTTCGGTGGAAGATAGACGTGTGTAGGAAAGTAGGGAGGTATGAAGGATATTCTTGTCATTTTGCTTGAACACTTGGGATAAAAAATTGTCCCTTGGTCAGCTGAGTAACAAGTTTTTGCATTTTTGTTCAATCATTTATATAATTTTTTGTGCTGTTCCACCATCAATTTTAAAATCAAACAATGAACAAAGTGGCTTGTGCTATTATGTCCTTTGTTTTTATACAAAACAAACGGACACTTAAACAATGTTCATAGGATACTTGTTATCGTGTTAGCGAGAGTCATCCTTAAATTAGAAGTTACTACTCCATTTGTGTAATTGTGTTGATCCAATTACGTATCATCATCGTACGCACGGCTTGAAGGACAACATAAATTGCCAGAATAATTTGTCTTGGCCGTTTGATGGGAAAAAAGTTTAATCTATCATTAATGATTTACCAAAAAGAAAATATTAATCAACATCAATGAAGAACCTTGAACGTTACACTTTATTTAATTTCTCATAGAATATATGGTATCTTACCCGTCAATCATCAATTATTCAAAAAAAAAATGATGAATAATTGAATATTTCACCTTTTTTTATTCATTAACGTATATTTCACTACAATCGTAATTGGAGGGAAAATTAGACAGTGCCCCACGACCCTACGGGTGCGCAACTTACAGTTAAGCGCATCTTAGCAATACACAATTTCTTTTCTTTTCATTTTCTTTTTGAATTTTATTCTTTTAATTAACTCGTACCTCACCTTTTGTCGTTCTCTCTATAATAACAACCGAAACGACGACGACTACCACCACCGCAACCACCGCAATCAAAACGCCGTCGTTCAAAAGAAGCCGCAGAGATCCATTGCAGCATTCGATTCAATTCCACATTCTCGTGCAGTTTCAATCAGATTCACATTTCACCTTTCACGCAATTCAGATACTTTCATTTCCTCGAATTGAAGCCGCGTTGTGATTTTCTAGGGGGAATTCCCCGATTGTTCCCGCTTCAGCTTCAATTTTCGGTGCCGTAATTTTTCTCGATTCAAAGCTTATATATATTGTGTTGCTCTGTTGTTTCTATAATTGGTACAAGGGTTTCTTCTGCTCAATATTTTTGTCATAGGAATTTGCAGTAGACGCCCGAATCGGATAACCGATGAGGGTGACGATTACGATTCATGCTAGGATTAGGGTTTTCAGCAAAGGTTTAAGGGATTTGTAGGGTTTATAATTGAAGGGTGTAGTATGCTTTAGCTGGTTATTTAACTGAAATTGGGTGCTTAATTTGCTGAAACGAGACAAGGTTTGGTCTCAGTTTTCCCCTTCGGGGGGGTTTGATCATGGTAGCTTGAGGATGGTGAGGCTTTTGGGGTTGACTCGTGGGGAGGTTGATGAACCCAGGGAAATTACCTCGAGGTCCAATCTTACCAGTGATTCTAGTGAAAATGGGTGGCTTATTAGGTTCTTTGACTCGTCGTTCTTCTGCGAGTGGATTGCTGTTAGCTACTTGTACAAGCATGATCATGCCGGGGTGCGTGATTATCTCTGTAATAGAATGTATACACTTCCCTTGCAGGGAATTGAGAGTTATTTGTTCCAAGTGTGTTACATGATGATACACAAGCCGAGCCCATCTTTGGATAAGTTTGTTATAGATGTGTGCTCCAAGTCGCTTAAGATTGCTTTGAAGGTGCATTGGTTCTTGTTGGCAGAACTTGAGGATTCTGATGATAATGAAGGGATTAGTAGAATTCAGGAGAAGTGCCAGATTGCTGCCACCTTGATGGGTGAATGGCCGCCTCTGATTCGCCCTCAGAGTGCAGCTTCAACCCCTGGAGGCAAGAGCCAAGTTTTGAATAGGATACTATCCTCGAAACAGCGTTTGTTGTCACTGACATCTTCGCCACCTACTCAGAAGTCTTTGTCATTCTCGCCTTCTTCAGGAAACAATTTGCAAGAGGATGGTAGTCCGCAGTCTCCTGATGAGAACAAGTTATTTAAGAAATTTATGCCAGGTCAAAAGGTTAGAGATGCTTTGCTTTTTAGGAAGTCAGCAGAGAAAGACGATGATGATTCTGAAAAGGATGGTTTTTTCAAAAGGCTTTTAAGAGATAGCAAAGGTGATGATGAGTTGGGCCAGAAAATTCGAGATGCATTCCTCTTTCGCAAGTCATCCGAGAAATTTGATGAAGACTCTGAAAAGGATAATTTCTTTAAAAGGCTCTTAAGGGACAGTAGAGGTGATGAGGAAGATTCTGAAAAGGATGGTTTCTTTAGAAGGCTCTTAAGGGACAGTAAAGGTGAAGATGAGGAATTGGCCTCAAGTTCAGAAGGATTTTTTAAGAGATTGTTTCGTGATAACAAGAATGATTCTGAGGATAAAACACACACTAGAAATGTGGAAGATGAAGAGAAAGAGGGATTTTTCCGAAAGTTTTTCAGAGAGAAATTTGAAGATAAGAAGGATGGGAATGATGAAGGAAATATTGCTCATTTTGAAGAGAAATGTGCAAGGCCTCCTGAAGAGGATGAAAAAGAAGGGTTTTTCAGGAAATTCTTTAAGGATAAATTTGAGGACAAGAAAGATACTAATGATAAAGTTGAAGATGGTACTGCTAATGTTGAGGAAGAAGAGCCTTCTGATTTCCCGTTGTTCAAAAGACTATTTCGTGTGCACCCCGAAGATGGTAAAAGTAGTTCAGCCAATGAAAACCATAACAGTGGCTTGTTTGAAAGTAGTCCCGGTACAGAGAATTTTTTCCGCAAATTGTTTCGAGACCGTGACCGTTCAATTGAAGATTCAGAGTTATTAGGGTCAAAGAAGCAGAAAGAGGTCTGTTGAATGTTCATTTAAACAATTAACATTTAGTTTATTTGTATATATTTGGGGATTGTAAACCAAAATAACTGTGAATGAAACCCATATTCATATACACCAGATAATTTTCTTTTTATACATACAAATAAATAGCCTAATAGCACTCTGAGATCTTGATACAAAGTCCATTTTTCAGCGTCCATTTAGATTTTGACATTCATTACACTTTTTAACAACCACATGATTGGCTACCTGCATTCAAATATCAACGACAGTCATTTTATAGGCATAGTTGGATGACATGTTTCACGCATGATCAAGGCTTGAGCAATGATCCTTATGATTGATGTCTCTGATTTTAATTGTAGCTTAGAGTTAAAAGAATAATGTTTGTGTTAATGCATTCTGAAATCTGTTTTCATTTTCTTCTTTATATATTTTCCTTGTTTTTAGTGTTACATAAAGCATAGAGGGAAATTTCCCTTATAGCACGCTATCATGCCTCAGTTGGATTTTATCCTGTTACTTTGGCAGAAGCGTCCTGGATCACCAAAGCAAGGAAATGAGAAATCAGGAACAAAGCCCCCACTTCCTTTTAATCCATCGCAGTTCCGTAAAGGCGCTTACCATGAGTCATTGGACTTTGTGCTGTCATTATGTGAGACGTCATTTGGGTTAGTGGATGTATTTCCAACTGAAGATCGCAAGCGTGCTCTGCATGAGGTTATTTCCTTACATTTTTCTTTGATGTTTCCTTTATCTAGTTGACATAGTTAGAGATGGAAATATTTGTGCATCTATATCCATATTTGGACCTGTTCCATTCTAATGCTTCTGACACATATTATTTGTTATTCTCATGTTTGAAGTCACTTACAGAGATCAATTTACATTTAATTGAGGCTCAGAATACTGGAGGTACTTCTTAACTATTAATGATAATTTCAATCAGGTTCAATGGGTTCCACTACTTGTCATGCATGTGTTTCATCTGAGCTGATTATATTTTTATTTCAAAAGAGTGGTCTGAAAATTTTGAGCTGCAGTAATGCCACCTTTCATTGTGCCGAGTTAGAGACTTCACATGTGTATTTTCTTCTTCATTTGGAATAATACCTCGCTAAATAGTTTGGTTTTAAGCTGCAGATGGGTAGCATGTTTTTTGTAGAAAGAATGTTGAGATTTTCCATAAATCTATTATTGCTTGTTTTTTCATTTCTCTAGGAATTAAGGTTTAGAGACTCCCTTTTTGGCTTTAATAGGACCCCTTTCTTAGAGGATTTGCTGAAAAGTTATTTCTATTATGCTGAGGAAGTTGTTGGCTGTTGTTAGTTCTCACTTTATAAATATGTCACTTTTTTGGTGTGCCAAATGCAAATTATGTTACCGCAGTCCCTTTCCTCGCAGCTTCATTTTTCTTCATGCTTCTATATGAATCTGCTTTTCCTATATTCCTAGGGGTTTGTTTTCCATTGGGAAAGGGCATGTACCGTGTGCTTCATATACCTGAAGATGAAGCTGTTCTCTTGAATTCTAGGGAGAAGGCGCCTTACCTGATCTGTGTTGAAGTTTTGAAATGTGAAATGCCAAGGTATTATTAATTGGATAATAATCCTCTTTAATTTTGGAAAGTAGTGCAGTAAGTAAAATCTAAAGCATATTTCTGATATATTCCCCTCCCCGCTAAACATTTGTTATAGCAATTCCAAGGAGACATCCAGTTCTCAGAAACTTTCTAAAGGTGGAATTCCTTTGGCAAACGGAGATGCTTTCTTGCAAAAACCACCTCCTTGGGCATATCCATTATGGACTGCACAAGAGGTATATCGTAATAGCAATGATAGGATGTCCAGATCGACTGCTCAGGCAATTGACCAGGCAATGACCCATGTATCTGAGGCAAAAGTCAAATTTGTTAGTGTGAGTCTTTCTGTGGAAGCACAATTATACGGTCATCCAGAGAAGAGTGAAGTGGATCTACGGGTTGGCAGTCAGCATCATGATTCAATTTATAGAGTGGGTGTAAGAGAAAAGGAAATACCAGGAAATGACAGTGATGTGGAGTGGGTACGAGTAGTATTGAAAGCTGATCCCGGGGTTAGAATGGAAGATATCGAGGATCAAGCACCACGACGGCGGAAGGAACATCGTCGCGTTCCAAGTACAGTGGCAATAGAGGAAGTAAAGGTGAGTCTTTGAGTTTTTTTTTTTTTTTTTATTGTGATATTGTGGTGCCTTTTCACATGATTTTCATCTATTTCTCTATTGAGGATCATTTTTTTCTGAAGTCCTATTGGTATTGGACTTGTTTCTGTAACAGACTAGTTCTCATATATCTATGGATGCACTCAAGCATTAGTTCTGATTTCTAGTATTCTTATTTAATGTGGTTGAAACTATTTTATTGCCACTGGATTGTCAACTTCCATGTGTGTTTTTCCTTTTCCATATTTTGAAACTTCATAATTTCACTGTATAAGTATCAATAGGCCAAAGTAAATAAACTCAGAGCTGGTTTTCCTCTATAAAGTTGCAGCAGCATAAAGTCCACTTCTTCAATGCATATAAATTCATGTTTGCGAGTCAATTTATTTAATGTTTGTTGAGGTTCCTGTTATTCCACCTACATTAGTCCACACTTTAGATGTCCAATCCTGAGCGTGAGCGGGTGTGCTGAGAGTCCCCACATCGACTAGAGATATGGCTTAAGTAATGCTTATAAGGCTTGGGCAGTCCTCACCTTACAAGCCGGTTTTGCGGGGTTGAGTTAGGCCCAAGCCCAAATTTAAGATGGTATCAGAGCCTATCCTAAATCTGTTAATGGGCCAAGATCTCTGTTATTCCACCCGCATTTGTTCACGCTCTAGATGTCCAGTCTTGGGCGTGACGGGGTGTGTTGAGATTCCTGTTATTTCACCTACATTGGTCCACGTTTCAAATGTCCAGTCCTGAGCGTGAGCGGGTGTGTTAAGAGTCCCACATCGACTAGAGATATTGCTTAAGTAATGCTTATAAGGCTTGGGCAGTCCTCACCTTACAAGCCGGTTTTGCGGGGTTGAGTTATGCCCAAACCCAAATTTAAGAATGTTTAATAGAAAATATTGGGCCATGTATCACATAATCAAGAATTTAAAATATTAAACTATGCACATAGATATAGGATATAGGATGTTGGTATTAACCAATAGTTTGGATTATTTGGGGTCAGTCTGTTTAGTGAAATCCAGGGGGACCTAGTGGACCTTTTGTTTATGACAATTGCATGATTCGGGTTCAAATCCAGGATCTTCCGTTGGTAGGTGATTTGTTGCAAGTCCTTGTTGAGGTTGGTGGTTTGCCCTAGCCTTGGAGTGGGGTGAGCCCTTCTTCACTCTGATCTTGTTGAGATCAATTCTCTTTCATGAAAGATTTAACTTTTCACTCCATGATGTGTAATATAAATAAATGATAGGTGGGAATTGTCATGTCTTTGTTTGACATATCCTAGTTCAATTTACGTTGTAGTTTTTGCTCACATTTCAAATTTTCTAGGCTGCGGCGGCAAAAGGGGAAGCACCTCTTGGACTCCCTTTGAAAGGTGCTGGCCAAGATTCATCGGATGCACAACCAAGGGTAAGACATAGTGGTTCAAAGTTTTGTTTAACCTTAGAAATATGGAGTTATTATACATATACATGACATGATTCCTCCAAACAGGCTAATGGAATTACTCCCAAAGCCAGTGATGCCTTGTCTGGTGAACTTTGGGAGGCAAAGAAAGAAAGGATACGCAAGGCTTCCATACATGGGAATTTACCTGGTTGGGATTTGCGATCTGTAAGTACATTTATCATTCAAAAGAATTTGCTTTATATGCGTTATTGTGGAATGTCATGAAGACAATACATAAAAATGGTATGTATGCATAACAGATATTAAGAAGGGCACCTAAGTGTCTTTTGATCAATAATTTTTTATCACCTATAGAAAAGTATTTTGTTTATTTTCTAATTTTCGACTTTAACTATTTATTCGAGTCCAAAAAAAAAGCTTTGTAATTGTTTGTACAGATTGTAACTTTTAGTGGGGTTGAGGATTTTGTACTGTTACACATCATACTTAGTATTAGTTATTAAGGTGCAGGGCATTGAATCATTTTCTTAAAAATTATTTTTGTCAAAGTATTTTCTAATTGGTTTGTAATATTAGACTTGACAATGGAACAACAATCTGAAAGAATGTCTTCCAGCAGTGCAACAATATGAAAGGTTGGCACAACTTTTTGGACAAGCTTTGTTTTGGATAGTATATCACATTTTAGCATCGAAGACTCTTGTTAGGAAGGTGGGTCTAGCAAGAAAACAGTGTCTATGTATTGCTGTTAATGAAATATTTCCTTCATTAGCCATTACTTGTGGGTTAGGGATTATGACACGCATATGTGTTGTACATATCATGAAGGGATTCACATAATGGAGTCATGAATGAGAATATATATTTGGCAAACAGGACCTTGGTTTTTCTGATTTGACAAAAGCTGTACTATCATGTCTTTATTTATACAAATGTAGTTCTGTAAATTGTAAAGTGTTGTCTGTTTTTGTTCTAGATGAGTTATTTGTTTGTTCCATTTGAGAATTTATGCTTAAGATCACAAATCTTTTGAGCATGATAGCACAATTTCCCTTTTTGACATAGGCTATTGTAAAGAGTGGTGATGATTGCAGGCAGGAACATCTAGCAGTTCAACTTATTTCACACTTCTATGGTAGGTAGTCTCTTTAGACTTTTCGTTTGCCCCTTCATTTTCAGAATAATAAGAATATAACAACCCTTGTTCCATTAATGTTCATTATGTTTGCAACTACTTTTGTTTTTCACTATTATTTTTTCTTTTGGTATTTGTTTTTAGCAACAGCTCTTATTTATTTGTGATTATGGTCAAATAAGATGTATCTTAAAAGCATTGTACTCTCTGTAATTTCTCCAAATTGAACAAGTGTGAAAGGTAAAATTAAGACTAAATTTTCCTTTTAATAAATGGTAGTTAGAATTTGCTTATGCACACATAGATTTGGGTAGGCTCTGAATGACAGAAATGAGTTTTTATTACTTTTTTGGGTAAGAACCAAGAAGTGGGTTGACTGATAATCCTAGTTTTTCATTGGTTTATGCATTTTGTTTTCACTATGAGCAGTGAGCTTGTCATGAATTGGACCTTAGGATATACGGGAAGATAAAGGGAAATGTGAAAAATGAAGATGTTAAAAAATAAAAATAAAAAAAATCACGTTTCATGCTATTCTTCCATTTCCTTTTATTTTCACTTGCCTTCCTAGATCCAAATGAAACCTTTTTACTCTGTAAAGCAGCAGAGCAGGTTGTACTCTGTCTGTTCCAGAAATTTCATTCTCATTTTATTTTACTATTATTTAAAGGGTAAAACATGCCATCACAAGTCATGTAAGGTCCTCTTCTTCCCAGTAACAAATGTTTGGTTTTATGAACTCAGTTTAAGTTCCATTTGGAATGTGCACATTGAGACATGCTAACTCGACCTGATTGCAGTTTTTCAATGTAATAGTTGTAAATTGAAGTAGAAGTATGTAATAGCATGACAGCGTGACTGAACTTTTGTAGTGAACATTTGGATGCATCTAAGTTTGTTGATGATACATGGTTGGATCTTATTTTACTATGTTATGATACCAGATTACAATACAATGCTGACTCAGTCTGTGTTTCTTGACGTGTTGCTTACAATCAATAGATTTTGATGCCAGATATTTTCCAAGAAGCTGGTCTACCTCTCTGGCTGCGCCCTTATGAAGTTTTATGTACTTCTTCTTACACAGCTCTTATTGAAACGATTCCAGATACGGTAATCCTTTACTTACACATTTCAAATGTATTGAAATGTCTAACTAATTTTTTTTTCTTCATTAATTATTTAAAATATATATGGTTTATAGGCTTCTCTACATTCTATCAAGAGTAGATTTCCCAACATCCCAAGTTTACGTGAATTCTTCATTGCCAAGTATCAAGAAGATTCTCCGAGTTTCAAACTTGCCCAGGTATTCTAGAGATGCAAAGATACACTGCATTATTGTAGACTGACCCCATTCGTCTTATATTTGCAACGCACTCTTAATTGGCCATTTTTCCACTAGCATATATATTATGTTTCACCTTTAGACAGGTAAGAGCTGAACAGAAATTTGTTTCTATTGGTTGCTCATTTCACTGTTAGTTAATTACTTACCTGTGCTGAAGTTCAACTAAAATAGTAGTGTTACCTGGAATTTGAATCATGGTCATCAGGCCAATGAAGCTTTATACTATGTTAGCGAACTATTTTAACATTTCAAGCTAAAATCTAAAGTTTTTAACTGAGAATTCGAGTATGGCCTAATGTATTTGTCAATACTCTCTCACATGCAAGTGAAAGAATGGACCGAAGAAGCATGAGTACATTAAAAGGCATGGTTCTGAAAATTGAAATGAGCCGATTGGACTGTCGACCACTCACCTCAGAAGTCCTCTTGTTATATGAGATGTTCATTTCAAGAACTGGCGAACCAGCACTGAATTGGGCTGACTGGTTGTGGTTCAAATGGTATGAATGCCAATAATTTTTATGGCTGCCATTCCTCTGTCCACCTTAATTGCTGCTGTTTAGCTCATGCTGCCGCTGCGAGTTCAGGGCCCCAGAGCTCATGTGTTTTTCTTGTGTCAGTTGTTGCGACAGCTCCGCCATTCACCTTGGTTGCTGTTATGCTGGTTCAGCTCTGTTGTGCCTTATCAACTCAAGCGTCTTAAAGCCCCTAACCTCAATTGTAATTTTTTGAACGGGAAAAGTATGAGAAGAAAATAAAAAGGGGAAAGCAAGAGACCGTGCTGTGTTGAAGGGAGAAGTATGAATGCGAGATAGGGGTATAGGAAAGAAAGCCAATGAGCATTGAAGGGAGGTGTTATTAATCAACTGGCACTATTTCTCAACAAACCTCATAAATGCAGCTTTAGTACTCTAGGGTCTAGGCAATGAGCTAGCTTCGAAAATTGGAAAAGGCTTGCAATTGAATTAAAAAATATCAGTGTGATAAATAAACATGCCGGAACAGTATTGTTGATTCTTAGTGTGAATTACTAGGCGGTTGGCATCTATTTGGTGCAAAACTCTTTGCCTTTTTGCATGGGGCTTCTCTATCATATGTTCAGGGATCGGGAAGGTTTATTACATTGAGTTTCTCTTTCTACATATGTTTTTGTTCATTTGTTCAGGAGGATTCCTTATTGTCATCACTCTTTGTAATTCTTTCTATTCTTCATAATAAAATTCATGTTTTAAGAAAAAAAATTATTTGACTTGATAATGACCAAGGAAAGAAATGTGAAGAGTACCACTTTGAAAATAATATCAAGTTTTTAATTAGTCTATACATACATATATATTGATTAGTTGTAAATTTTCCAAGACTTATGCTTGGAATAAGTTGATCCCACTCAAGCACACACGCACGCATGTGTACACCCTTGTTTGACTATAGTTGGACCAATGAATTGTCCCTTTACCAGTTTAATGGCTGGTCCATTGGTCTGAGCCATGGTTATGAGTACTCTATGTAACAGGATATGGTGGTTTTTGAAAAAAATCAGAACACAAGTCCTTTTGAAAATATCAGAATATGAGACTGATATGGTATATCAAATAAATACATATAAGTAAAATACATACTTTAAAAAGCCCCGATTTGGTGTATCTAAGACATGCATATGAGGAATGAATAGCTCAATCCGTGGTTTAAAGCATTTAACCACTTAAAAAGCGGGAAGTAATATGTGTATTCTTATTAGTAGTTTGTTAGGTCTACTTTTGTGATTTTATATTAGTAAGAAGTTATATTCTATTATGTTCCACTCCTAGGTACCACTTGCCGGGATGTGTTAATTTGCTATTGTTGGATATATAAAATCATCCATGCACCTTTACCTAACAGCTTAAGTTTTCGGAAAGATGGTTTATGACATGGTATAAAAGCCTCTATGATCAAGTGGTCTAGAGTTTGATCTTTGTTGTCCCCATTCTTCTAATAAAAAGTTAAATTTCAGCAGAAGATAGGTAGGTCTGTGCATTGTACTTGCTTCAAGCCCAAAGCACTCTTTCGTGAGGGGGCATGTTAGATATATAAAATCATTCATGTACTTTCACCTAACAGCTTAAGCTTTCTGGAGAGATGGTTATGACAATTTTCTTTCAGTATTGATTTCACTAGCAACATGCAATGTACTGTGATTTGCTGCTTGTTTTCTTTCCCTCCCTTTCCTTTTTAGCATAAGTTTCCAGTGTGGTATCTTGCACCTTTTAAATTTAAAAGGGTTATTCTCTTCCTCCTCTTTCAAACGTCATTTTAGCATAAGTTTCCAGTGTGGTATCTTGCACATTTTAAATTTAAAAGGGCTATTCTCTCCCTTCTCTTCTGAATGCTGTTTCTTGCATCATTTCACTATTTCTACTATGTGGTGAAAAACACCTTGTTTTTATGTTAAAAATTGAAAAATGTCGTTTCCGTTATAATTTGATGATTTGGTTACCTTTTTTGTTTCAGAGGAACTTTGTCGAGAGTATGGCTGGATATTCCCTGGTTTGCTACCTGCTTCAGGTGTGAAACATCTTTATTATGCACATGCATGCATTCTCTATAACTAGTGCATTGCCTGCTTAAATTGAAATTTGATTAATAAATTTTGCTGTTTATTGTTAGTGAAGAGTTTGTGTTCTACCTACTTCTCATTTATGCTTTCTTGGCATCCAGGTGAAGGATAGGCATAATGGGAACCTCTTAATGGATGAAGAAGGCCATATTATACATATTGATTTTGGCTTTATGCTTTCCAATTCACCTGGTGGTGTTAATTTTGAAAGTGCACCTTTCAAATTGACCCGAGAGCTTCTTGAGGTAAAACTGAGACCATTTTCTGTTTAATATGTATGCACCTGATTTTTAGTGTCCATTCGATCAGTTTTTAGCTTTTCCTCTCTAAGATGACCATCATAATGTGATTGTCCTAGGTCATGGATTCTGATGCTGAGGGCATTCCAAGCGAGTTCTTTGATTATTTCAAGGTGCTGGTTATATATTTTAAAATATTTCATAGAGACTACAGGCAGCTTTTGCTTTTATTAGCTCTAAATTTGTTTGTTGCTTTGTCCCTTGATCCAGGTTTTATGCATTCAAGGCTTCCTTACTTGCCGTAAGCATGCTGAGCGTATTATTCTTCTTGTTGAGATGTTGCAGGTAATATAAATATTATTTCCTTGTGGTCCTACTTTCATCTAGTAGCCTGCCTGTGTTCATTGTCAGGTCCTGATTAGTTCATGAGAGAACAGGCTCTGTTTTATGGTCTACTTTTGGTCGTTGGCCAAACCTAATTTCATGATGCCCCCTACTTCCCGTCGCCAACTTCCATCTTTATTAATTTGCCACCATTGAATGTTCAGTGACTAATCCAACTTGGCCTATTTAGTTATACAAGTTAATGCCTTTTCAAATAACCTTGCAAGCTGTTTACTGACTGAAAATCTCAGTATTTACATTCCTTCTTTAGAGTTATAGGGATATACATGGTATTTCTGAAAATATGGATGCTCGCAGCTTGTGCAAAGAGCAGCTATCTTACATGATTCCTGTAGTGAATTTTGGTTGATCTGCATTCTGCAGTTAGGTTTAAACTGAAGACTATAGACCAAGACTACTGGGACAATGAAGTACTTGAGAATGTTTTCCTTTGTGATTGGGAATTGGTAGAAGACTATATACTCTTTGGAGGCTTGCTATGAGCCTATATTCACATTTTATGAGTATAAGATAATCTCTATATTCTGCCAATGTCCAAAACAATAAAAAAGTTAACATCTGTTAAGGTGTCGGGTCGGTAGACAGGAATATGTTTTGGTGTGGAGTGTTGAGATTTTTTTATTGGAGATGTTTTAGGAGCCCAGAAATTTAGACAGAAAATAAGGAAAAAGAGTATTGTATTATTGATATTCCTAGCCTGCAACAAGGAGTTACAGTGCTGGAAGAAGAAAGAAGAGAAATACAAGATAATAGGCAAATTAGAGTGTGCTTATTCTCTCCAAGTCCCAAGTCCCAATTCCAGCCTAAAACTGTTATGACCCTTCCCCCCATTACAATATACTCCCAGCTGCTGAATGCATCTTCTTACCCTCTTTCTCTCTCCTGCCAGGTCAGCAAAGTTAGTTATACTGGCCTGGATCAAGTGCATCATGCACCCTTGTGTCAAACTTAGTAATTCTGGCCCCATTGGGCCTATTGGGCTCCGGGTCCGTATCAGGATGACAATCATAACAAGCAATTCTCAGTAAATTAGTATATCTTTCAACTTTTTTTTTTCGTTTTTTATGGTTAATAAAACGGCAAATGGGAAGTAAGTATCCAGTAAAACTATTAGCCAATTGAATAACCATAATTGTTTTAGATAATGGACAGTGGATGACAAATTGATGAGATTGTTGACATGGCTGAAAAAGGTTTGCTAATGCTACGTCTTGGGAGTGTTGTTCCTTCCAATCCACACACAGTGAATGGAAAAAGCATCCTATTTTCCATTAAACAACAATTTGTTCAAAAAGGTTACACCACATTTGTTTGATTAGAGATTAAAGAAACAGAGGTTTCCCTGCCTTGTAGATGATGGTTGATTGTAAGTTTGTAACATTTTAGACTGCCTTATCATGCAACATAATCCTGAGTTTCACCTATTTTAAATGACCTTTGATAATCTTGAAACTCAACTGTGTGTGTAGCCATTGTGGGCCCTCTTACTGTTATGCATGTGTGGGCATGGAAGGAGATAATCAGGAAATACTCTCCCATTCATGCTCCATTTTCCCTGAACTGTTGTTTTTCCGATGTTGGTATCAGGACTCAGGTTTCCCCATGCTTTAAAGGTGGCCCAAGGACAATACAGAACTTACGAAAGCGGTTCCATCTCAGTTTAACAGAAGAGGTTTCAATATTAATATTAGTTACTTTCTTAGCAGCAATATTTTTTAGATTTGAATCATTTGATTCTTACAGTTATTATTTCATTTATTTATTTATTATTTATTGTTCATTTATTTATTTATTTATTTATTTGCTTGTTTTTCTTGCAGCAATGTGTATCTTTGGTTCTGTCGCTTATTAGCAGCAGCTTGGACGCATGGAGGACACGGCAGTATGATTATTACCAGAGGTTTTGAATGGAATATTATGAGATAATTTGTCAATGGTGATTATTTGCTTCTTCCATTTTGACTAAGCTTGCACTGTGAATGCTCATCTATTATTATTGCTTTATAAGTCATTGGAGGGTGGTTGGTTCCCTGTGGTGTGGCTTTCGAGTTCTTATCGGAAGTAAGAATTAATAGGTGGCAGTGTGCAGCCTCTTCTCCCCTGGTGGCACTCGCAAAAATACAACACCCTACCAGCCTAAATTTTCTCAAGCCAAGTCTTTTTTATTTCCTTTCCTCTTGTTTCTTGTGAATGAAGCTCTGCTGCTTGGAGAAGTTGTGTAATGTGAGAGATAGTGCAAATTGTACAGTGATTTCCCGGGAGTACAGACCAGGTTTATATTGGATGTTGCTATGATTTGAGTAGTGTAATCTGTTTGATTCGTCAAAAGTCTTTGAGGGTTGTGTTGAATTGTTAGAGCAGATACTGACCTGGTGCATTTGGATATCCCTTTGGAGAAACAATGAGCAGACATCCAGTATTGGCGAACTGCTCTGTTATTTCATTCTGATCTAAGCTGATTTACATTGGCGTCTTCTTCCCGGAGTTGATTCTTCAATACCACACTGGAAAATTGTGTTCAAAATTCTTTGATGATGTTTGACTGCATCATGTGTAATTGATCCTGTTTACTTTCAATGTGAAATTTGTTCACCTTCATATCAATCATATAAAGTTTTGGTGCCATAGTGTTGGAACCCATTTCTTACTTTTCCTGAAACAGGTCTAACCGTGGCTTTAGTTATTAACTGTCTTAAGAACTCTTGATTTCAGAAAAGTAATGTTAATTTATACACCTAGATTTTGAAACAACTGGGCGACACTTGCGATATCTGGTTAATGCAGTTCAATATGTGGTTAATCACGTTTAGTGAATGCTTAATGGATGTAACAAGGTGTCACAACTCATTAATCATCCACTGAACGTGATTAACCACATATTTGAATTGCATTACCACGATTTTTCAGATGTTCAAATATACATGGGGTCATGTATATTTGAACATCTGAAAAATCGTGGTTGGTTAATGCATTTCAAATATGTGATTAATCACAGTCAGTGGATGGTTAATGAATGTAACTAGGTGTCACAACTCATTAACCATCCACTGAACGTAATAAATCACATATTTGAATAATATTAATCAGATATCGCAGGTATCGTTCAGATGTCCAGAATCCAGGTATACAAATAATATTACTCTTTCAGAAAACACGACGTGTTGCCTATTTTCCATGATAGGCTTAACAACATATGAATATTTGGTTGTCATCCAGATATTTAAGGTCGATGTTACAATTTAATACTTATTGGCTTTGGATAATGATTTTAATACATTAAATTTGGTTCGATGTTTATTATACCACAATTAAAACCCTACCTATCACTTCATTTAATCACTTTTGATTTTTAAATGTAATGATCATTATTGTTATCATTTCATGAAAGTGATTAATGAGAAATTAATGATGTCAATCTTATTTAAGATTTTCGGGTAACAAGACATTTGTCTCAAGATGGTTCTTTGCCAAAGATGTGGTTCTTGTCAGGAAACTATCCTACATACTTTGAGGTACTGTAATGGTTTTCTAAAACAATTTGGAACTACTTTTATTTTGGACCCTCGTCATTTCTCTATTACCTGCTGCAATGACTGGATTAAGGATGGTATTAATGATAGCAATGCAACTGTTTTTGTAGTTACTTGCTGGATTCTATGGAAATCAAGAAATGGGGAAGTTTATAATGATAACAAATGGAGTGTTTGCATATTTTGAGCTAGATCTACTCGTTAGTTAATGTCATTCGTAATTCTCTTGAAAATTCCTTATACTACGTTTGATTCAACAGAAGTGGGGAAGAGGGAAGTAAGGAAGAGAGAAGTGACGGGAGAAATAATATTTTTGGTTGTTTGGAAGGGAAGATAAGTAGGGAAGAAAAAATAATTTTTGGTGGGTCTCACATGTTTAGTTTTCTCTCTACTTCAGCGGAGACTTTGGGGAGAGAAGCTCAACTTTTGTGCTTTACCAATTCTACCCTTTTGCAACATGTATCCCGCCTTAATTATGTTCCTCATGCTACAAAGTACAAACCCACTTGCATAGTTATGTCCTTGCACCTTGATGCATGTTCAAAATTTTAAATTTTTTATGCTATATTATATTAATTATATTATATATATATTATATATATACAACCTTTTTATGTTATTTTATTATTTATTATACTATACTATACTATATTATATTATTAGGGGCAAATATGTCATTACAAGAAAATTCATTTTCTTTTTCTCCACTAACCAAACGAGTGGAGAAAAAACTCAACTTTTCTTTTTCTTCTACTTCTTTCTTACTGCTTTTAATCCAAACAACTTCATTCTCTACTCATTTTCTCTTCTCTTCTACTTCTTCTTTCATACTTCTTTCCTCGCTACTTCTTTCCTTATCCAAACAAAGCATTTAAAGACTACAGAGGTCAGAGAGGTTAAATAGCTCCCTTCCAATGGAAACTATGTCAAGATAAATGTGGATGGTAGTTCTTATGGCAATCTAGGAAGCTTAGGTTATGGTGGTTTGATTCTAATGGCCTGAAACTTGATTGGGACAAAGGCTTTAAAAAAGTGGTGTATGAATCTGATTCAGCCACTGCTCTAGCTTTGATTAATGATGGAGCTCGTTCTTTCCATCCCTATGCTCCTCTTATAAATCATATCCCTAGATATAAAGACTTGCAATGGAGTTTTATTTTTTGGCATATCCTTAGAGAAGGAAACAATTGCGCAGATTGGCTTGCCAAGTATGGAGCAAGATCAGGAATTACAATGAATTGTTAGGAGATTTGTCCGATTCAGTTGTAGCTCAATTTGATGGTTGGTGTAGTGGGCACTTCTCATATATAGGTCTTGGCCAATTGCCTTTGTTCTTGTTGTTTGTCTTTTGTTTTCAGTCCGATAAAATGAAAAAGATTTTTATTGTTATTATTTTTGTTTGGTCCAATGAGAGAGACTCATACGAGGCTTTACAAAGGGAGGGGGAGAAGGGAATGAGAACCGGTGTAGAGCTTATTGTCGAGATTTAACCCGTGTACTCATAATTAATGTTTTGCAGCTTAATCAATAAAGCTTATTCAAGGGACAAAGATTAATTTAATTGTATTATTAGTATAAGGTTCTTTATATTGTTAATGGATCATCACATAAGTAAGACTTTTAAGATAATTATTGTAAGAGTTGAACATTTCTTTATGATTAGCAATGTATGATTGAATAACAGTGTAAACTTTAATAATATATTCAAATTGAATTCAAAATTAATTTTATATTAATAATCATCCTATTTTACTATATCATTGAAAATATTGGATTTTTATAATAACTATATTAAAAGTCATATATAAAATGATTTATGATTGGTTGACGATGTAAAAACTTTACAATAACATGTATTAAATTAAACTCTTAATTTAATATATTCTAAATATAAAAGTATTTGTACTAATATTTAATTTTACATTTTTATATCACTAATAATAACATTTGATACTTACAATATTTATTTTAAAAAATTATAGATAATATTTTTTATTACAAAAAAAAAATTAGGGTGAGGGGTGGTGCCACGGTTCAAGGTAGGGAAGACCATTTGGGGCTCTACGAACATTTACATATGGATTTACATTTACCTCACCCCAATGAAACTAGTGAGTGCTCGAACATGCAACCTGTCAGAAACGAGACCCTGTTATACTCAACTAGATCAATCCTTGAGGTTAATTATATATAATATAAGATAATATGTAATATGTAATCAGTTAATAATATTAAAAATATAAACAATAAAAAATGTTATAATTTCATTGTAATTAAAATTCAATTCAATTAAAAAAAATAGTGATTTAAATTACATGGAAATTTACTTTGCCGCGTATCTCTCCTCATTCCGTCATTCGCATCCGAGGAAGAAACCTAAATATAGAAACATTCCGCCAATAAATGAAAATATATATATATATAAAAAAAAACCCACTATAAATACAACCCTACCCTCTGTCTCTCACTCTTCTGAGAGTCCAATCTTGAAAGAGTCAGTCTCTGCTTCCTCCTTTTCCTTCCCTGGTAAGCTTCCTCTCTCTCTCTCCGTAATCGTAATCGCTAGAAATTAAAATTATCACTGTCACTCACTCCTAATAAAAACTAAGATACATTTCTGTGTTCTCTTTCGCTTTCGCTCATGAACGGACCATTTGGTATTATGTTAGGGTTCCACTGTGCCGATGACTTTTCTTCTTCACCGAAAGGGATCGTCCATCCATTGTGGGATTTCAGTTCCATTTTAACTTCATGAATCGGGGAAGGCTCTGGTGTTCTTGGAATTTCTTCTTTCGCCATTGGACTTGACCATTCACTCTCCACAACCGCAATTAGGGTTTATTAATTAGTTCTTTCTCCTCTCTCTCTCTCTCTCTCTCTCTCTTTTTGTTTTCAAACATTATTATTATTGCTGTTATTAGTATTGTTGGCGTACTCTGCTGCACGAGGTTTCAACTACAAATCAGACACCAGGGTTCTTTGTTGGATTGAGTAGTAGGGCTTGTAGTTCAAGTTGTTGGATTTTTTTTGCACTATGGCCGGAACGAAATTGATTCCAGGGTTTCGGTTTCATCCCACTGATGTTGAGCTTGTTAAGTATTTTCTGAAGAGGAAGATCTTAGGGGAAACGATTCCCTTTGATGTCATTGCTGAAATTGACATATACAAGTATTGCTCCATGGGATCTCCCAGGTTTGCACACAAATTTCTCTTCACTTTAGTAGAGTATCAGTGTGTGTGTGTTGTGTTGCTCATTCTTATTAATATTTTTACTTAATATGGTTTCTTTTATTGTTTGTTTTTCAGATAAATCTTTACTTAAACTGGGGATTTAGAATGGTACTTCTTTTGCCCTCGAGGAAAGGAAATATTCCAGTGGAGGGAGGATGAATCGAGCAACCGAAGTTGGGTATTGGAAGACTACTGGGAAGGATAGATCAATTGAACATAAAAATGGAGTTGTGGGGATGATAAAAACCCTCGTATTTCACACTGGAAAGCACCTAAGGGGGGACCGAACTGATTGGGTTATGCATGAATTCAGACTTGAAGATAAGGAGCTTGCTGACAAAGGCATTCCTCAGAGGTAACCATCAACTTCTTTTGTTTTGTTGATATCTATTACAGTGTATTACATTTTTAGTTGAGGAGATATATCCATCACTTGGTTGTGAACTATTTTGTTGGATAGGTGCAGTGTGGTAATTGTGCCTTTGAGTGCGTACATGGAATTTAGGATTCGTTCTGCTATTATTGTTCTCTGTTTCACTGCACAAAATAATCTTTGCTGATGAACGTATTTCAATACACAAATTTTACATCATCATGATAGAATTGTGTATATTGCATATGCTCAAGCTATATACGACATATAATGGAAACATTTTTTTTTTTTGGTTATCTTGTTACTCTGTATTTTATTAATTTTGCATGCCTTGTCACATTCTTAGTTATGTTTGTTGACTTTTTTCTCTTTGTATTTTTCCGGTTGGTTATGCTTGTGAATTTATTTAATTAGTTCTGCTGGTTTATTTGTATTGCAGGACTTATATGTGATTTGTAGGGTATTCCAGAAGGAAGGTCCTGGACCCAGGAATGGTGCACAATATGGAAAAACCATTTAATGAAGAAGACTGGGATAAAGAGGAGGAAGTTGAATGTGTAGAATCTCTCCTGTTGTGGCTCTGTCTGCTCCAGATCGCATTCATCCTACCACATGCCATAATTCTGTTGCAAATGACATGCGTCCTTCTACAAGTGAATGCATTGGGTTGACCTCTGGGTCATGTCTATCAGGATTGATGCCTTGCTCGACACATCCTTTAGCCGCTCCAAGTAGTAGTACTCAAGCTGATGATGACATTTTATTGATGTTTGATACTTTCAAAGAAGATAGCACATTGGCTCTGAACGAGAACAACAGAATTGAGGTGTGCAATCTATTTCTTCTTATTTATGCCTTATGCATATTTCTTTTTGGAAATGTGGCATGATTGTTTTTCTTTTCATGGCTTGTGTCAGATGTTCCCTTATCTTGGTAGTCTTTGACTTATTTGTTATTAGAAATGTAGAAGTAGAGAGAAAGTAGAAGAATGAATTCTCATGTATATTCAACTTGTATCAGTTACAGAGAGCAATCACTTTATATAGTGATTGGTAAAACAGTTGAGAGCTAACAGACTAACAGAAAACTACAGCTGTTACAGCTGGTCAAACAGCTAAGAACGAACGGGCCTTAAGCCCAAATATTACAAAACTGTACTATATCTAACATTTGTCAACTGTTTTTTTTCTATCCCTTCCATTTTGCATTTGGCTGCTCATAATTCAATTTGTTTTACACTTTCATTGTGAAAACATTTTTGTTGAAGGGGAGATAGTCGGTGCAGGGACAGTGACAGGAATTAATGGAGGTATGGATGGGATTGAAGGAAAAGAGGGCCTCTGTTGGGGGTGTGGTGGTGTCAGGAAAGAGATCATTGTAGGGGAACCGAAGTTCATTGAAAATGACAATCTTTGGAAATATAGATACGGCCACTAGAGCTGAGGCATTTGTAGCCTTTGTGGGAGGAGGAGTATCCAAGGAAAACACACTCTTGGGAGCGAAAAGAAAGTTTATGTTGCTGATATGGGCGAAGAAAGGGGTAACATGCACACCCAAAAACTTTCAAGAGCTTGAGATTGGGTTCCTGATGAAGAAGGACAGAATATGGGGATTTATTTTGAAGGATAGGTGAGGGAAGTCTGTTGATGAGGTAAGTGGCTGTGAGAAAGGCATGGTCCCAATATTTGAAGGGAAGGGAGGCATGAGCCAAAAGAGTGAGCCCAGTCTCTACAACATGCCTGTGTTTGCGCTCTACAAGGCCATTTTGATGATGGGTGTGAGGACAAGCTAAACGGTGGACAATCCCAAGAGTGGACAGATACTGAGAAAAGGGTCGGAATTCACCACCCCCAGTCACTTTGCACAACCTTGATTTTGGTGTTAAACTGTAACTCAACCATAGCACGGAATTGAATAAATTGGGACATGGTATCAGACTTTCGTTTCAAAGGAAAAACCCAAGTGAAACGGCTAAAGGCATCCACACAGGTCAGAAAGTAGGTGCACCCACAAGAGGACTGAAACTGGGGCAGGTCCCCATAAGTCACATACCACAAGTTCAAAGGGAGAAGTGTATATAGTTGTTGAGGAGGGTGCTGGGAGGCGATGAGCCTTGCCCAAACAACAAGCAGAGCAAAATTCCAATGGATTTTTGTGAGGAACAGGAATGTTGCACAACTTGAGGGCATCTCTAAGTGCATCATGGTGTGGGTGACCTAAACGAATGTGCCACAATTTGTAAGAAAAGGTAGGAGGCAAGTTTGAACTAGGAAAATTTTCATTCATATCATTTGCTGAATCATTTACAACAGACTGTGTAGTTACATTGGAAACAGAAACTGAGTTACAACTAGGTATATGTGGCATAGTAACAGAATTACAACTAGGAGTAACAGGCATTGGGTTACAACTAGAGTTTTATTTGTACTCACAGAATTGCAACTAGGAGAGGAGAATGACATAGCTGAAGGAGAGATTTGGTCAAACTTGTATAGACCATCTGCACCCACTTGACCGCGGAGCAGAATTTTAGAAGAAGCCTGTGATTTAACAAGACAAAATGAGGAGTGAAATTCAAAGAAAGCATGATTATCACGGGCAAATTGGCTAACACTGATTAAGTTCTTTGTAATTGAGGGGACAAGAAGTAAATTGTGTAGTGTGAAGTTGGTGTGGGGTTGGGAAGGTGTGGTGAAAGACATGGAACCAATTTTGTTAATAGACAAACCTTGGCCATTGCCCAAGTAGACTTGCTCAGACCCTGGTAAGGAGGCAGTCTCAGTCAAGTTGGAAGGGTCCGGAGTAACATGGTGAGAAGCACCTGAATCTGGATACCAAGAGGTGCCAAACTGAGACTCAGTGCCAGTAAGAAAAGCTTGTGGCTGCAGTGGCCTAGGTGGTGTTGCATAGTTCTGAGAGAATTGAGGAGGCCTATGAGCAAACACAGGGGGTGGAGGTCTCTGGTACATAGAAGAGGACTGCCAGTTATTGAAACCATGAGGATGAGGGGTTCCTTGTTGATATTGATCAGTATTAGCATTCCTATAGTAACACACACTGGCATCATGCCCGTACTTCTTACATATTTGGCATTGGACATTAGAACGACCACCGGAACGTCCACCACCACCGCGACCTCGGTATCTGCCACCACCGTAGCGGCCGCCACCTCTATTACCTCGGAATCCTTCGCCTCTGTTAGAAGATTCACCACCCAACAACGTGAGAGTAACTATCTGGAAATGATGAGTTCTGAAAAGGATTCTGAAAAGGATTCTGAAAAGAAGCATTCGGAACAACAGCAGAGCCTGATCCTTGGGAGGAAGCTTGTGTTTGGGTGAGATTCACTGATACAGAATCAGGGAGAGCACTCTTCTTGTTCTTCTCTAGACACGCTTCGTGAGCTAGGAGAATAGATTCAAGTTCATCGAGGGACACGGACTCAGTTTTACTGTGGATCGCGGCGACGACGGGATCGAAATCTTCAGGAAGTGCTTCAAGTGTCACCTCCAGGAGATTCCGAGTGGGAATAGGATCTCCAATAGACAAAAGGGAATCGGAAAGTGCACGAACACGAAGGATGAACTCAGAAACCGAACGATTACCTTTGGTTAGGGATCGCAGTTCAGAACGAAGTATCCGCACCTTTGTACTCAAGAGATTTTGGAAGTACTTGTGAATTTCGTCCCAAATCTGCCAAGAATGATGACAATTTACCACATGCGAAAGCAAGGAGTCAGAAATCGAAGCAAGAAGCCAGGTAGAAATGAGCGCATCTTGCTGATCCCAATCACTGTACGCAGGATTCACTTCATCAGTTTCTCGATCTTCATCAGTGAGAAATCTCGGTGGAATTCGTGGATCTGTAACATATCGCTGGAGTTTGTGGCCACGAATCACTCCCTCGATCTGTTGTTTCCACTACCGGAAATTGTTATCATCCAACTTCAACGAGATTGGATGCGAAGGTGTGAACTGTGGTGCGCTAGGGTTTGCAAAGGGATTTACAGAAGCCATGGCTTCAGGATCTATAAGCTCTAGATACCATATTAGAAATGTAGAAGTAGAGAGAAAGTAGAAGAATGAATTCTCATGTATATTCAACTTGTATCAGTTACAGAGAGCAATCACTTTATATAGTGATTGGTAAAACAGTTGAGAGCTAACAGACTAACAGAAAGCTACAGCTGTTACAGCTGGTCAACAGCTAAGAACGAAACGGGCCTTAAGCCCAAATATTACAAACTGTACTATATCTAACATTTGTCAACTGTTTTTTTTCTATCCCTTCCATTTTGCATTTGGCTGCTCATAATTCAATTTGTTTTACACTTTCATTGTGAAAACATTTTTGTTGACCTTGTTCTTGGTAGAAATATCTTTGAAATTATGTATGTAGTTATAAAAACATCCAGCTTTGGCTTCTTTGTTTTTATTTTCAGACCCACGAGTTGCTTGAGTGTTGTACTGTTCTATACAAGTTCTGAGCTTACAAGGATATAAGACTTAAATGCTACTTCTTATTGCTGTCTATTTAATTCTTTTTGGACTTACGTGTCATTTGAGAGTCTGCTGGATATCTTCACCTTTGCAAAAGATATTGGCTTTAAAGGCTTTCTTAAGGTTTTAGTGCTTAGCTTGTTAAAGAAATAAACTAGTAACTAACTGTTCCCCTGATATAAACTGGACTAGAAATCACACTCAATACATAAAAGAGACAAATCTCCTCTACTGAGCTGATATCAAGTTAATATCAGATCAGTGGGGTCTAAGCTTGAATGCAATGATATAAAACTCTCGAGGAAGTGAAATGAAAATGCTGGATAACCCAGGGATTCAAGAGGCCTGGTCTGGTTCTCTTCATTCCACATCAATCCCTTGCCTACTTTTTGTTATCCCCCAATGCTCTCCCTTTCTCTCTATCTCTCTATTATCTCTGCACAGATCCTAACCAAATCATTCTCTCCTCTGCTACACTGGCAAGTCGGCAGTTTTTAAGCAGAGGTAACAATTGTGTCCCTTGTCTATTTGGGCCTCCGATTTCTCACAGCCCATCCCCCCTTTCTGGTGTATACTTTAGGCTATGTTTGGTTCAAAAGGAGGAGAAGAGAGGGAGGGATTTTGATAGAGGGGAGGGGAGAGATTTTTATGGAGGGATTTTATTGGAGGGATTTTAAAAACTATTTTACTTTAATACCCTTATAATTTTAGAATTCAAAACATAAGTAAGGATATTTTAGTCAATGTATGCTAAATGTTTTAAATTCCCTCCCTCCCCTCCGAATCCCCCCAATATTGGATGGTAGCCAAATTGAGTGATGATTGATTTTGTTCCCCTCCATTCTCCTCTGCTCTTCAAAAAAGTGAACCAAACATGAAAGTTTATAAAAATCCCCCCCCTCCCCTTCATTCCCCTCCAACCAAACACTATGTTAGTGATAGGAGGCTTGCTTATATATCCACTCTCTGTTACCAAACACTATGTTAGTGATAGGAGGCTTGCATAATGAGGAATGTTAGGGACACACCCTCTATCACACTCTTTTAGACACTCAGTGTGATGGTCGTCGAAGGGAAGAAGACTTGAGACGGCAGAGGACTGCTACGTGCGGTTGATGGCCTGAAGCACAGTGGTGTTTTTGCTTGTACAGTGGGTGTTGGTTTGGAGTTTAGACAGAGAATGGATTTGGAAATCAGGCAAGAAGGTGAAGATTATATATATATTTTTTAGAGGATAATAATTAATTTTTAGTAACCTGGTTAAGTGGTAAGCAGGTTAAGAGGTGGTGAGATGGACCAATAAAAAAGTGTCAAAGGGTGTGTGAGTGTCCCCTAATATATCCACTCTTTTTTGTTTAGGGAGGGCGGGATTGGGTTTTTGATTAGATTTTTAGTAGTTTGTCCATTTTATTTTTCTAACTTTTGTAGCTTGCTTTATGCATAACATCGGAGTATGTTGACTAACCTTTAAAGGTTGATTAGATTTTTGTCTAGCAGTTTACCCTTTTTATTTGCTGATGTTTGTAGCTTGCTGTTATGCGTTAGAGTATGCTGACTAACCTTTGAAAATTGGATGGTTCTGAATACCAAAAACAAAAAAAACACAGCGCTGCTCAATTGTTGACCAATTGAAATGTAGATAGTATTTCTTTTGGACCCATCTATAAATTTTATGGAGTGGCTTTTTCTTTAGATTTTAACCCTGTAGGATATGCTTGCCTTATCCTTCATCTCTTATTTTCTGATGCTGATTTTGTGATTGTGTGAAAGCAGGTGGTTCATAATACTGGTCAGGCAAATAATGCTGAAGGCAGCACACTTTATTTTGATCCAAATGAGATTTTTCAGGACTTGGGAGACCTTGATGGATTGATTGGATTGGGTGATGATGGACATGGTTTTTCCTGTGGTGACAAAGGCGAGTATACCACAAACGAAATGCTTTCTACAGGTGATATCTGGGGGTTTTGCGATCCCCCAGACTTTTTGGAGTTGATTGATTTGGATGCACCATTGTTCTGGCAGACTAAACGTGATGGTAGTGGGAGCCAAGATGAATAAGGTTTAAAATTGAGCAAGTATCGACAGAAAATTGATAGAACTATAGCCGTAATGTGAATTGGAAAAGCTATAGATTGTCTTCTCATTTTCCTTTTGAAGACTGCACATCAGTGCACGAAGTTCGTTTATTTCAACATTCATTTCTGGAATAAGTTAACATGATGTCGACTGATACTGTTGAAAGTTAGGTCCCAATTGTTCAGTTAAGATTAATTCGTGGGGCCTAAATTCTTCTTTTAGAACTTATGAAGTATTTTATTGTTTGATTAATTTGAATCTGATTATGCTGGTAATTGTTCTTTAATCTACTACACTTTGTTTTTTACATTGGAGTTTAATCGTGTTGGTGAAACTATTTTTGGCAGCATATTCTTCAAATAGTTCTAATTGGAGGAGCACGACCTTCGGCACCTATCCATTGTTAATAATATAACTGGTTATCAATTGTCATTACTATCATGTAGTTGTGCACTCTAATCATTTTCAAAAATCATCGTTTGAGAATATCATTGTTGTGATACGAAATTCTGAGCTAGTGTTTGATAAAGGTCAAAATTATTGAAAAATAAAAGGATCCCAATTTTGTGTTCATGGGAGATGTGGGAAACAGAGATAGAGGGGAAGGTGCATGAAATTTTAAGTATCACACTCGACAGTGGTAAACAATCATAAAAGAATTTTATATTAAGTTCTCCAGCTTCTATATGAAGGAAGGAGAATAAAAATGACGAGGGCAGTTTTTACATTTTTATAACTCTTGCATTTGGATGTAGTTCTCATCAGTATTCAATAATTTATCAACACTGGCTCGAAGAACCCATCCCCTAACATAATCAAACCGCTCTTTACTGATAGGACTAACAAAATATTGATACCACATGCAGTATGTGCTGTGTCTGTACTCTTATTCAGCCTTCTTATGCTTCTTGCCACCAGCCAGAATGCGCTGGATTTGAAGCCCTCGGCTGAATGCTTGGTTGAATAGCAGCCTCGTTTGGAATTCTGAAACAAATGAGAACCAAGCCAGTATGGCCACCGGTGTAAAGATTACCACTCCCATCAAGTATTCATAGCCCCTTGCTAAAGCTTTGACAGACCCCCACATTCCAATGCCCTTCACAAATGGCCTGCATGCTTGTGCTATCTGCGCATATTATAACACCACATCAATCAGACACAAGTGATTTTACAATCACTGTAGCAACAGGAATCATAAGGGAAACTTGTCTAATTGCATGAATGAAGAAAGAGAAAAGTACTTGATTTCGCGGTCAATTATTATCACTTGTAATCTGATATTTAGAGAGCATGACATTTAACTAATGATTAAGCCTGAAGGTGGCATAACCAATCAAAATCTAGAGATAACTTTAAAATAATTTAGTAAGGGTTTTGCTGTCTTATTGAATTGTTATTTTAGCGACCATTGAAAATTTGATTGGTTGTGTCTAATAGGCAATGCATCCATGTAAGACTAATACACGTGCTAACGTATAATGTGCCCAGGACACAATTCAGCATGCTCAAATGAGACAAATATCCATCAAAACAACAGGTAATAAATACTAAACAAATACCTGTAATAGTGCCCATGCTGTTGGCAAAAAGGCGAGCAGGCTGGCAAAGATGTCTCCAATTGTGAGACTAAGCAGTGTAAACATTAAGGCCAGAGCAACAACGGCTCCAATAAACAGAAACAATTTGAGAAGACGAAACATCAATTGGAAATCTGCGCTGAATTTCTTTCTACCCATGGACACAATCTGCAGTTTAGATGCCACCAATTCATAAAGTCATTATCAAGCTCAAGAAGAGAAAATTTTATTAAGAATATCATTGAATACCAACCTTCAAGATAACCATGACAGCTACAATCACTATCCAGGACAGACCATAAACCTGGAGAAAGAATGCATGTCAGAAAAGTCTTCTCTACATATAATCTCATTTCTGTTATCTCTCTCATTTTTTTCCCATTGTTTGTTTGGGGAAGGGGAGTCATCTCAGAGATCATGGCACTAAATTCTCCTATATCCAAGGAACTACTTTGTCTAATCCCTACTTTAACAACATTTCACTCACTTCCAATTACTAGAGTGAAAAGTATGTTTTCTGTTGCCATGAATTTTAAAGAATAGTAATAACAAAGGTGATAAAGAAGTTGAAGCTTGACGTGCAGATTCTAAAGTTTGACATTGTTAGAATATATGAAAAATATCTCATAATATTGTTAACTGCATCTTAGAATATTTTAGATTATCCTAGAAGATCTTTTGGGATATATTTCATATTTGTATTTCCTGAATTGTTTTTCACTATTTAATTAGCAGTAAGAGTTTGGTATTAATATATAAATAGTACTGTTGGGTTTGTCTTTTATATCCATATCATCATCACATCAGATTATATCAACATCATATTATACTAATACTAGAACAAATAAGGAAATATAAATAGGAAATAAATCCTAAAGGGATCATCTAAGATACCCTAAAATATTCTAAAACAATAACAATATTATGAAATATTTTCCTTATATCTTAACAGAAATGACAACATGAAATAAAATTAAATTAGCAAAGCATAATTACCATGATGCTCTTGTCACCTCTGGCTACATGGAGATGATACACAATCCCATACTGATAGATAATGAAACGCAAGGCAATAATAACCTCACAAACTCGCCCCAAAAAGCCAGTGTGCTGCAGATGCTCCTGTTCCTCAGCCCACCATGACTCCCAGCTCTTGTTTGAAGGAACACCAATACCACCTCGATTACTTATCCATTTTTGCCAATCATCCCAGTCCTCAACTATCTTCTGCCACTCAAATCCTGATGGATTAAAAAGGAAAGGAGAAAACAACCAAGAAACAACCATAAACCACATTGACCATGAGAGAAAACCATATGATGTTGAATCAGGTGTTGATGCTCCATAAATCTTATAACATATGAGCAAGATTGTGAGCTCAATCCCTTTTACAAAGTGACTCCTAGAGTACAGCCTGTAATTTTCAGCAAACTTCTCATGCCGAACTACAAAACCACGCCCAGTTGCTCTATACTTTGCACCTCCATGAAGGAGAGTGCGCCCAAAATAGTGCATCTTCGACCCTAGTTGGAAAGTGAAGAAAACAGGTGCTAGCTGCAACTGCATTGTAATGAGGTCACCTAAAGCACTTCTGAACCCTCTCTCTAGTCCAATTTCCATGACCATGGGCAAAGTCATTAGAAGTCCTATTTGAACAACGGATTGTGAAGCCATTGCTGCCCGTAGTGTTTGATCTCCCTTTCTTTTAGCCAACTTCATTATTGTATTCTCAAGTCCACTCAATGACATGTAAAGTTTTCCATATAGGAATGCATAAACCGTGAGCACCACAATCTGTGAAGCAGCAGAAGAAAGAGTTATCGCTATATGCAGGATTAACACTTGAAGAAAAGAAACAATCAAATTTACGGTAAAGGCTATGGTGCACCACCCAATTGGTGCACCACCCATTACACTACCCACATGTCAAGAGCTGCACCAATCCTTTGTACATGTGGCCATTTGACTTTTCAATTTGAAAGTAAGTTAAATATTCATTGGTCCAAAACTAGCCACATGGGTGGTATAGTAGTGGTGCACCTTAGCCCAAACCCAAACGGTAACCCAAATTTCAATAGATATTTATCCAAGACAAATTATATAGCTCCCTAAGAATTATATGGTTTTAGTGTTCATGTGATATAAGAAATTGATATCCATATCCTTTACTCATCTTTGGATTAATTTGTTTTTTAAACACACCATTAGTTTAATTGTAATAACAAAGTTTTGAGAGAGAAAAAGTATTGCATTTCTATTAAAGACATTCACTATTGTTTTGCTTTATCTTAAATGCATAACCATTACCATTGAGCTGATATAAAATCCAACAGTCGTAAAATAAAACGATAACATGCGGAAAAAGTCAAAACGGTGCCCAAGCCGGTAGATATCCCTGCTTAATGTCTGCTCTCCATTACCACAGGCCACTTTGGCTTCAAAAAGTGAGATTTGATTGAGACCAACATCTCTACCCTTTCCAACTTGGATATATTCATGATGAGTAATATTCCCGCGTCTTAGTGTCGAATTGAATCCTGTTTAGGCAAAAGCATATGATGCAAGAGGAAGAAATATAAAAAATCACTGCAAAGAAGGATGTTTCAAGAATGTTACCAGCAAAAATATCCTCGCTCAGATTGATGCCACGAGAAGCCTTGCTAATTCCTCCACGGGTGATGTGGAAAATTCTATCAAAAACATCTGGATGACCATAGTGGAATCGTACCCTAGAATTGAACAAAGGCATCATAAGACAAAAATGTTATTCTTCGTTATATCCATTCTAATAATTTATTTCTTGCAACAGTGGCAGGCGAGGGAAAAGAAAAATTCAGTAGTTCACTCCAAAATAGCGTGGGAGATGACACTCCAACAAGAAAAGCAAATAAGAGGGAAGGAGAAAGCAGAAAATTTATCAGTAAGGAAAACTCAGATTAGTATCGTTTCAATAATATGTTAACCTTTGAAAGTAGTTCTATATGTATTGCATTTGCAAGCATTTCACTTTTAAATTAAATTGCTTCTTTAACTTTGGGGGAGTTCTTGTATTAGCACCTTATTTGTCTGGAGGTTCCTGATTTATCACATATGTTAAACAAGTTATTAATATATTTCTTATTTGTCTGGTGACTAATTTTTGGGCATGTCTTGTGCTCTGTTTGGTTGCTTTATTATTAATATATTTGTTTTTGCCTTAAAAAAAAACAAAAAACATATGTTAAACAACTATAAGCCATTAAGCCAACCATGTAATGGCATCACTAGAGGAAAACTTACTTCAAGGGTCTTGCAAGAACTCTTTGACCAATTGTAACAAAGCTTGTCTCTTGATTAGACATAAACCAAGCCAAGGAAGAGACACTGTAACAAGTAACAAAATTAAGTAAAATGGGAACTTAACATGACAAAGTGTTCAATGTAAATAAAATTTATCAGACCTGCCAGTAAAGATATGCTCACGAACACCTAATATAGTAGGTCGGCGCACCCCATGATCCTCGCTAAATTCTTCCAGAAGGTTGCGCATTTTGAAAGCTTCTTCCAAGTAATTATCCTAGAAGAATTTGCAAATAGACCATCTTAATAGGCAGACACCCGGTGTCAAGCTGTTATTATTTCAAAGTTTATAATGTTTTACCTGGTTCATGTCAATAGTCTGAAGAGCTTCCCCTCTAGTAAAAATGATGGCATGATTTTGATTTTCAGGCTTCCCTTCTCCTAACTTTGCTGGACCCGGCAGTTTTATTCGATATATTTCCTTCAGAAAAAAATAACAAAACCATAAGTTCTAAGGTAACCATGAGTAAGTAAACTTATTTTCTGACATCAATATGCATTTACCTGGTCAAGATTGTCCACAGCTTTGACCAATACAGAATAATAAACTTTCTGTACTTTTACGCCTTCTCTTTCTTCAACTTCATCAATATATGCCACACGGAGCGTAGGATTGCTGAAAATGAAGAACCAGGAATTATAATCTTAAATCAAAAGAACTTCAGAAGCTAAAGCCAAATATATTGTGCTCGAACTGAATTTAATTTATCAATTGGAGAACATACTTAACCATCAAATTCAGGATGTCTGTTGCACGGCGGTCTCCGCTACGCTTTTGATTCCCGTAGTTCTGACAGGTAGCAACATATGTGAATTTCATGTCAGCTACAGCCTCTAAACTGGCATATAGGGATCTATGACTCTTTTTATCCTCCTCGGATGGAACGGTAATAGCTTTATAGCCATCAAGTATCTCTGCCCACAAGACAGAAGAAAACAATACAATCATTTTGGCAGATAACTACTCTTTTTTCAATCACCATGAAGAAATGGAAAGTCATTTTTTATTATGCATAATGAATTGCATATAAGTGACAGTTATTTGTAGATAATAAGAGGCCAACACCCAAGATTTGAAAAAGCTATAAATCACACCCCTGCCACAGTACTAACAAGATTCAGCTAAATAGCTCAGAATAAAAGAAAATCATTCTTACCCTTTTCATTAGCCATATCAAGAAAAGCCTGGAGTTTAAGAGCCCTCCGGTAGTACATCATTCCCCTAACTGCAGTAATTTATAAGTACTAGAGGGTAAGTGTTAATCAACCAAACCCTGCCTGTGGGGATGGAGAGGGAGGAGGTGATCATTTACCTGTCCTGCTAAGAGTTTGTCCTCGTAATGAAGCCCAGTGACGTAGCTGCAATATATTCTCCTCTTTCTCCCATACCTCACTATCTTTCTTACAATCAAGTCGCTCCATGAAGTTATTCCACTCATCTGGCAAAATTACTACATTTTAGCCAGTCCTTTATCAGCAAAATACATTCAAGCTTTACAATGTCAGCTATTACAAACCAGGGTAGATCTTCTGCAGGTAATATATGATTGATACACCATCTTCGTTTTCAACCTCAAGGTCATTCTTAGAATAGACGGTCTCTTCACTGTAGTATGGAGTTAGGACACTGCAAATAAGAAGCAGAATGTTATATTATATAGGCGCTGGACAACTTCAGAATACATCAGATTTCAGCTTCTATGCATCACAAATTGCTTTAGAAATAAAATACTCTCAACGGTCCACAATATAAGAAACAAAACCCTAAAACACACAGACCAAAAAAATGTATTGGAATGAGTTAATTGTAATTAATACTCATATAAATTTCCAAAAACACCCCTTCTATTTTAATTAATATTCTGATGACCTATAATTAATGACAGTAATTAATAAGGGTAATATTAGAAATTAACATTTAATATGTGTGAAAATTGATGCATGTTTCTTATATTTTGGACAAAAAAAAAAGACCCATTTGTTTCTTATATTATGGACCGGAGGGAGTATTAAATAACACAAAAAGATTATTTGTTTCTAATATATAAGACCTTAGATGTGCAAAGAAAGAAAGTAATATTCACATTTTAAGGAAAACACCATATAACCCTGACGGTTATAGCTTTTATTAGCTCTGTGATGATGTTGATGTTTAATATTAATTAGTTTGATGTCCATAACAAAAGGATGACATTCCTGAAGTTTATTATGCAAAGCATGACATTGGATTATATCTTCATGGCCATGAGTTCTGTACAAGAAACAAGCACCAGACCTGAATGAGAGCATTTTACGAACTCGTGGAGCAAGTGGCATATCCATGAACAATGAATTGGTAAAGAATGCAATCCTTCTGCGTGCTTCAAGGTTTATTGGAACCTCAATAGCAGATTCCCTCACCGTCAAGAGTAAATGAAGACGTCTAATCTGAAACAACGATAATGATTATTAAGTTATAGAAGCATCTGGATAGTTAATAATAGTATAAGCTAAAAAGAGTAACTATTGTAACCCATAATAATATTACTATTTACCTGTTCCTCCCATTGTGCTGTAACCACGGGAGGGAATACTACAGCTGGTTTTGCATCAGTACCAGCAAAAAGTTGCCTTCCAGTGTCTTTGCTACTTTGATTAAGTTCCGCCAGTTCGCTGATGAACATCACATTTTGAAAAAGCAAACATTATTACTTTTAATGAAAGAGCCACAAGCATTACTATATTCCAAGTCCAGAGCAACTAAGTTAACCAACCTGATCTCATTCACCATCATATCACGAGTAAACACTTCTAACATGTCTTGCAACAAGACTACCACTGTACCTCGCTTGGAGGGATCTGCATCTTTCTGTAAGTTTCCAAATAGGATAGTTAGAGACAAGAATCCTTTCAAGACTTAAAAAAGCAGATACGATTAATTTCCTTTGAATGACGCACCAAAATTTCCACAAGCTCCACAAACTTCTTACAAAGGGAGGGCAAGAATCCCATTCGAATGTTTGTAAGAAGTGTATTCTTAGAGATGTTGCTTTCGACTTCCGTAATGATGACAGAGATTGTCCTGTTGCATAACAAACAATTCAGAACTACTAATAATGATATGGTTTTAATGAAATTTCTATAGCTTCAATTCTATGAGCTAAGTAAGAAAAACAACAAAAGTAGCTAATATGAAATTTTGAAAAACCTTTGTAATGCAATATGAAATTTCAAATTAATGTGGCTCAAACTAAAAATTGATTAGGCAAGTTAACTATTTCTTCCTTTATTTATTTTTTGTTGTAAATTGTAAGTGACCAAGAAAGACATTATTATAAATATAAAAAGATTCTGGTTTTGCTAACAAGGGCCTTAAGGAATCTAAAATGGAAACTTTTCATGAAAAGTAGAGTATTCAATACATTGGGAATTGGAAAAGCTCTACTTTTAACTATAAACTTCCTATTTTGAATTCCTTAACAAGTGCCCTAAGGGAACTTGTTAGCAAAACCCAATAGATTAATAGATGAAAAGCAAAAACACATGGCTAATTTCTATTCATGGAATTCAATAGAAACTGCAAGAGCAAAATTCAGAGTCTTTGTACAATAAAATAACTTGGGAAAGGAAAGCAGGATAGTCTGGATAGAGTGCTAATAGTACTGGATCTCAGCTGTGCTACCCAAAAAAGATGAGTAATCCTTTATCTATAATCCTACACTGTTAATGCTTCGAGCATAAAGCGTGAACTAACATGGACAAAGATCAACAGGGAAAGATACTAAAAGCTACCTTTTCTCAGCTTCTCCAACCACCAAAATATTGAGGACATGTTTAAAAGATTCATAGCATTCAATCACAGCACACTTCATATATTCGTCTGCAGATATGCGCTTCCAAAGATCGGATTCCCTTCCATGAAATTGAGCTGCCATATCCAGTGCTATGGGAATCTGCAAACGTGGACAAGGACACAATTATATGAACTGGCATCAAACATGAGAATATTAAAAATCAAATCACACTGACCTTGCTTGCAAGCAGAAACGGTGGCCACTGAATTATTTTCAGGCTAGGATCTGATGAGTAAGGAACCAGCAAAAGATCCATCTCCCTGGAGTGTGATGCAAACAAAGTTTAATCCTTAATAGGTGATGAATGATAATCAAAAGATGAAGGAGAAAGAGTAGAAGCTAGGATTAAGAACAAAAGAAAGCAAATAAAGAGTTTGACTCTGAGGCCTTTCCTATCACTTATGATATCTTCCTCACGGAAACTGCAAATAACTTCATTCCACAGTTGGGCAAATTTAGCAGCTTCACTCCTTCTGCTTGCAGAAATCTATACATGCATGGAAACATAAGCCATGATAAATAATAACATTTAGCTTACTCTACTTAGAAATGAAAATGTGAAAGAAACCTCAGCGAATCTCTTTGAGAAAGAGAATCTCTTTTTCTGTTTATTGTCAGTAGGAACCAAGTATGTGTTGAATGCACCAGGCAATGACTGAAACCGTGATCTTAGCATGCTCAGAGTGCGTATCTGTGTCAGAAAATAGATAACATTAACTGGTTGTTATAAGATTCTGACTTCAAGTTTTTTTTTTCTCTTTTTGGTTCCTAAATCCAAAATGAAGTTTTCCTATAAATTGGTGATACAAACCAGTAATATGCTAGGTAAAATAGTTCAACAATGAGAAAGAAAGATGAATATTATTTCTGGAAGTAATGGAAACACAGTGGAAGGAAATCCCACTGCCGCAAAGCAATGCTACTACAGAGGTCTAGAACCTTCTGCCCATAAGAAACTAACTGATCCTCTCTCAGTCCCAATATAACAGAATCCCATTACATGGTTGACACCCTTTTCCCACTCTGCCACATCATCATTCCCATTCTGGCCCCTCTTATTTTTCCTAACATATACCTGCCACACCATGGGCTTGGGCAGCTGATGTACTAGCTGCCCATTTGGACCCAGGTTCACATCTAGGGTCCTAATAAATGGAAAGGGAAATCTGAGTTCATTTACAGCTTGGAGATTACGAAATTTCACAAAAAACATAAGTAAATGATGATCTAGTACTTTATGCGTCCAAAATATTTTTCTTGGTTAAATAGGCCCAATTTGTTTGTATTCACATACTCTACAAAAATGAACAAAACCAACACAGCAGTCAATTCTCAAATTAGCAAGCTAGAAATAAGAAGAAAAAAAATGACAATGACCTCTCCTAGACGCTCAAAGGCTCCAATAACACCACCGCACAGGGTTGAGAAGATAGCATACCAAATTTGAGTGTCCATGAAATAAACCTGCATTCAAAATGTAAAAAATAAAATAAAAAATATTACACTGAAAAAAATTATCCCAAACAAAAGACAATATATGTGAACATAACCGATAAATATAGCATACACACCATAAGTACAGGAGCCCAAAGTGCAATAACTGCACCATAGTTATGTTTAGCTGCATAGACCGGAAATATTAGATCAATAGAATTTTCAGAAATTTACAATAGAAGCATTAAAAAGAAGAAGAAACTACCATTGGGGAAGAACTCATGCCAAGCAAAATCAACATGGTGAATGCTCATTATGTCCTTAGTTGGCTTAACTAGAGGTTTGATCTGAAGATAGAGACAACAGTTAAAAGAGACCCAACAACTTCACAAGGTACTACTAGGAAAATAACAAATACTGTACGTGTAAAATTACCTGGACAAAAAAGCTGAAAGAAAACTTGGAAGCCAAAAGAAGCACCCAGAAAAGAGTGTACCTGAAATTCAACCAAAAAAAAAAAAAAAAATTAGACGACGAGACAAATTTCAAACAAACAACAGGAGCACAAACCTCAAATAACTTGAATAATATTTATAGTGTTATGTGAAACTCACTTAAGGAGAGAGAATTGACTTTCATGCATTCCTCTTCCAACATAGATTCTTGGCTGCACAGGGAGAAATAATCAATCATTAAATGGACAAATGATGCACAAAGGTCCCAGGTTATTTAAAAGAGAAGCATTTTTTAGTAATGCATATAGGCTGTTGAAAGATTAAAAGTCACTAACTCCTAGTATTCATGCATTTAGATTTTAGAACATCCAGAGAAGAGTGGCTTAAAAAACAAAAATCATCAGGCCTCTGGTTTGGCGGTCACCCACTTCATAATAAGCAGGTGTTTCTCCTCCCCTGATTTGAATTCAAACCTCGAACCCCAATCATACAAAAAAAAAAGGACTACAAACTTTGATGCTTTAGTAGACCATCAATGCTGTCGTTATGAATGTACCAAATCATGGTCATCAACAGAATATCAATTCTATGGCCAGTTTTTTGCTTAAAGAATATAAAAGTTCTCACTTAAACATTACCACCAAAATACTGCAGCAAAATATACAGCAATGAAAGATGTAGGGCAACTCTTGCAACTAGAGTTGCTGACTTGCTGTCAATACAAGGAAAATGATGACAAAAAAACCTTTGATCATACAAGTTAAATTTTAGAATAAGCCCCTATTTTTGTTCCAATGTTACAAGCATCATCACTTTAGTCCTTGAAATTTTTTTGCCATCAATTATGCAAAGTGCCATCAAATTGGTCCTTCTTTGTCAAGCTGAGAGAATTGAGTGCAGCAGAGCCCTAATTTGGGGACTAATTTTATGTCATTCTGCATTTTTGAGGGACAATACTGATGGAACTTTGCATTATTGAGGGGCTAAATTAGACAAAGATCTTTGGAGGACCAAAAGTGATGACACCTAACTATTGTGGACTAAATTGATGATAAAAATATTTTGAGGACCAAAGTGATGACATTTGTATCTGAGGACAAAAATAGGGACTTGCTCCAAATTTTATCGAAGTCCAGGACTAATTTATTAAATTTAATATATATTTATTTTCAGGAAAAATATATTACAAAGAGGGATTGAGGACATGTAGAATCAAAATTCAGTACTAAGTGCTTCACTTAGTTCCTCCCACATATGGAATGTGCATGTGTACATGCATGCGTGTGAATTAATAACCATAGGCACTTAGGTCCTTAAGGATCATGCATACTGCAAAAAGTCCTTGCTAGGTATATTAGCTACATGCTCCTCACATGACAATATCAGTGTTTTCCATTTGAATAAAATTGACAAAAAACAACTGTTCCCATATTGATTTTATGATCAGGTACATTTTTGCATTTCTATCACAATGAACAGTAAAAAATACTGAAGTGGCAGAATTTTTGCTAGAGTTTTTTGGCCACAATGATGCGACATGCTTGTTAATCTTGGATGGGTGAGTGGTCCCTACCACTTCATTCCATCCAACAACCCCTTGTATTCTGTCAAAATTCTGGCTTTGTAGCATTGCTCATGAACATTAAGTACATTGACACAAGCTTCATACCAACAAAACCATTTCAATTTATAATTATTAAGTCAAAATAATTATATGTGCAAGGAATTGAAATAAGACGACACGAGTACCTGTGACCACCATAAGAGGAACCTAACTATGTGCCAATCTGAGTTTTCAATCCAACGCCTGAGCATCGGGAAAAAAAAGAGAATAACTGCTAGTAAATTTGGAATCAGATATACTGCAACTGCCAGGATATAAAATGGTGGAATGCCCTTTATTTGATGAACAAAGGAAAGCAACTTCTTGATACTCTCAGGAGAAGCCTTGAAGGAATGCACGTAAAGGAGTGGAAGAATGATAACCCAAAAAAGACTAACAATGACTTTGAGAAAATTTCGTAGCACATCAGTGAATCTCCACCGATGATAGCCTGGAAAGTTCAGGGCCAGGTCCAAGATGCCTAAATCAAAATAAAGAGGAACAAATGACATGTCACTTCTTCAACTACGAGGTTAAACAAATATCGGTAGAAAACAATATTGTAACTAGTGCTTCTGACAGTAGCATGATAAGTTTACATATGTAAAGCCACTTAAGTGAACATATCATACTTTGAAGTAAGCGCAGAATGGCTGCAGTGATGAATATACTAGAGAGACTATATAAGATATCTTTCTGAAAGACATCCATCAGTGAAATCCCTTTCCATGCAATAATGAACATCACCTATGATAAGAATGTTCAGGCCTTGTCAGAACAACAATCAAGGAATATTGACATAAGCATTTCCTTCTGTTGAAAAAACTACCTGCAAACCCAGTATATAGAAGGTCCAAAGACGATCGAAACTGTGGAAGATGTGCCAGAATGACCGGGTCTCAACAAAATTTGATTTTCCAGTTCTTCCAGATTTTTTAGGAGCAAGTTTTCTTCCCTGGCATGGAATTTACATAAGCAGACCAATTAAGCATTTTACATACAGGCGAGTAACTTCTAAGAGAAAAAAATACCTGTACCGAATCAAATGTTGATTTAAAAAATTCACCATCGTCACGCATGGGCCATCCAAGAGAAAAGCAATCAGGTGTCCTGAAATAGAACTCAACTAAAGTTAAAACACTAAATTGAAAGATTAAACACAACAAAGAAATCATTCGTTAAGAAATAAGAATCTAAAGCCAAACGAACCAGAAATACTCATTTAGATCATCATAGTTGCACCAGGATGAGTGAGGAGCCGTTCCATTTTTGCTCTTCTGGGCTTCCTGGATAGATTAACATGATTTTAACTCATCACCAAGGAGATATACCTGAAGTATGCTGACAATGTCCATATTAGACAAAATTATACCTTTTCAATCACTCGGTATATGGGAGTTATAACCTTGCGCAGGAATGCCTCATCATGACCACCATAAGATGGCTTGATATTTTCACCAGTAACAATGCTGACATTTCCAGCCAATAAACCATGAAGTTCAAATGCCATCTGAAGTTATAGTTGGGTATCAGTACAAGCAGAACATTACTACTAAATACTAAACTATTAAAGGAAACAAAAACAAAACAAGAGTTACAATTCATTTGCAAAGACATTCTGGCAGACTATATTGTGCAACATATGAAAAATCTGTACTCACATTGTGAAATATGTAGCATAGACACTCTGGCATGAAGCGAAGATTGGAAGCTTCGCCCCAAATGAGAAGATACAAGCCCATATAAAGTAACTTCCTCTGCTGCATCTCTTGCTGGCCTTGAGGAAGTCTATGCGAAAGAACAAGATAAGCACTTTCAGCATAAAAAAATCTCGGACTTTATTCTAAAAATTTGATTTTCAAGGGTGGGAGGTGAACAGGACAATTGTTTGCTGATGGAGATACTATTACATCTTACCGTAAACTATGTTTTCGTCCCAAAAATTTGCACCATGTTTTGTAATTCTTAAAAAGATTATTCATCACTGCATTAATGGCGCGATCATCAAGCTGCAGTTGTCCAAAAAAAAAAAAAAAAGAGAGATAAGAGAAAGTTACAGTGGAATTTAACTACAGACCAAAACCAAAGCATGCTACCCTGGTAACTAAACAAGTAATTTTGACCAGAGTTCTCTTGACTTATTGTTTAGCTCCAATAGTATTTAGTCTGTTATGCATTTTCCAACAACAGGAAGATGTGAGAGAAAGCTACGTGCCTTGTTGAGTGGCTCAGGTTTGGGGTTTAGCCTTATGTGAGAGTTAGCAAGAAGCAGAATCAAATGCTCTCTCTGGTTCCTGACATTGTCCCTCTGAGCCAAAATAAACCAAACATTAACAATTTGTGGAGGCTATACAAAAGAGTTTTAGTTAAACATAAATCTTTCTCCTATCTCATTCTGTTTAGGTGCAAAATACATGCCTGGAACCCAAACATGGATCTAAGCCAATCAAGCAGGTCCAAATCTCCAGTTCTCTGCCTCTGTTGCTCAAATGAACTAGGCCAGCTCAAGCCACGAGTGTTCCAGAGTGCAGAAACAGCTGCCTTAATCTATAGCATTGAAAGAAAACCAAGGAACTCACTTAGTGCAATGCCAAACAAAACACAGATAGACTCAAAATCAATAGGGATATACCTCTTCAAGCTGCATAATTGGCTGAGAAGCCCCGGCAGAATCCAACGGAAGAATGTTAAAAGGCACATAAATCTCCGTTTTTTCCTGAACATCTCTAGCAGCTGCAATAATCTGAATAAACAAATTGCATTACTGTTAAGCCTCCAAGATATGAATACTGAAAGAAACTTATGTGGCAAGATAACTCATTTTCACAACAAAAGGAAAATGAAATGTATATAATAAATAAACCAAGACTAACCTCAGGAGCTACTTCTTCAACCTTCTCGGTCTTGTTAACAGCACAGAGCACTTCAAAAAGCACCCCAGCAGTCTGGTAAGCTTTACCGAGCTGCGCTCTGCAACAAAGGAATTTCAAAGGCAGAGTAAAAGGAGGAACAAGTTAAGCATAGAGTGAAGAGGTATGAAACTATGAGGCATCCCCATCTTAACAAATTGTACAATTCATTTAGACAACTTCTCCGATATTTCTTTGATTCTGGTTTCTTGTGTTCATTTTTATTTTCATTAATAATTGCAAAACATGCAAAAATGCCATTGTTTTTATTTTATTTCCTATTTTCAAATATTTATATAGAAAACACCAAAAAAGTCTGCAACAAAGGAATTTCAAAGGCAGAGTAAAAGGAGGAACAAGTTAAGCATAGAGTGAAGAGGTATGAAACTATGAGGCATCCCCATCTTAACAAATTGTACAATTCATTTAGACAACTTCTCCGATATTTCTTTGATTTGTTTCGGCCATTCCAATGTTTGGAAATAGAAAACAGAACGAAAATAATATAGCATTTTTGTCATTATTAGTAAAAATAGATATAAAAACCGGTTATATATGAACGTTTGCGGAGAATGATTGTTCACACAACATTTTGCTATTTTGGCAGCATAAAAGGGTATATATGTATGTACCTGTCAGCCTGCTCTCCTTGGTCAAGAGCTCTGACATAATGCTCATAGTATTGCTGATAATAAGCTTGGATTTCCCTTGCATCTGTCTTCTTAACCCGAGAGGCAAGACTTGACGCATTGTCCTGCACTCAGTTCAACTACGAATCAAAACCCTATTATTCTTATTCTTATAGTTATTCACAAACTCCCTTTCAATAATAGCTTAGTTTTACTGTAGAATTGAGGTATCCTACGTTCATCATCACACTCAGAATTCTGTACAAGTTTTCATTTTGAAACCAACCCATAATCAGTTATTGGGAATATGAATTTCTAGTCATCAATTATAGATTTCTACCTAATCAATTCCATCCCCCAATGCTACTTTCCAAAAGAATGTTCCAAAGAACACGATTGAGTTTTTGAAACCCATTGTCGCTTGGGAATGAACTACGGTGTCTCTGGAGTCCATTACAGTACGTCAAGGTAACAAATAAAAGAGAAATTTGGTGTATCGGTGATGAAATTGGATCCTACGGTGTGCTTTGAGTGGGAAAGTGACTTAGGCCCCGTTTGGGTAAACAACTTAATTAAGAGCTTATCACATAAGACCTTATCGCATGAGAGCTTATGCCATAAGAGCTTATGAAGAAAGGGGCAGGAGAGGATTCGAAGGGGAAAAACATGGAGGGGTCATAAGCACTTGTTAAAATTCCATAAGCTTGTTCCAGTAACTTATGAAAATAAGTTAAAAACTCCTTTTGGGATAGCATAAGTTGCTTTTATAAGCTCTGCCAAACACACTGCATAAGAGCTTATGTCATCAGATAAGTCAAAAGGAGCTTAAATAAGCTCTTCCAAACGCCACCTTAAACCAAATAGTAAATGAAATGAAAAAAATTAGCATGACATTTGACCCTGCCACACTTCTATTGCATAAAGATGAAATAGATATAGATATATGAAATATACATGGGAAAATATTTTTTAACCAATGTTTTTATGCTTAGCGCAGAAATTATAGATCTGATATAAGTATAAGAATTTAATTTTTATGCATTGTCATTGTAAATGATTTTTACATTGACATTCAATAATATCTTGACAAATTAATATTATTATTGTTATTTCTCTCTTATTTATTAAAACAAAAGCACACAAATCAAGATGTTAGTAGATGTCAACATATTACCTTAATCTTAAGTATAGACGAGTGTTGAGAAATATTACATTTTGATGTTTGGAAGTGTTTATAGAGAGTTTAATTGAACTTATCTTATTATATATTCACTTAAGTAAGTTTGAAACAACTTGTGAAAATAACTAATGACATTCTTATAAAAAAAATTAAATTTGTTTCAATAAGGTTATTAGATAAGCTTACAAAATAAGCTCAAAAGAGCTTACATAAAGATTACAAATTCTTATATTATTAATAAGCACATATTTTTAATGTACTAAATCTCAAAGCTGGTAGCTTAATACTCAAATAATTAATGAAATTCATACAAACATGAAAAATGTATCAGAGAGGAATGAAATATACATAAAAACCGAATATAGGATTCTATATATTTTAAAGATGGGTCATTATTTAAAATTTGGGTTTTCCTAACATTGATTTTGATATATAAGCAACATTGCTCTATGCAAAATTGACATGAGGACGAAAGTTGTCGAATCGGAAAATGAAAAAATAGTGGACTAGGACTCTAGCTTGTGTATTAGCCGTTAATTAAGTATTATATTCTAAACACTTTTTGTTATTAAATGAAAAGCTGAGGAGAAATACTAAACATTTTGCATGAAGTTGCATGTTGGTGTTGTAAAGAGAGAAAGAAGAAGAGAGTTAGTTAGTGATAAAAGTAACGCACCCTCTCCAATCTCTGCAATAACAATGTCTTAAACTGTCTCACACCACGCCCGCTGGAACTCTGGTCCAATCTGTGCGCCTTCTCGAACGCATAAAAACGACCTAATAATTCCAACACACAAACAACACATTACACACCAAAACTTGCAAAACCTATGACATGAAAATTTGGTGTAACTGTAATTAACAACATACATAGATAAGCAACCCTTGGTCGCTCGCTTTCGATCTCATTAGCCACTCGAAGAATGGGCGAGATGGAAGCTAGTGACGATGGCACCACGTCGTTGTCAAATACTTCCGTTGAGAATGTCGTCATGGCGGCACTCCTTGATGGACGCCGTGTTAGCGTCTGCGGTGCCGCCTCCAGACTCGACATCTCTCCTGTGCGTGGACCACCACCTCCACAACTCTTCCCTCTCTCTTCCCTTCCCTACATCATGCAAGGCACCTCTCATCATTCACAACCAAGGTTTTAAATTAGGATTGCAGTCAGCTGTAGTTATCTTGCATTTACAATTGTTATGAATAATTGTAGAAAAATATGGTTAATGCAGACATGATTGAAGTCACGATATAGTTGTGGAGATTACCAAAATCATCACATTGCAACCCAATTACACTTGCAGACCTCATTTTAAACTCTTATCACAACAAACTTCTCTTCCCTTTGGTAGCTCAAAATCAATTGAATGATTTCCTGGCTAACCCAAAGGAACCAAAACGCATTGAAAATAAATATATTCCATATTCTTGTAGTAACGAGTATTGGATTGACGTTGGGTTCAACTTCACACTCTAAATTAATATTGAAAAATCATGTTAGGCATTGAATTGGCATTATGTTGAACCCAACATCAATCCAAACGCATTAAATGCATGTTTGATGTTTGACAATGAATTCAAGTTTGGAATGCTATGAAAATGAGAGATATTTACTATTGTCCATCAAAGAAAAAGCAATGCTGCTATAGGTAAACATATTAATATTTTGGTGTCAAAATAATGGAGTTGTACCTCTTGTGTAGAATTTAGAATTCAAAACTAGAGAAGAAGAGAAGAGAGAAAAAAGAAAAAAAAAATGGAGTTTCAGAAGGTGCCGCAGCAACTCCTGTGGCACGTTGCAATTGTCATTAGGGACACATCAAAGAAAAAGGGATGGACAAGAAGAATGAAGCGCCACGTGGTAGAAGGAGAGAAGAGGTGATTAGATGTCAGAGAGAAAAGTGAATGATTGGATGAACAACATTTTCGGAGATCCATGAGAACCAAAACCAGAAAAATAATAATAAAAAGACAATTGGGTGAGTCTGTTTTCCTCTTTCTGTTTGCATTTTCTTTCTTTTTCGCTTCTTTGTTCCATTATGAGTTGTTTATTATATGCATATACAACACAATATTACTCGAAAAAACTAACTAATTAACCAACATAAGTCAATGTAGTCTCAGATATTTGAAACCACCTACCTTGACTATGCTCCAAATCCAAAGCTTCTATGGCATTTCCTTCCACAAAATCATGCAGTTCTACTCCATTTCATGTAATTTACTTAAATTGCCTAAACCTAATTGTTGTTTTATAAAACTAACTAGGGTTTGTATATGCGTACGATCCAAGAATTAGTCCGAAAAATTTATACTTATTTTTAAAAATATAATAAAATGACTTTTAAAAAAGTATTACATAACACCTGATCAAATATTTTTTAATAGATAAAAAAAATACTTTGTATGATACTTAGGAGAAAACCTTTCATACACTTTGGCTTTCATGTTCATGTAGCCGTTGAGTAGTTTTCCGTCTCATGCCACAACATTGAAACCTTTGAAGGACCAAGCACTTACTTTCCACCTTACACTCTTGCAATGGTTTCCAATATGCACCATTGAGCATCCATTTCTGAGTTCTATGATTCTGGGAGATAAGAAGACTCCTATCAACTATAATATGTCAGGCACCAAAAGTGAGACAATAAAGAAGACTAAAGTTTGTATCGTGTATTAAAATTATGCAGGGCAACAAGGTGGAATCACATCCACACCAGATTTGCATAAAACATATACTAAGAAAGCATTCAGATATAGAATTTATTAACAAATGGGATTATTACAAATATTAATTTTTTATATATAGAATTATGCTAAATTTTTTGGTTGCCAACAAATGATTTGATTTTCATAAAAAAGAAAAAAGAAAAAAAAAAGAATGAGAGACTCGCACTGTTATGAACAGTATCATGCTAGGGCAAGACCGACTAGGGTGCCAGGCCAAGGCCGACCAGGGTAACAAGCAAGTTCCACCGAGGTAGGCCATCGCCCTACCATTGCAAGATAGACTTATCATGTCACCCTATCTCTAATTGGATGTCTGACCATTGATGTGATGATGACCTGTTATGTCACCTTATTTCTGATAATTAGATGACTGACCATTAATGTGACATTTATGGCATTATATCCCCCCTTTTACTACAAGTAGGTGAACTTGACACGATTACATGACAAGACATGAACTCCCTCAACCCCTATAAATAAGGCCTGTCAGAGAGTATTCGAGGAACTCACTTGAGATACTATACTCCGAGGATATTGTTCTCATTGGTTTTTCGTTTGGACTGTAACTATGATTCTTCATGTTAACATTCAAACCTTATTATCTATAAATTTTTTGTCCTGAGTTAATGTTGTCAATGCAATAGTTGTATTTTATATATATATATATATATATATATATATATATATATATATATAATTTATTGTTTATATCCATGAATTGTATCAATCTGATAAACTTTTAATTTAAATATTTTCACTCAATCTTTACATTTTGGAATTTAGTTATAGCTTTAATATCTTATCTCTTTTTTTTAATAGGCACACAAGTTTTGTTTTGGTTTTGTTATGTGCTACGTGAGCTTAGATATTGCCAATCATCTCTTTCATCACAAAGGCTGGTAAGAAGTTTGTTCAGAATTTCTGTAAGCAATGAATTTTCTTCCCACTCAGGATATTTTACTTTCTATTTGGCTCTGGGGTTTCAGGAGGACTCAGCCAGGAGAGATATACCAGATGGTACTTTTACGGTTTCCCTTTACTACGTTTGGTGAAGCTTGTCAAGAAATGGATCTGACTGTCATACATAAGGTCATAAAGAAACTTGGGCATAAATATTAAATACGTACGTTAGCTTATAAGAGTAATATTCAATGTCTTTTATTTAAAAAATCATATGCCTTGTTATTATTAGACTTAAAATGACTGTAGTTATTTGATTTAAATAGTGTACTTCTTTAATCTTTTGTTTATGAGACTTCTAAAGTTAATTAACACTTGGTAGTTGTTATCTTTTTGTTGTTGATTTAGAGAAATATATTTTGTTTTTATAAAATGAATTTTAGCATGGTTAATTCGAAATGTTTATGTTAATGAAATGTTCATTGCTGTTAAAACTTCATGTTAATCAAGTCATGCATAATTTAAGTGACAAATAATCTTGACATTTACTGGCAATAACAATTGCTGGGAAAAACCAGCTAGAACTTTTAGCCGCAATAAAAAAAAAAGCTGGTAAATGAGCTTAGAGAGCATTTCAAAAATCTCATTTAGGAGCCAATAAAATAGCCACAACATTTCCCAGCAATTAATTGGGTCTTTACCAGCATGCTCTATAATTGTCGGTAATACTTTTAGCAGCACTGGATATGGCAGTTAATTGATAATTGCTGCTAAATGTTTTAGCGACCATTATTATTGTCGCTATAGATCATAATAATTGCCACTAAAAATACATTTTGTTGTGGTGAATTGCACCTAAGTTTGTCCTTATTATTGACTAACCAATTTAATGTTCCTGATAAATAAAAGAACAAAACGATCTCGTGTGTATGTGTGTGATAGAGAGAGAGAGAGAGAATCAAATTTAATCTAAGTTCTCTTGTTTCATGCTCGAGAACATATTGTCCTTTAGAGAGGCACCTCAAGTGATTAGAGAAATTGAATAGTACGTAAAATATTAGGGTTCGATCCTTATAATTACTCTTGCCTCTTACCTATTTTTATTCCTCTTCCCCTTCCCCTTCCCCAGTGAGTCCTTAGGCCCACCCCAATGGTGAGCGAGAACATTCTCTTCCATCTTGATATGTTCAATTACAAAATAATCAAAATCAACAATCAAGTTATTAAATTTATTCATAGACCTGAGCTGATGTGGATCTCTAAACTGGAAATTCCTAGTGACTTGCCCTATGATAAATTGAGAATCACTACACACCTTCTGCACCACCTCCTTCGCTAGCTTGATTCCTGCGATCAATGCCTCATACTCAATTTGTTTATTACTGGTTGAGAATCCAAATTTTAAGGATTGTTCAAGCGTCACACCTTCTAGGCCTTCCAGAATTACTCCTGCTCCACTATCCTTTACATTGGATGAATCGTCAACAAATAAAGTCGACCAAGTTGGATCCTTTGTCGGTTAAGTTGGGGTCAATTCGACTATGAAATCAGACAAGCATTGTGCTTCTATTGGTTCTTTGGCTTCATAATGGAGGCGGAACTCCGAAAGTTCTTGATCCAGGTTATCATCCGACATGCCAATTCTGGTTTATGAAATGATTTATTCTCAGGTAAATTATTTTCAGGAATATTTCTTTCCCACCTACACACATGATAATGGAACTTTAAACTTTCGTTCACTAATTTTATTTCAAGACATCCTTTATATCTGAAACGATTTTTTTATTTCTCGTATCAAACAGAGAAAAAAACCTTTTATTTCCACCTCACTTTTTCAGGAATATTAAAATAGGAGTGATAAGAAACACTACATAAGGGGAAAAAAAGAAAACATATTTTGGGTGTTGTCATTTGCATTTTAGATGCCGTGGAACAGCCCAATGTACAATCAACATCGGTACTGGGCTTTTAAATGGAATGCGTTTCTCGTCTACTTCAAGCATGGGGCTTCTTTGTAATTTTGCAACCATCCTGGCCCGAATTTAACTCGGCTTGCTTGAGTTAAAAGGGAACAAAAAACTGGAAAGATTGACAACTGACAAGGTTCGTTGTGTCTAATTCTTCATAATGTACCTATCATTCATCCTAAAGCTTCAAAAAACAATTATGTTGGCAAAGAAAAGTTTGAGTGTTTTAAGTTGAGCTCATTGGACAACTCTATCCTCGAAAGTAAGAGATCATTTCTGAACGCTTCAATTTGAAGATACCAATCACTTTCGTTTTAAAAGTTTGTTCATGAGGTTGAGAATCGAACGTGTGAAATATGATTCATTTCACACAAAAGTAGTTTATGAAAAGGTGCAGAATGTTGAACTTGGTTTTAATCTGGTCCCAAGGGCCAAGGTACTTCTAGTATAATAGTCATCATTGTGGTTGGCCCAACTTCCTTTATTTTTATGGTCTTTCCCATTTCTGCTTTCAATCCCATACCCCACCTCCCTTATCTTTAATTTATTATTTCTCCTTTTCATTTCTCTCATATAAGATATGCAATGCCATAACGCCCACAAATTGGCCTTACGTCACATGAAACGAAATCTACAGTAGTTGGCTAAAATATACTTTTGGTCAAAATTCATTTTGGTCATTTATCTTTCTAATATTACACAAGCTAGTCCTTTCCATCAACTCTGTTAATTTTATTGACAAAAACTTTTGATGTGACAGCTTCAATGCCTTCAACCATGAACACCTTCAAACTTCTCATAGTGCATCTAAATCAATTTTGCAAAAACATGATTTTTTTTCCTCTATCTAACAATGATCTTGTCTTTATCTTCTGTGAGGAAGAAGATAATCTTTTTAATTTGGGATGAATACATCTTCTTCCAATGGTAAGGTTCACGTATGATGATATGTCATACTACTTTGACATGTCACATGCCAAGAGATAGAGTTAACGGCCACCTCATCTTACGTTAACGTCTGTTGTAATAGAGCTGACGGAAAGGACTAGTTTGAGTAATATTAGAAAGACAAAGGATCAAAATGAATCTTTAAAAAGATAAAAGATTAGAATGAATTCTAACCAAAAGATAAATGACCAAAAGTATAATTTAGTCTATTATATACTATAAAGTTAGAATAAATAAACTATATATAAATATAAATAAAATATCATTCCAACATCGAAATCCATAATTTAAAAAGCAGTGCTAGCAACATACCCTTAAACGCACTTCCTTTTGACATATTCTTTATTACTAGCTGAATTTCACGAGTGACCCTATAAACATATATGTGCCTTTTGGTTTTTGGGTGGATAAACAGAATCCCATCTCAATCATATTTCGTTGTCACGATAAGATGATACCAACCTCAACCTCTCCTCAACTTTTTGAACAGAAACGCAAAAAGCAACCCATTCCAGCTATCTTCTCAATACAAAAGAAGGCAAGGAATGATCATCATATTCATATTCCAACCCCTATTTTGCCCTTTGGCGTTTCCCTGGCCTGTTGTTTAATTTAAACTAAATTATTATAAATTCCTTTTCCACATGTCGCTAATGACATTTTGTAGACCTTTGTTATTTCATGAGATCTATACCAAATTGTTTCAACTAAAGAATAAGGGTGGCCAGCTAAAAAAGATTATATTATATGACTCAGACAAATACGAAACCTAAACCAAATGATTTCGATGCACATATGCAATTATGACGCCCATGCTCATCTCCTTCTGTAATTAATATATGTATGTATTTGTTATGGGTCCTACAATATATATACATATAACATAAATCCAAAGTTAGTTAAGAGGAGTTGATCTAATTTAACATAATGTAGATTTCAAAGGGATACGGGTTCCCCGTGCCAATTAAAAAAACAATTCTCCACTCCCAAAATAGAAATATGTTGTTCCTTCGGGTTTTTTTTTTTTTTTTTTAAGAACTCGATTATCTATCAATTTTGTTGAGTCTTATTGATGAAACCTCAAAAAAAAAAAAATTGTTTGGAATTCACCGTAATAAGGGTTTTTTGCTCCCTAGTGGATCCACCGGGGTGTCCTCACAGCTTCGACCCTTTGAATTGGCTATGTGACTAATATCTGATTCGACAATGATCAGGGACGTATAGCTACATATAGTTGGGAGGGGCCCTGACCTTCCCTACCTTTTTTTTTTATAATGTCAAATATTAATTTTAATTCTAAAATTATTAATAGGCATGGAAATTATTTCTGAGTTCTATACTCATCATACTACCGAGTCATTCAGCCACAATAAGATATAAGAAGGGAGCCAAAGGGTCTCCCTGTCTTGTCGGACTACCATTAATAACAAGAACCGATATGTGAACAGAAGACACTCAAGCACCCATCTAATCCATCCATTTATCACAAAAACTCATTCTTCCCATCAATTTTTTTTGAGAAACCCCCAGTTAACTTAGTCATAAGCCTTTTCAAAATCAACCTTAAAAATAAGGTAATTAATCCTTCCCCTTTTTCTTCGCCTAACCAACTATTTCATTTATGGCCCGAGCTCTATTTAGAACCTGTCAACAAAAGCATATTGAAGTGAGGAAATTAAAGGACCAATAATGACTTTCTTAAGTTGTGCACCTTACATCTTTGATATGAGCTTTTGAATACGTTCAATAAGGGAGATAGGCCTAAAATTTTAGATTCTTTGCGGGTTATGTCACTTGGGTGTTAAAGCTATAAAAGACGAGCTTATCTCTTTAGGTAAAATGGAGTTGGAATAAAACTTATCAACCACAACACAAACCTCATCTTTAATAGAAGACGAAAACTTCTTAAAAAAAGTAAAGTTGAATCCCATGTGAACCTGGGCTGTTGTCTCGATCGCAACTCCAAACAAATTATTTAATTTCTTCCAAAGAGAAAGGTGCTGTTAAAACAGAATAACATCCAAAGAGAGCCTTTAAAATCAATCCCATCCCACTACTTGCAAACACTCCTTGCTTTTTTAGTTTCATGTTTTAGAAAATTTAGTGATTTAATTGTACATAATATATAATTTGTATGATGTACTTAATAACATGTGGACTCGTTCTTGACTCAACCTTTTACCGTGCTAGATTAAGATTCAAAAATTAATTTGGTGCAATTAAAATATCAATTTAGATCATGTCAGAGTAAATTTGTCCCATAAACACCCATTCTTGCAATACATTGTTATCTTCCAACAACTAATCACGACCGAGAGTCATAAGATAGTCACTATGGTTTGGGATGTAGGACATGTGACACCTTTCTAACCCGCATGTTATAAAGCATTTAATATAACGCAAGATAAATGAAAAACATGCATTTACTGAATAATATAAAATATATGTCCATGGGTAGAAAAGTTCCACATGAACCAGTTCACAACGCGGAAATTAAGTAACTTTAAAACCATTAAAACATAATAAAGGAAAACATGTCCCAACCCCGATGTCACATACAGAGCTGATATAACCGTTCCGGAATAAAATCCACGGAATTACAACTGAAACAACAAACTAACTGAACAAGAAACTAGCCCTAACTATGAGTGGCAGCTCCTCAGAGTCACACCTCTCCGGGCTGTTCGTCATCCTCTGCAAGGTGCCAATCAGGCTAAATACAAACAAACAAACAAATATGGGGAGTAAGGATCATGTAAACATAATAGCAAGGAAGAAGAAAGTAAAATAAACAACAAGCATAGCAACATCTCAGTAACATCAACATCATCATCATGCTATGCAGTGCAATGCAGTCCTACTCCGTTAAACCAACAATGCATGTGGATCCACTAAACTCAGGATGAACGACTTCGGAGTTAAATATCCAAATTGAGAATCTACTCAACGCCGGAGAATCTACTCCTTGAATAGCCAACGCATCAAACCAACGAATGCCTCGTCATGGGGGCGCTAGGAGAATCTACTCCAACCGTGGATGGCCAGATCGCCGTACTCTAGGACGACCTCCCCTATGTCGAACATTCCTCAACAACAACTCTGATGCAATGCGTATGCAACACAACAACAACAACGGCAACACCACCTCCATAACTCCAACGAAATCGACCGAAGATAACAGCGGAATCAACCGCAACAACTTGCCTCGCGGAATCTACCTGAGCACTTTAGCGGAATCAACCGCAACACTTGGTGCAAACTCTCGGTCACCAAGGTACAACAACAACACCTTGGACCCAAACCGCGGGATCAAGGCTTCCTTGGCCAAAAAGCACCAAGGCATAACTCATCCGCTTGCCGTACCCAATGGGTATCTACTTATCAACTCAACACCTCGCCTTCTCATTATTTTAATTATCTTTAGTAAACATTAGCCAAGTTATCTAATCAACTTATCATTATTGGGGAAATGGGGTTTGAAACCCCTTAAATTCCTTTAATTATGTTCTGTTCAGTAGGGTTGAGCACGGTCGTGCTTAATCCCTAGCACGGTCGTGCTTAAACACGTGAGGGGCGTGCTGCCCTTTAAGTGAAGCACGGTCGTGCTTCTTATTGAGCACGGTCGTGCTCAGCAGCACGGTCGTGCTCTTTGTCCTGCACGGGCGTGCTAAACAGCATGGCCATTTTCCAGAATTCAACTAGGAGCACGGTCGTGCTCCCTGTTCAGCACGGTCGTGCTCATTGCGCGACAGTGCTGTTCTGGGCAGGAACAAAGACTGAATTTTAACCAAATTTTAGATTTAATCCATTAATCATCCTAAATCCATTATTAGCACGTTTAAAGGTTAAAACCCATCAGTAACAACAGCATCAACTCAATATCATCATCATGTTAACAACCAATAACACATTAATAACAACCATCAACAAATCATGCTCATACATAACATAACTTAATCATCACAACATAAAACATATAGCATATCATAAATTTTAGGTCATATAATAACATACAATAATGAGGTCATGGGAACCCCTCTACTTTACCCTAACCCAGAGCCTATGATTACACTACCTTTCTCCCCATACCTGGATTGAAGGTAGCTCTAACAGCGGTCCTAACGGCAAACGGTTCCTCCCCTTTAAGCGGCTCACAGTCGAACAATCCTTAAACAATCAGAACATAAACGTTATTAGTTTTCCAACCACAAAAATGAAAGGAAACCGATGAAAAGTAACGAAACATTACCTATTCACGAAGTACAGACTAAACCATGTTTCCCTAGAGTCTCTAATGCTCGAGAACCACACTGAGTATGAAGGAAAAAGGGAAAAAGGACGTTGCAGCCACACTAGGGTTTTAGCTACCAAAATATGAAGTGTATGGCGCAATCCTCGAGTCTGCACAACGTATATAGGCTCGGACTTGAGCACGGTCGTGCTCGACTTAGCGTCACCGAGACGCGGTCAACACATTGAGCACGGGCGTGCTCACTGTTGAGCATGGTCGTGCTCAACTTAAAGTCAGAAACACGCTCCTGACTTTAAGTACGAGTGTGTTGGCTAATGAGCACGGGCGTGCTCATGTACCAGAAAGGGACTTTTAGCAAAAATCTCACTAAGCCCTCAACCGATAAATTCAACTTAATAAAACCAGCTTAATAAAATTAATTCCGAAAAACAAGGTGTTACAGGACAAATGTGTTAAGAGGTATAAGGTATAAGGTTCAAATCACACCCTCAACAAAAGTTGGTCTTACATACTCTATCACAATCCCTCAGCTAATTAAATAGGCTGCAGGTATTCTCACTAATGTTGTTTTCAGCTCTCTATTTCACCATATATATTTGGTTCATACTAGAGTTGAAGAAACAACTAGTTCACTTGCATTTGAGAAGGGATGCAAGGAATACTTAAGGACTAGTTGGTGGTTACATGAGTTAGTTAAATGTCTAAATTCAGTTACAATTTTGTAATACATTAATTGTATGCAATATACAATTATAGCTACACAATATAAACTAATTGTATCAACATTACACTGTTTTATTTTTATTTTTTTTATTTTTGAAAGATTACACTGTTTAGAGCCCGTTTGGATGAGTTTTTTTTTTTAAAAAGCACTTATTTTGAAAATAAAAGTGCTTTTAAGAAAATATAGGTGTTTGGATGGGCTTTCGAAAAAAAGTAAAAACAGTAGAAAAAAAGCATATTTTGGTGCTTTTTTAAGAAGTTACAATTCCTAACTTCTAAAAAAAGAAGAAGTAATAGAGGAGAGAGAGTGAAGATTATTAATGTTTTATTGGATAATAATGTCCTTATAATAAATCTCTCAAAAGCCCTTTTTTATAAAGCTCATCAAAACGCAAAATAACTTCTGCTTCTAAATAATAGCTTCTGCTTCTACTTTTATATCATAGAAGCATTTTTTAAAAAAGCTCATCCAAACGAGTCCTAATCAGTTGAGTAATTAAGCTCGTCAGTCCATCTCTTCCTGTCTCCCTCCCTCCTATCTATATCCATTTTTTATTTAATTTAAAATTAAAAATATATTACAATGTTAATTCATTGATAATCTATATAAAAGTTACTTATCTACTTTAAGTATAAACTCACTTTAAAAAGAGTCTTATTCATGTTTTCTTATTTGATTATGATTCATATATATAACCATTTCTCATTTTTAATTTAATTTTCGCATATAAGTTGTACAACGAAATTGGGGCATTTGAAAGAGCTTATAAAAAATTTATTTGTGTTCATATTATCATATACACACTTAAACATGTGATTGGAAGAACTTATGAAAATAAATGATGACATTTCTATAAGCTCTTTTAGCTTAATTATTTTAATATGCTTATAGAGAAATTCATAAAATAAGTTAAAAAGAGCTTAACAAAGATTATAAGGAGCTCGTTTGTTACTGATTAAAGAAATAATTTTGACATTCAATAATTTAGATAATCTTTTAGAGATTTTAAAGAAAAGCAGAAGTTGTTTTGTATTTGTTTACAATCATAATTTTTTTTCCCAAAAGTAGTTAATGATTTTAAATAGTTTTTTCCAAAAGCTAATGAAAATAGCTTTTCATTTTAACCATAAAAATGATTTTTAAAAAAAAATTTATGAAATGCTCCAACAAACAGAATTAAATTCATTAAAATGATTTTTTTTTTACTTGAAATAAGTTATTTTTTCATCAAATAATCTGTAACAAACACTCTAAAAGTGTTATTAAATACGAACTTAATCAAATTGCAGTTTATCCAAAAATGCCCAAAAAAGGTTCTAGAAAGGTTCTAGTTTCTAGAAATGCATTGCTTTCTTGTGCATTTCCACTAATGTCACATATTATTATTACAAAAACATCAAAGTGAGAAATGAGATAACACTGTTTGAAAGGGAGAGGAGACTTTTGAAGAACGTATAAGGACCTCTAATCTGTGAATAATAATGGTGTACATTGCTCTCGACCAGTCAATTTCGTAGTATGAATCCAAAACAAGGGAAGGTAGAAGGCAAGCATCTTCAATTAAGTGTTGGCATTGTTCTTTGGAAATTTGTCCAATCAAAATGGATTCATGCTGTGCTGTTTTTATGCCAGTTGGTTAGTGTCCACAAGTTATTTGCGAAAATGACTTTGTCTGAATTTTAAGTTTACTTTGATGTTCATTACAAACTCGAGCTTGTATACATTTAAAGAGAGAGAGAGAAAAATACGAGATAATTAAATGCAATATTCATACGACAATGTACTGTATGTATGTGTTTTTATTTTTATATTTTGTCTAAGCATCTCATTTTTAATAGATAAAAGACTAAATCATCATACTATGGTCAGTCATCTAAATCAAAATCTCCTCCATAATTTTTAAAATATATCAATTCCAAAACCAATATGTAATAACGACGTGAAACTTTGGCTCGGGATGATGGCAAAAATAGCTGATAAGCTAATTTTTAACTGATAACTGATAGCTAATAGCTGAAAAACTAGCTGGTTGAGTTTGAAGTGTTTTGTAAAATTAACGGTTGAACTAACTTACAAATATAAAATGTCATAAAAAGACATATTTATGATAGACATTGTAAGGTGTGAATTTCATTAAATGAATAGCGATAAAAAAGAGAGAAAAGATAATAAGCTATAAGCTACTAGGCATAAGCTAAATAAATTAGCTTATGAAGAAATGCTATAAGCTAATGAGATAAGCTTGTTTACCAAACACCTCTACTTAAGTCAAACAAGCTTATAAGCTAGTCAATAAGTTATAAGCTAGCTTATTAGACTTGCCAAACAGAGCCTTTATCGGTCTATCCGATATGTGGAAATTCGGGGGGTTGGGGGAGTGAATGAATAACCATGTTTTATGTTTGGTCAGGTGTTTAAATTCCAATTAATTTGTGCTTAATTTTCTTTTTTGGTGATCAATTTGTGTTTAAATTATTTTTTTTTTGACAGAATTTGTGTTTAATTTTAATCTAACTAAATTGTGAAAAATATGGCATTGATCAAACAAAACTCAAAACTGTGATTCCAATTTGGTTTGATTTAAATTATGGTATGTAATATTGTTTTAGTTCCTGCTAATAACCTATTAACTATAACATATAACACTATGCATATGAAATAAAATTTTGGCGCATCATATTTACTTGAAATCTAGATGATAATAATTGCAACCAATCTTATCTAATACATAAATTCAAGTGCTAATTAAGACATTTACAATATTATATGATTCAGTGCTTCAAACTGTGAACCGAACTATTCCATTTTTCAAAAATTAAGCAGAACCAAATCACTTATATATGTTTGGTTAGTTTTCAACAATTTAATTCATTTAAAAAAAAATTAGTTCATTTTTTAATACTTCTGTTTTTTTAAGTGTTTATCTAAAATATATTTTTTAGGGGTAGATTCTGAAAAAAAGTTTACACGAGTTGTCAAGGGTCTGTTTGCTTTGTTTCCTATTTCCTGTTTCAGAAACAATTACAAAACTACCACCTTGTTTTCATTTTGTTTCTTGTTTTCAGATATTTGTACAGAAAACATAAAAAGTTGTTTTCAGTGTTTCATGCACAAATTTCTGAAAATAGGAAATAGAACGAAAACAAGATGACAGTTTTGTAATTATTTCTGAAAACAGAAAGTGAAGACAGCAAACTGGAAACAAAGCAAACAAGCCTCAAATTTTGAAAAGTTTCATTGTAAAAGAAAAGAAAAGAAAAGAAAAGAAGCAAGTGATGTGTGCCGTTATTTTATAAAAAAGAAAAGACAAAAACAATGATTTAAAACATGGCGAAAGCTGTATGTATTGAGCAATTAGTTTATTGCACAGATGTACATATACAAATTATAAAACTCGTAAGCAATCTCTGTACCACAAAATGATATTTCCTACTTTGTTATGGGCTTTAACATCAAACATTTATTCACTCAGGTCTAGTGTCAACTTTATATAGTTCATTAAGACCACAATCACCATCCACTTCAATGTTGTCATCCTTATTCGTATAGTCTTCTTCGCTTAATTGAATCGAATCCAAACCCTATACACACACGACAGAATAACTTTACTTCAGATCAGCATATCGATACAATTGATTGTATAATTTATATCAAAATCACATTACAACTTCTTTTATTCCACCAAAGCAATTTCATCATGTACCTCACTAATGTGGTTTGTATTGCAGTTCGAATTTGAACATTCCACTTCGTCTTTCATCTTCGACACTGTTGATAAATACATTTTATTACCATTCATGGGTTAGCAACACCAGGACCCTAAATTAATATACATTTTCACCTAAACGCGGAGTAGGCAAAATATAACAAAGCACCACCAAACACTAAGAAACAAAGTCAAATATCATGCATTAGTTGTCATACTACTCTATCAATGTTAACGACAAATCAGAACTTTATATTCTTTGAAAATAGCATCTCGAGAATATTATTACTATTTTTTTTTGTGGGGTGGGGGGGGGGGGGGGGGGGGGGCTTACAGGTTCTTCAAGATCCTCTTTCACAATAGGTAACAGCCACTCCTTGGACGACTTTTGCTCCCGAACCAGAAACTATTGCGTGCGTCCTTATCACGATGGTTAAAAGGAGGAGAAGGATGTGTGGATGGATTTACCACCACAGATGAGCTTAAACCACCAACGATGGGATGAGTACAGAGATTAAGAGGATGAAGAAGGAGGATGTTGAACAGGGGCACCAGAGTCGTGGGTGGCGGAGACAGTATTTAATGAAAAATGAAGTGTTCCCAAAAGCATGTCGTTCCCAAATAACAAACAACAAATAAAAATTAAAAAAAATCAAATAAAAATAATACAATCAGGTCACACACTGGTCATCAAGTTAGAGTCAATGTGTGCGCACGTTATTCAAGAAAGTACGGGCTGCACCAAAGATATGGCGGGCACTATAAAAAAAGAGGTATTTAGCGACCACCAAATTTGGTTGCTAAATATGGAAATTTGGTCGCTAAACCTTTTAGCATAATTTGGTGGTCGCTAAGTACCTGGTCGCCAAGTTGTTTGGTGGTCACTAAATCGGTCGCTAAACCATTTAGCGATCAAATTTCCAAATTTAGCGACCGAATTTCCATATTTAGTGACCGATTAAGTGTGGTCGCTAAATTCGATCGTTAAAATACATTTTCTTGTAGTGGGGTGCATGCTAGTGTTCTCCCTTCTACACTTCTAAGTGAAGTTTTAAAATCTTGCTCCCCTGACAGTTTATGTCAGTTTTCGTCATTGTGTTTAGGATAATGTACTATACGACTGTGTCTTGTTATTTATTTATATTTTGCAAGCTAAGATAAAATAAAATGTATTGTATATAAATGCGAGTAAGATATCATCATATTTTAGATTTTTAAGTAACATACTCTTTTATTTAATTACGTGAAGCCAATAAATTAATAAAAAATTGAATGCTATGCAGTGTGAAAAAATTAAGGTTCTTTTTAAGAGATGAAATTCAAATTGTAGTTAGAATTGGAATTGGTTTATATAATTATAAATTTTATGTTCGGGTTGTATAAAAAGTTGGGAAAAGTGCAAACACCACCTTTAAACTTTATAGTTTGTTTTGCAAATAGTCATTTTTATCTATTTTTTCGTTACAATTAATTTATAAACTCTTACTATTAGTAAAATCAATCATTCAACTATTTTTTCATCCCAATTAGTCCTAAAGTTTCTATTATGGGTAAAATCAATTCTTCTATTAACTCTCAATTAGATCACTAGCGGTAAATAAATCTAACTGTTCATTTTGCTTAAATCCAAAGCATTAGTTGCATTTTTTTAAAAATTTTAAAAATTAAAAATAAGAACAAAACCTTGGGGATTTTACCCCTCTAATCGTTCTTTCTCGCTAGTAGTTTTATTGTAGGTTGTGTTTAATAGATTAAAATGGTTAAAGATTTTTTTTTTTCCTGTTTTTTGTTTTAGTGACTTGGGAAAACTTCAAGAAGGTAGTTTAGATTTCATTTTGTGATTTGAAATGGGTGGATGGTAAACAAAGGTTTTTTTTTTTTTTTTTGCTGCTAAGTTGTTGTTTAAGATTTGGGGATATGGTTTCCTTCTCACAAAATCAATGATTGTTAGAATAAAAGAGGATAATAAACGAATAGAAGTGGAGAATAGAAGAAATGATTAAGAGAAGCAACAAGGAAGAATAAAGGGGGGAAGAAGAGAATAGAAAAGTAAAAACTCGAGGCTTTGTTCTTATTTTATTTATAAAAAAAATAAAGAATAAAAAATGCAATCAACAATTGAGATTTAAGTGAAATAAACGGTAAGATTTATTTTCCGCTAGTGATCTAACTGAGAGTTTACAAAATGATTGATTTTACTGTTAGTAGAAGTTTAATGACTATGTAGGACGAAAAAATAGTTAAAGGAATACTTTTACTGATAGTAGGAGTTTATGGACTAATCAAGACTAAGAAAAGAGTAGAAGACGCCTATTTGCAAATGGGTTAAAGTTCAGGGAATGTATATATATATTTTCCTTTAAAAAAAAAGAACCTAGAATTTGATTTCTTATTTTTTTTTTGTTTCTCAGAGTATCCTCCGCACGCAATTTCGGAGACTAATCCATCGAGGTACTGGACGACATTTAAGGGCTGACCTCTCCCAACCAGGTTTTCTCCATACGCAAGAGCCAGAGATTGAACCCCTGACCACTTGCTTAAAGGGCCCAAGCTCGTTACCACTTGGACCAACCACATATTGGTTTGCAGCAGCTTAGCTGACATCAACAACATCGATTATTGCAGTACCCGACAAAGATATGAATAATATTTATAATTATAATATTTTAAACTTTTATACTTGGATTTGGTAGTTTTTAGGGTACAAGTTAAGAATTAAAAGTAAAATTCCAATTCTAGCAGACATGCCAAATCAAATAATTAAATTTGGGAGGTCGAATTTCAATTTCACCTCAGTTTCAAACCTAATTACTAGAAGGAGAAAGACTTTTAACAAAACACAAGCAGAGGAGACAAAAGAGTGGCGTGATAACATGGGGTTGACTTGATGAAAAGCATATTGTATTAGGTGAGATTTGATGATATACATTTAATAGTATAAAATAAAACAAAATATTTTATAGTGAGAACACAGAAGAATTTCTCTTGTATTTGGAGCAAAGCAACGGACAGTAGCAACATGGTATCAACTTTTCTTATGCAACTTGCCCCGCGACGACCCATGTCTTACATCTACCTATTAAGTGCCACTAACATACTCGGTAATATAAAATTTATTAAATAGAATGAGTCCACATGAATTTTTTTTTTAGAGAAATGTTATTTGGGACATCTTGATTACTTATGTATAAATATTTGGTTAATTCAGTTTAGTACTCCCTCCGATCTCTATTGTAAACAAAAATTAAATGGGACACATATATTAAGATAGTTAGTTGATCTCATTTAAAAGAGTCATTGGAAATAAAAAACTAAGTTTGTTACCTAAATTACCCTTCCTCTTATTTTCCTCTTATTTATTAAGCTTGTGTTATTGAGAATAAAATGAGTCATTGGAAAACAAAATTTGTATTAAATGAAGGGTATTTTGAGAATAGCTTCATTAAATGAGAAGAAAGTAGTTGAAATTTGCTTATATTTTGGACCAAAAAATTTGAAAATTTTTGCTTACATTGTGGACCGGAGGGAGTATATGGTTAATCATGTACAAATATTTGGTTAATTCATGATGACCCATTAATCATATAAAGAACTGAAATAACCAGATATTTGCATGTGATTAAACAAATATTTACATGGTTATGGAAAATAAGCCCATTAACCATATAATGACCTGAATTAACCAAATATCAAGGTGTCCCAAATGGGTGTCCCATTTGGATGTGCAAATAACATAATTCTTTTTTTTATGACTATACATAAAATTCATACAACAACCAAAAAAAAAAAATATATATGTTGAAGGAAATGATAAAAAAGAGCAAATTGATAGCGTTTCAGTTACCTTTGATGGATGGTTTCTGATTAAGAAATCTGAAAGCAGTGATAAGTGCAGTACAATAGTTGACAAAATTAACAAGTCCATCCAAGAGTCGTCAACACTTGTAACGCCAAAAACAGAATTTTCATGTTGCACTCAGCACAACACGCTTAGGACCCACTCAACCAATTGCTTCAGAATTATATTGCTTTATCATGATGCAATCTTCACCTACGGCACCTTTCAGTACTAAATTATTGATATAATCAATAAATATTTGATTCTTTTATAGACAATTTTGATGTATTATTTTTAGAGCGTATCATTTTTATTTGGATTTAATTGATATATTTATTAATATAATTTTTTTTATATTGTCAATCAATTATAAATAACAATATCATTAAAAATATTTGATTCTTATCATAACTATCTTAAAGTCACGCATGATATGATTTGTATTGATTAACATCATAAAAGACACTACATCGATAATACATAAAAATCAATCTCTTTTTATTTTGAGATTTGAAATACATTTTTGTATGAAATTATGTTTAATATTTACTATCAACGAAATAACAATTTACATTGTATGCATGCAACTTGTTTGTATTTATACTACCAATCATCACTATAAACACTTTTATCATGTAAACTAATTATAAATTGGCACATCGTTAGAAATATTTGACTCTTAACATAATTACGTTAAAAGTCACACATAGATAATTTCTAATTGGTTGACAATAAAAAAAAAATTATACTACCAATTTATGCAAATTAAACTCTTTTTTTCGTAAAAAAATTGTTAGTTTCGTGCTCACCTACCTACCAAAGTTTGTTGTTGTTGTATTAATTGTAAAGTGTAATGCCCCGTTTTATCGATTAGTGTGTAGGACAATAATTAAGCATGTTTGAAGCCTTAATCATGTTCTTTAGATGCTAATGAGTTTATGTTTAAATTTAAGATCAATCGGACTTGAAACGAGCCCGGAACTCACCAAATCACGCGAAAAAAGGTACCAGCATCAGCCTTCGTGCTTGAGCGTGGAGCAGCCCAATGTTTGAGCATGCCAACGCTCAAGCGTGGGAGAGGAGGACGTCCAAGCGTGGGAGGCGCTTTGACACATCGTGAACACGTGGCAACGGTGGAGCGACGCGTGGCAGGGACGTGGCAACGTAAAGCAACCACTCAAGCATGGGAATGCCTAACGCTTGAGCGCTGGGACGCTGAAGAGTTGGATGCTGGCACGGTCAATGTAACACCCCCTTGGGCATTACCTCGTGAACATGTGCGGAAATAAATTAAAAATAAATTTGCTGGTTGCTTTCGGAAATTGATTTACTTTAAGTCAGAAAATCTGGGTGTAAAATTTTTTTTCTTCTGAATACTTCGAAAAATGATGCGCACATCACAATAGTAAGAACTCTCTTATACTCACTAACACATATAAACTAAGTTTATTCATAATCCAACCTTCCACAACGTACAAGTTTTTCTTAAAAGTCTTTTCTTATAAACTATATGAAAATTATCAAGACCCATGTACTAAGCTTCTCAAAACATACATCCTCAAACACAAACCTAAGCTAGTCGTTCTACAAGACATTCTCATGGCAAGACCCCGTGGTCATCTCCCATGATCAAACAACACTTCAAACATCCGAACTCAAGTCCCCGAGTGACTTAAGGAACTCATCTGCAACATCTGCACTCGTGTACCAAGGTACAACAAATGCATGACACTTCAATATTCACCATCTAAAATTTTGTACTTCATCTCTGGAGATCCCAACACCATATCAATGAGCTGATCAAGCTCTCTTTGCCAACTAAGGCACATCGGATTTTAGCCAAGGCACACCGGGTTTAACATAACACTGTCCAAAACTAGGCACAGTGGTTACTGTCTATAGTCTATGGTTTCATTGTCCATCAAGGCACAATGATGCAACTGCATGATTATCTTGCCATCAAGAAATCAAGTTCAAACACATAGGCACGTCTACCAGAAATGCATGTAAAACATTTTGTTCACATCATTTTTTTCTTTGTGTTCATTCTTTCCTCGTCGAAGCTCAAAGGCTTACGACCAACTCAACTTTTAAACATTTAAGTTTGTCTTTCAATTTCAACAATAGGACTCCAAGTCCGAGTGTGCAAATCACGAAGCACTAAACTGATGCATTCAGCCTTAGGTTCGTAGATTATAAAGCACAAAACTTACACAACTTTTATAAGACAAAATAGACCATAACCTCACCTTTAGGACATACAGTCCATAGCTTATAATAGAACATTAGGATCCCGACGTCTCGGTTACTAGGTTCGCTTTTCAACTTTAAAATTATTTCCGTTCTTTGAAACACAAATCCAAAACAAAATCTCCGCAACTTATCCAAGTTATCGGAATTACGTTCCTCTTAGTAAACCTCTTTTACTGAAAATCTTTTCCGTTTGAAATTCATTTATAAAACGCCAAAACATAGATAAATTCATTTTTAAAATCATCAAATGACCCAAAAACTCATGTTCTTCTGAAAAATCTTTGTTTGCAACCTTAGTTCAAAATAATATTGATTTGAGACCAATTCTCAATTCTAACAAATATTACTTTTTTTTTTAAAATGCTTTCCGTAAATATTTTCCGAATTAACCGTCGTTTGACATTTTAAAAACGTTAAGTCAAAATTTAACTTTTCTAGTAAAATAATTTTCTCAACACCATAATTAAATTATTTTTGAATCTTAACTTTTTATAATAACCTTTTATATTATTTTGTAATTTCTTACGTAAACATTAGCAGTACTAAAATATTTTCACAGTCACACCTTCACTGTAACTCATAGATCACTCTTACGCCGATAAATTATTAAAATATTAGTATTTTCAACTATTCCATATTTTTAACCAATCAAATACTTAAATAATATTATATTACTATATTCCACCAATTAAAAATTCGCTATTTCATGTAAAGCTTTTTAACGCTTTTATCTTTGTAATTAATTGAGCACTGACCACTGTCAGGCTTTTCAATCAACAACCAATGTCAATAATAATTTCATATCAATACTATAGCAGATAACACAGTTTATAACATGCATTAAAATACTATAACAATTAACTGCAGATAATCAATTAAAAGCATATAAATTAACTACTCAAGATAATTTAAAACACCACAAACACACTCAAATAAATTATACAGACCACATACTGATAGCATATAGCTATCGGAAAAATCCCTCAGGTACTCCCCTTACCTCAGATTTGAATTTTCCTTCCGAAATAAATTCCGCCGAACGCCCGATTCCTGTAAAACTCGTACACGATTCACACCAAATTACCCTTCAACAAACCACAACCAAATAATCAATCAACAAACAATTACAACACCTAAATTCTATGGCTAGGGTTCATCCATGACTAGTAATAATGGTTAGGAATTTCTAAAATTCACATGCTCTTGGATTTATGATCCTTAAGCATTAGAGATTACATAATCAATGATCATGACTTGAAATTGAAACAAAATCCTCTAACACCAAGGTTAGGGTTTGTTCGGCCTTAGGTCATAAATTAGACTAGAGATTTTCAAAATTTCCAAGCTTCTAGATTTAATGACAATAGGTATTGAATATATAGAATCAAGTATCACATGATGGAAAATGAAGCAAAATCTATTCCACCCTCAAATTTAGGGTTTCGGCCTCTTGAAGAAAATTGGGAAGGAAATTTTTTTTTTACACACGCTCTTGAATGAAGATACTAGGGATCATAACTAGTTCATAGCAATTGGAATCATATGAAAAGGATTTTTCTATGATTTTCTTGGAATTTTCAAAGTTCTAGATCTAAGAATATAAACTTGATGATCATGACAAAACAAATGGAATAAATGAAGATCTAAGACAGGAATGATCAAGAGTTAAGAGATTACCTCTTGAATGATGAAGAAAAGCAAGTGATTGATCCAAGTTTCAAGCTAAATCAATGAAAGTTTTTGTATGTTCTTAAGAGTAACTTAGAGGAAAGAACTAAGAAACATAAAAATTGTTAAGAGTGGGTCTCATATAGGGGTTGGGAGTCGTGGGTTTCAAGGGTAATTAGGGTAGGAATTTGCTCATTTTAGGGACAATGTAGTCATTTGCACTTATGGCAATTTTATGGATTAATTAGAACTTAAGGACATTTTAGTAACTTCAAGTATAAAGTAATCATGGCAAACATGTGGTGGAAAATTTGTAGGTGATGTGACTGATTTTGAACCACAAAAATAGGAAGGAGAAGCCAATTTGAATTTGTCTTGCCTTAACCATGGTTAATGTTTAACTAGGATAGGCTAGGTTAGGGGTATTTTGGTCTTTTCACACTTAAACCCATCATTACATAAATTAAATGTTAGGTGAGTCACCCCTATGACTCCCCACCCTAGGTGGCAAGATGTCTCCTCATCCGATGTCGGGTTTTGTCTCTGTACGTTCGTTCTCGACTCCATCGATTACCCGAATTAGGTTTTACGCCCGAATCAAGTATAATAACCTATTTATTTTGAAAATTTTCAAATTAACCACTATCGTTGGAAAAACGATAAAAACACTAATTGTTTCGTTCACGAGTCAATATTAGGTCTTCTAATCAGTAAAATCTTATTGTCAGTGAATACGCAGACCGAGTTCTGTTTGAATTTTCAACCCAAAATTTAACCGTAACTCTCTACACTAAATTAGAGTATAAATATATATTTGGTTTATCCAAAATCATTTTCTAAGTTTCAGATAAAAATATAAAAGTTTATTTATATCCGATCTTAGAAAACAGAAAAATCGGGGTGTTACAGTCAAGCGTGCTCAGCAGAATCATGTTACCCATGTTTTTTTCTTTCTTCTTCCTTATCTTTCTCATTTCTTCTGCATGCGACTGAAACTAAAGAAAAGGTTTGAGGAACTAGAGAGAAAGATGAGATTGGGAGCGATTCGTCAGTCAGCAGTCAGGGCAATGAATACGTCTTATATCTGCAATCAATTTGTCGATCTCCTGAGGTAATGCTCAAATCTTTGATGCGTCGACATGTCGACATTGTCGTTCTTCGTTCTTTTCCTTATTCTTGCATGATTTCTCACTTCGATTATGGATTTCTTTCAAGATCAGGGTTTATGACAATGTCTGGATGTTGTCTCCGTGTTAGGGTAAATTTTGGAGCATAGAGAAGCTCCTTGTGAAGCGTGGCAGCAGCTATATGGAAAGGAGGATGGGTTTTATGAGGTTCCGTGCAAGTAATACGAGATTAGCCAAGGTGGGGAGAAAGTATCTAACATGCTGGGGAGGCAAACATAATATTATGTGTTAGATTGTCTGTGTAGGGTGCCCCAGATCCTACTAGTTGTCGAATAGTCAACAATAGCTAAACCTTCATTAAAAATGGTTTTAGAACTCTGGTTAGGGTTTAGTTATTGTAGGCTTATCAGCTTTAGGGCAAAATCCTAGGTTAGACAATTGTTGGTTGAGGATGTATGTTGTAACATCCTTGGCTTCACTATGGATTGACGATTGTCCCCACAAACCAATGCAGGCATTTTCAGCGTGCTTTGTCCTCACTCACATGCTTCCTAGGAAAATTTCCCATGAGGTCACCCATCCCAGAATTACTCCAAGTCAAGCATGCTTAACTGTGGAGTTCTAAGTGATGAGCTCCCGAAAACAAGATGCATCTTGTTGGTATAGGCAGTACCAATCAATTCATATAAGTCATCCTCAACTGTACAGTCACATACCTACACAGTCTTGGGATCCTTCTCATTCTGGTGTGTGATCTGTCCATTCATGTGTCCTCCGCATATAAGTCTGCCAAGAGCCGCATCTTGTATGTGCCTTCTTGCACAGGCGACCACTCCCCGCCCTTGTCAACCCCGGGTATTGCATGCCCACCAGCTTCCACTTGGTTCCTCCCCAAACCACACCGTACTGGGAGAGGTGCCGCTCTGATGCCATTTGTAACATCCCCGGCTACTCTATGGATTGACGACTGTCCCAACGAACCAACATAGGTCTTTTCAGCGTGTTTTGTCCTCACTCACACGCTTCCTAGGAAAACTTCCCTGGATGTCACCCATCCCAGAATTGCTCCAAGTCAAGCATGCTTAACTATGGAGTTCTTAAGTGATGGTAGGCAGTACCAATCAATTCATATAAGTCATACCCAACTGTATAGTCTCATACTTAACAGTCTCAAGATCTCTCTCATTCTGGTGTGTAATCGGTTTATTCATGTGTCTCTCCGCCTAGAAGTCTGCCAGGAGTCGCTCCTTGTCCGTGCTTTCTTGCACTGGCGACCACTTCCCGCCCTCGTCAGTCCCGGGTGTCACACATGTGATATATGCTGCTATGATGTTTTGTATGATTTTTTTGTTTGATGTGTTAATATGTATTATTGATATGTTAATATTATTGATAAATGATATATATGTAAATCCACATGTTGTTGCCGAGGTTGGTTGACTTGTATGTTAGAAACCCTAGTTGACACCTTAAGGGTACACTGTTTGTGAGTGTGATGAGACTGCGACATATGGGTGTCGAGATGAGGATGTGGATGCTTGGCATCATATGATTGGTTAGGATGAGATTGTACCAGTGTCAACTTAGGTTGTTTGTACATTGCATAGTTGCCAAAGTGGCGAGCCGCGTGACTGGGATATGGAGAGGGGTGGTTCTGAGAACCTTGAGGATGTAGTCTGGTCCGAAACGATCTATTTTGACTAGTGATTTGCACCCACTGGGTCGTGATTCCCGTGGGAGCTTGACTATACTGATGTCTGGCCTTGAGTATTCTAGTCATAGGAGGACCTTCAGAGGCGACCAAGATACCCCTATTGGAGTTGAACTCATAGGAAGAAGCACCCTTATTGGTCACGTCGAGCGGAACAGTTACCTGGACAAACCAACTGATATTCTCTAGGTAAAGGAAGACTCGAGAGAGAAAGAGAATGTCCAGGAATCAGTGTTCCCTGTGAGAGAGATCAACCGACAAGCATAGGAGTGTGACTCCTTAGAGAAATGATCATAGATGTATAATTTGAGGATGTTTGTAAATGATTGACTCGAAGATGTCTGATGTTTGTATATGGGTGCTGATTGATAACATGTTGTATTGTGTCCTCATTCCCTTTTACGATGTGTTAGTGTACTTATCTCCCTCTTCTCTATCTTTTTCTGTATGTTCATATACGGTAGATGAGCAACAACAGCCAAACTAGGGCAGTCGTTACCTGCAAAGGATCCCACCCATGGGCTCGATTCTGGGTGATATTGAGATAGTCTACCAAGATGCTAACGGGTGGCAGGTCGACTTCTTGCAATTCTTCATGATCTACGTCGGCCCTGTTAGACCGTACATACGTCTTAGAGGAGGTCTGTACTTCACTATGATCGGCCCGTATCATATAGCCCACCATCCACTGTTTTCTGAGATGTGGTATCCACCACGTCAGCGGGAGTTTCCCGATGATATGTAGAACATAGTGGATAACTCCCAGGCGTTGAGCAGAGTTGGCATGGTGAACATGGGCAGGAGGAGCATGAGCGCACAAACTATGTCAAGATACCATCGTCGCTGTAACTTGATGAGCAGCGACGAGTTTGTATAGGAGCCGAGGGCTAGAGTTTACAGACACAGGTTCGACGAGGGTGAGGGTAGCTCCAGACACCCACACCACTAAGGGTGTGGATCTGCCAAATGTGTCTGTGGGGGAGTGCCTCTGTGAGCCTTTTTATATTTTGATGTATTTTTCAGGGGCAGACTAGGTAGTTTAGGACCTTCGTATATATCTCTGTGACGAGTGTTTGTATCTTTTCTTTTAATAGTTTCTGTATAGTTTGTGTTAGGTGTTGATGGTCCCACTAAGGGGACTAAGCGTACTCTAATGATGATAGTTGTACATAGTTTATATATTTGTATGTTTCTCTGTGTGCATGTTTTAAAATGTTTTCAATTTTACAGTTTTAACATTATAATATTTTCGAATGTAATAAAGCACGCTAACTTTAATAACCGGATTACGGCTTAGTTAATTAGGTTCTTCTTTGATGGGACATCGTGATGTCTTATAAAGTAATTCAAACTTCTAAGTCCTACATTATTTGGTGTTGGATCTCTTAATGTGTTTATAAGGTAACTTTTTGTTTTGTACTTGTAGAAATTGCTTGTGAGAGGATTGGGCTCGCGTGCACAATATTGGGACAAGCTAGTGTGAATCATCCGACTTGCCCCCTGCCTGTACACAAGATAATGAGGACTCATGATATTTTGCTTTGAATGCATTTAAATAACTTTTTTAGAATTCAAATTAATTTTGGAAGCCTTATTCGGAAACATATATTTTTTAAACGTTTGTTTTGACTTGGATTTAGATTAAAACTGATAAGATTTGTTAATATTTGAACTCTGAAAGTTCAAAATGCCAACCACCACTTTAAACAAAATATGTTTTTCCTCCATGTCTTCACCTCTCACCTATCTTCTTCTTCCTGCATTAGCACACATAGAAAATTCCTCTACTCTTTTGATTCTTTTGATAACTAGACGAGCATGTTATATCCTGAGAGATTTTCACACTGTACGAATAAATCCTTGAAAACGGTATGTTCTCACACGTTTCCGACTTTGTGTTATTTCGACCTGTTGCACTGTTGTTGTCTCATGTGCACTAACAATCTCAAGGATTTATTATGGGCAACAACAACGTAGTCAATCTCCCTTCTCCAAAGAATGGGGAACAACCTTCTTTGCTTGTCATACCAGTATCGGCTCCTCAACCCATCACATATACCAAGCCAACCCTTAACATCTCCAAAATCGAGGTTTTCGAGGGCTGGAACTATCGAAGGTGGCAAGAGCATGTTCATCCCTTTTTTGACATGCATGGTGTCGCGTGAGTTCTAACAACCACCAAATCATCATCTGGTTACCCTAAACAACTGGAAGGGTGGACTTACGCGAATAAGGTATGTAGACATACTATTATCAGCACGTTGTCGAACGATCTGTTTGATGTATACTGCCTCTACAAGGATGCCAAGGAAATCGTGGAGTCGGTCATATTGTCGAGGATGCTGAGGAACATAAGTTTGTCATTCATAATTACTACAGGTGGGAGATGACGGAAGATAAAGACATCAATGTGCAAACAAACAAGTACCATAAGCTGATGGATGATCTAGAGGTCGAGAATATCAACCTGCTGGATGAGTTCGTTGTTGGTCTCCTCATCAAAAAGTTGTCGAAATCTTGGAACGATTAAAAGTAGCAGCTCAAACACAAGCACAAACAGCTCTCCTCATCAGATCTGATCGTGAACATTATTGTTGAAGAAACCCACTGGAAAGAAATCAAGACTGCAAAGGCAAATGTCATGACTTCCCGGGCTAATTTAGTTAAAGACAAATCACCCGAAAAAAAGGGATAACAATAACAACAACATAAAAAGAAGTTTTATGATCACTTTCCTAGAGTTACTAATCCCAAATTAAAAAATGTACTTGCTTTGTTTGTGGAAACTCAAGTAATCTTGTACTTCAATGAATATCAAATGATGAGTTATTAGATGGTCATGTGATTTGTGGTGTGGGATATATAAAGGAGTTGAGAGTTATAAGATGCAAGATTCAAATCTCACCCTTACTAATATAATAAGCTAATAACTAATATTTGCCTATAAAAGAAAAGCATACATCAAATGAGAAATGACAACGTTCCTGAGCTAAAGACCAACTTCAACTAAGTTATGGATAAGAAACTGTATACTGTGTATAATTCACCAGTAAAGTTATTCTAATAAAATAATAAAGAAAAACTAGTATTTTCTCTTATCACTCCTTTTTTTCTTTTAGGTTCGGGATGAAACTCGGGGTATCCCCACAACCGGTAGTCGTGGGACTAATCCCACGAAGATGTAAAATATCAGTTAAGAGGCAACTTCTCCACCCACAAATGCAACTCTATTTCAATCAACAGGATTCGAATCTTGGACATATGATTAAAGGGACCGAGTTACTAGTCACTCGGATCACACAAGAATGCTTAACGAGATTCATATGTGAAGAAATAGACCCATTTCTTTCCTTTAATAGCCGTGCAAAAGAATTGTGTAAAACAAGATTCACGACACAAATTGGTAGAATAGAACAAAGAGGCTCAACTTGCAAGTAAAAATAGTGCATATAATTGCATAATCCACGGAAAATGAGATACACTGAACAATGCTCAATTTGAAAGAACATTAAGGCCCACCCAAGCATTTGGCCGTTACCCTACTTAGTGAGAGCTTGCATATATATCAAAACCCCCACAAGAAAATGGACGAAGTTATGGATAAGAAACTGGCTAGATACAATTAAACACATGCTGGAGAGTGAGTATTTCTACAACCTATCACTTGGGGGCAATGTGTCACCAATTCCGATATTTGAGGACAAATGTGACACCCAGTTGAGATTTTTATCATATTAATAACATAAAATATATTCATTTCATCTTACGATACCTACATATCTCGATACTTTGTTATACTTATATTAATATCAAGAGTATGTTTAGGAAAGATTATTTTTTCATATTTCAGCTGTTTTATAGTTTAAAAGCTGCTTCATAGATAATTTATCATGTTTGACATTTTGCTTAAATTTATAAAAAAAACTTTTTTTTAGGGAAAAAAAACTGTTTTATGTCATCTAGTTTTTTCTAGCTTAAGATTGTTATGATTTGATTATTTTTCATTCTCAAAACTATCTTCCATGTTTATCCCTACAAAACTAACTTCTAAACAAATATTATTAAATTATACAAATAACTTCATACCATTTTTCGTAATTTATTATATAAAAGTGATTTTTTTTTGCACCACCCAAACAAAATAGATTATCTTAAAATCGCATTTCAGCAAACAGACCCAAACAAAAACAGATTCTGATTATAATCGATTATCACAATAATCGATTATACAAAAATTGATTATCAGCATAATTTTTTTTTTTCCAACTTTACCGAACACACTCTAATATTCAGTACCATTACTAAGTGCAATATTTAATGATAAAGAAAACATTTTTATCATGTTACCAAGGTTTAAAGACATGGTGAATGTTACCATGAGAGACCTTGCCAAGTCTCTCACGGTGGGAGACCACTTAGAACCGTTAGATTCAAAAGTTCCCCATGATATTATTATGGGCTACCCACATCTTATTTTTTCCCATTTTGTTTTCCCCTCTCCCTTACTCTTGATGCATCGTCTGCAACCTCTGGTGCCACCAAGACTGTAAAATCTAACAATTTTGTGTTTGATTTCTCACATATTCTGCAAATTCTAACATCCTTAATTTTCCTTATAATGACCAGTTATTAACAATTACACGTAAGAACACTATTTTTTGTTAATTTGAATTTAATCCCAAGTCTTTTTGCAATTTGGTTTCTTCGGGTCTGTTGTATGCCGTCATCTAGGAGATCTCCGCACCCTGTCTCCATCGTCTGGTCCGTCATCTTCGGCAATGGCGACGCCGACACCCTCGTGAAGTCGACGTCTCTCTGTTATTTGTGTTTCTTTCTCTGTCTTTGGGTTTTTCCTAGGTTGCTAAGCTCCTTTAATGTGATGTCGTCGTTCCTTTAATGGCTTCTCTGTGAATGGAATTGCGTTGTGAAGGAATGGCTGGGAATGATGAAGACGATTTGCAGCGCAAACAGATCTCTGCAGGGACGCACTCAAGATCCACGATGGCACCGACACGGAGAGCGGTGGGGGTGGGGTTGCAAACTCCTTGGCGTTAACGACATCGCCGGCACGGCTCGTGCGGTGGGTAAGATGATTATCAGATGCGCCATCTCTACAACCACCCTCCACAACCTTGTCTTCCATTTCAAACTATTCTGAATCCCCAGACCATGCGCTTATGCACATTCCTCCAGATCTACAGTGCACCTACTCATTATATGACTGATTGGTTAATTACTAACCATTAAAAGAATACTCGGAAGATAGAAAGAGGGAGGAGGTGCGGTGGCGGTGGCGGTGGCGAGGACGGTGGCGGAGCGAGGCATGCTCAGAGGCGGTGGTGGTTGTGTCACTCGACGACATGAGAATGGGAGAGAGTGAGAGACAATGATATGAAAAATAATCAGATGGTGACAGCCCATGATAATAATGATGAAACTAAAATATCCAACGCTTCTAAATGGTCTCCCACCGTGAGAGACTTGGCAAGGTCTCTCACGGTAGCATTCGCCTTAAAGACATACCGATAATTACTCGAATATAATCACAAGGAAGAAAATGAACACAAAAGACAGAATCCAAGTAACAGTCTGAACACACAGGGCAAAGATGATCCTTCTTTGCATAAAGATACCAAAAATGTGTTTCTTTTGATCACATGATGGAGAAAATTCTCTTCGCTATTAGAGTATGATAACAGTGACATGTAAATTCAAAAAAAAAAAAATGTGACATATGTGATACTGTATTACCTTACAAGTTAATATAATGATTTGTGATTGGTTAAAAAAAGAAAAAAAGCTTTACACTAGCAAAATATCAAAATTAATCTTTTTTAAATATATGAATTCGAACATATATGAATAGATATTATTTGTTTGTCTGTATAATTAATTCATTTTGTTTTTTCTAACATTTTTATAGGAAACTTAATAATTTATAATGAACACAACCATCAATTTAAAAAGTATTTAATTGATAATAGTGGAAAGATTTTTATATTGTCAACCAATCAAAAATCGATATATCATTAAAAATGTTTGATTTTTATCTCAACTACCTAAAAATCACTCATATCATGATTTTTGATTGGTTGTTAGTGTAAAAAAAATTTACATTGATAGTGCATACCAATTAAAATCATTAAAAAATATATTCAAACAAATGCCTAGTGAGAATTTCTTTTATAGACTTGATATATAGAACTTGGGTAGTGTAGTAGTCGAATAAAAACTTATATATAATTATTTTTTTAAATAAATAACAAATCATGTAACAGACATCTATTTTATATTTAAAAGAATAATATAGCATTTTTTATTGTTAGTTGTGTAACTAAGTCTATCGGATAATTCTTCAAAAGAAAAAAGTCTCTAGGATAACTCATGGTACACTCAGCAACATCAACCTGCTCATGTCAAATATTAAGCTTTTTTTTTAATGCAAATTTTCAACTTAGATTAAATAATAAAAGATTGTAAGTGTATTTTTAACAAATTACTCTTATAATATCAAGTCGAGAGTCATGAAGTGATATTAATTAGTTAGATAAAATATTTCTTAAAGTCAAAATTTAAAATTTTAATTCTTGATTTGAAAATAAATTCATTTTAAATTATTATCAAATTTTGCTACAACCAACTACTTTTGAATAGCCTTGTCAAAAAAAAAAAAACTACTTTTGAATAGGGATCACAAAGGGCAACGAATCAAATGGGCATTCGAAAAAATTACTCACGATGATTAAGATAATTACTCACTTAATAGGTATAAGTACAAATACGGATAATTATCTGCAAAAGTTAATAGAGATGAGTGTGGTTACGAGTATTTTAGTGCAATCTCGCCCAAATTACCAACACACATATATATTATATATAATTATAATATTAACACAAAAGGATATAACATAATTTTTTTTAATATTTACTCATTGTTTGAAACATAATACTATGTATTGTATTTAATAATCAAACTATATTTATATTTAAATGTAGTTAAACAGTTCAATTTTTAATATTTTTTTTATTACGTTTGGATGATTAATTTCTAAATAATTTTTCATTGAGTTATAGTTGTGTTTTAATTTTTTTTCTTACTTATTAAATTTTTACAGTTAATTAAAGTGTCGACAACAAATACGAGTATGAGTACTTAAATATCTACAGAATACGAAACAATTATTAAAATTATTAACCATATGGATATATATGAATCTGGTGCAGATATTTTCTTTTGGAGTTATGTTATTTGAACACAAATTTTGGACACTATATGTGATACCGTATATGTATATCTCTATCTCTCATTTACTTTTTATCTTCTTTGTATACATGTTTATCGAAAATACACCCAAAAAAACAAAGGGGACACCTTGTCCCCATTTTGATGTACAAAAGTCATTCCTCTTTTTTTAAAATGCAGGTATATAATGGATGACTCATCGTGATACTTATATAATTAACTTTGAGTAAATGTTTTACTTTAAATAAATCAAGTATATATATAACCAATGTGTGGTTGATCCAACTGGTAATGGGCTCGGGCCTCTTAAACAAGCAGTTAGAGATCTGAAGCTGACCCAAGAGTAAGTGATGCCTAAAGCAAATTTTAAGTGAGACCTTTTTATTTTAAGAGTCTCCTTAGATCAAATTGTGCTTTATGTTGGGCCTTTTTAGCACCATACGTGGCCTTTTTACTTTATAATAAAAACTAAGAGTAAATAAATTTTTTTTTTGCTGGTGGGCCTAAAGTTAGGGCTTTAGTAGTTTCACTTTGGGGCCAGTCATGAATCTAATCTATGACTTTTGTATATGTAGAAAATCTTATTAAAAGATGCCAGCCCTTCAATACTGTTAAGTATCATAAGGGATTAGTCTCTACATTTTGCAAAAGGTAAATCAAAAAAATTAAGAATTTGTGCCAGATATTTTTTATGGTAAACAGAAAGGTCGCAGGGGGCATTTATACGTTTACGTACGAACCCAAAATGTAATACTTATGTATGTATGTAAATACGTCAGGTTGAGGTGGCTGAGTGATTTTTGTGACGCGGTGAATGACGCACATCTTCGTTATACGCAAACATTACGACGTACCTGGCAAGATGATACCTCCTTCCCAAAATGAAATTTAAAAATAAAAAAAATGGCCGTAATTTAAATTTAAAATGCCAAATAAATCCAACCCTCCTCGTCCCTATCCACACGCGCTTTCGCCCCACCTTCCAGCTCTAGAACTAGATGTCTCAAGTCCTCAACCCACACCCAGTAAAAATAAAATAAAATATGATCCCACTTTTTTTTTCTTCAAAAAAAATATCGAATTAGTTAGAATGCACTTGAATAAAATTAAATCATTGTACCAATATAGTATAGTGTGACACAGTTGATAGATAATTGGATCCCTTAAACATGTGGTCAGGAATTCGATTTCTGACTCATACGTATGGAATAACATCTGTTGGGAGAGGTCAACCTCTTAAATGGATCTTAATATCTCGAGGAATTAGTCTCTGACTCCCGATCGGAGAATACCCGCTTTTACCAAAAAAAGAAAAATTAAATCGTTGCATATTAATAGAGGAGTATTAAACAATAACGTGGCTAGAAAAAGAATATGTGTTAGAAAAAGTTTATAAAAGAGTATATGTATTATTAATATTTTTTTTAACAAATTGGTGCTGTGAATGCTAGTAAAATGCTTTCTGGCTGGCCATTACAGGTCCAGCGCGTGTAAACTGTAAAGCACAAAAAATCGAGTGCACAATCATCAATGAGGATCCTCGACCTCGTATTTCTTCAAGAATAATGATATTTATACATCTAATGTTGACACCCAAAATTGACACCTTGATTAATTAATATAAATATTTAGTTAATTCAGTTCATTATATGGTTAATCACGTGTAAATATTTGGTTAATTCATGATGACCCATTAATCATATAAAAAACTGAAATAACTAGATGTTTGCATATGATTTACCAAATATTTACATGATTATAGAAAATAAGCTTCATATAACCAATTAACCATATAATGAACTGAATTAACAAAAAATTTACACATAATTAACCAAGGTATCAACTTTGGATATCAAACTCAGGTGTTCAAATATCATTACTCTTTCTTCATCTTTCTCTCCTCTTCTTTTCTCTCTAATGGGAAACAGACAACTAACTATACTAACAACAAGTAACGCCATCTTAACCGATAACACAAAGACACTGTTACGCTGTTAGTTTCACACGTTACCCCTTAACCCACAAAGAGAGACACACACAAACACACGTAGGACACACACAAGCACTAACAGTTATTGATCTATTCAACCACCGGCTGCCGTCCCCCTCCGACTCGGAATGGGAATAGAATTTTTTAAAGTGAGTAAAAATACATAATGAAAAAAATAAGAAAGGAATTTAAAATGAGTTTAGATCTCAAATGACTTTAATTAATCAATGATTGAGTACATCCTTGTTTTTAACTTTACATTTTCTTTCATTTTAAAAGAGATTTATCCCTTTAATTAACCCACTTCAGTATCTTATCTTAGCTGTTGTTCAGTGATTTTTTCAGAAGAATCATATTTAGAGTGTTATAAAAAGAGTTTAATTTTTATATACTATTAGTATAAAGAATTTTTATACAAGCATCTAATAATTGTTATTTCTCTCTTTTAATTATTTAAATAAAAACACATATGTCAAAATGTAAGTGATGCTTTACATTGACAGTGTATACTACTTTAATCCTAAAAAAAATAATACTTTATTTATTAAATCAATGCAACAAAATATATATGATTAAAATGAATATGGCTAATCATTGCCTATTGGTTAATTAATCTAAAAGAAGTAGCTTTTTTTTAAAAATTTTAAATATATCACTTTTTAAAAAAATAAATATATCATTTTTATAAAACTTAATTTTCTTTTTTATTTTGACAGGAAAAACTTATTTTTCTTATTATAAAGATTTGGTAGCATTCTCCTTTAAAAAATAATTATATGTTAATATTTTATTTTTAAAATTTTTAGAATGATTATGGTTCGTGCCGCCACCTCCTGTACTTGTTTATCGTTTTGGCATCATTGGATCTGATACAGTGTTTGGGCAGAAAAGAAAGAGAATGAAAGAAGGATTATAACTGTCTGGTTTGATTTGCATTTATAATGAATAGGAGGTTCTGCGAGCTCATATTTTTAATTTTCCTTTTGGATAAAGGAAGAGGAAGGAATTTCCGTTCTGTCAAAAAAAAAAAAAAAAAAGGAATTTCCGTAGATCTTATCAAAACATCGAAATATACACACATTTGTAATTTTGTATTAATCTTTTTGGCAATTTTTTTTTTATTGATAACATTGACACCCCAACAATAACTTCCTCTACTCGTTAAAAATAATATATTCATATTATCTTTAAATATAAATTATTTCAATAAGAACAAGTATTGTATGTATTAAATTTGATGGAAATTTTTTTTTTTAAAAAAAAATCTTATCCTTAAAAAAAAAAAAAATCATCTTATGTTTGATATGACATATTTTATAAATATGATTATATCATGAAAAACTGTTTTTTATATAAAAAAGTAATTTGTAATTTTGTATACAAGTTAGAAGTTTTAAAATAATTTAAAAAGTCATTAGATTATTTTGGAAGTAGTCATTTTTTATTTTATTTTATCATGACAAAACTAATTAATAAACAAATATTATTAATTTATACAAATAACCTGGGATTCGTTTGCTTTATTTTCGAGTATCCTTTATTCATTAACAATTTACTTTATTTTCACTTTACTTGTAATTTTATGAGGCCTGTACCAACAAAAAAAAAAATGAAATTAGAAAAATATTGTTTTCACTATTTTCTATATAATTTTTTTATCTTTGAAATTATAAATAAAAATAATATTTTTGTAATTATAAATAAAAATAAGAATTTTTTTTGAGAAAATGAAAATAAGAAATGAAAATTAGGAAGCTAAAGACAAAACAAAAAGGTACTTAATATTTTTTTGTTTATAATGTACAAATATAAAAATGATTTTTAAAGCTTAATGATTTTATCGATAACATAAACAAAACATATGATCATGAAATAATTTTTTGACAAATATATCAAAATATAAAAGTAATTGTTCACTATAAAGTACTCATATTATAAATAAATCGATTAAACAATAATCAATTATGGTCCCGTTTGGGTAAACAACTTAATTAAGAGCTTATCACATAAGACCTTATCGCATAAGAGCTTATGCCATGAGAGCTTATGAAGAAAGGGGGGAGAGAGGATTCGAAGAGGGAAAACACGGAGGGGTCATAAGCACTTGTTAAAATTCTATAAGCTTATTCTAGTGACTTATGAAAATAAGTCAAAAACTCCTTATAGGATGGCATAAGTTACTTTTATAAGCTCTGCCAAACACACTGCATAAGAACTTATATCATCAGATAAGTTAAAAGAAGCTTAAATAAGCTCTTCCAAACATCACCTATGTACCCAATCAATCATTAAAATAATCTATCTTTTTCTACTCATCCAATCCAAGCACGCACACACACTAATTAAGAAAAACAATATCTGTATTTTATTTTCCTTCGTTGGTCTCTTTCGTCGTTTCTTCCTCTTCTTACAAATCCACACCTACTGTCAACTCCCTCAACCCCCTTCTTCTTCTTCTTCTTCTTCTTCTTCTTCTTCTCTATTTCACTAACTCTCTTCTTCTTCATTCTCCTCAACCTCTCTTCTCCTCTTTCCAATTTTAGAAACATAATATAATGCCCACGTGGTGGGGTAAGAAATCCAGCAAGAGCAAAAACCAACAACAACAAGAGCACCCAAATGGGAACCATAGCAGTGTTCTTCAATTCAACTTCATCAACAACAACAAGAAGGGTAGTAAGAAGGGTGAAAATCCAAAGAGCTTCGACGAGGTCACCGGCGCCGCCTTCCTCTCCCGGAATTCTCCCCGGGCAAGCAAGGATTTTGGTGGCGGCGCCGCCGTTGATTCCGACGCCGCCGACAAGGTAGGACTCCCTCTGCCACGTCCTTCTGTTTCTTCCACCCAGAGCTTCGGCAACGATCAAGGACATGTCTTCGGATCTGGTTCCTTCTCTGGTTCTAGCGTTAGCTCAACTGGTTCCTTTGATGATCATTCGGTTTCTCAAGTTAATAATGCCACCAGGTTCGTTGTTATTTATGAATTTCCTTTTTTGGGTCTTTTTGTTTTTTGATTTTCTGATTTGGGTCTAGCTCAAGTTTGTAAATTTCTACTTAATTAGATTGATTGATCTTTTTTTTATCTTCCTTTTTGGAGAGTTTAAAGCTTATTAGGTTAATCATTGATCACATAAAGTTTTTTTTTTTTTTTTTCCTTTCCCCTTTTAGTTTCTTTTCTTCCTTTACCGGCCTTCAATTTTCAACCCTTTTTGTGATAAGTTAACCAGTTTTGTAAAAGGGTTCTCTGTCTCATCTTCTGTGTGTGAAAGTCTGCTCATGCCTAAATACAAATTTGTAGTATTAATTTTCCCCTGTTTTCAAATTAGACGTTTTTTTCTGTTCTATGAATAATGAATGATATTTTTTTTTAATTTATAATTTGTGATTTTAGGAGTCTTCTAGTATAATTGCAGATTTGGAGTTATCCATTCTAAACTCTGAATTTGCACTTCCAGATTTTCTGTATGGATTTATTTGGGGGAAAATCAAGATCCAAATCTTGATGGAATTTTTTATCAACACTAGATCCTATCCCTTTTTTTCTGTAGGAAGTTAACTATCTTCTCATCCCTCCAATATCTGCTTCAAGCCTCTTAGTCCTTCCAATTGATTTAGATGACAAATGCAAAATATATTTTTCTTTCTGTTTTTCAATAATTTTCATAATGAATCCAACGGTATATGTCTGTACTAGATGGTTGTAAACTTGTAATTGTAAAATATGGAAGGCCGAAATGTGATAATATGTAAATTAGTTTTAGCATTGACAGTATAAAGAAAGGAATAGAGAGAACATGAACTGTTATGTTTGTTTTTAATGGTGTTTCAGTGTTCTTCTCCAATCTAATGCTAAACTAATAAACTCATTTCTTTATGCTAGAGGAGGGCAAGCTGACATGAAGTTCAATGTCAGGCCTAAAAGCCCAGGTCCTGGGTCAAGAGGGCCCACGAGCCCTACATCACCTCTTCATCCAAGGTTGCATGTTTTGAGTGTTGACTCCCCTACTGGCAGGCAAGAAGATGGAAGGAGTCAATGTCATCCATTGCCTCTCCCCCCAGGCTCTCCTACTAGTCCTTCTTCTCTTTCCAACACACGGGCAAATGGACAGCTAGAAAACACTACCAGTAACCAGTGCAAGTGGAAGAAGGGAAAGCTTCTAGGACGGGGAACATTTGGGCATGTTTACCTTGGATTCAATAGGTATTGGGTTGTTGTTTTTTTCTTTTCCACTGAAGGAAATATACTATCAATTCACTTTTGGGGTTAGATGTAAACAATTTTATATCATGTATGTATAGTTTTCACTCCTTGAATTATAAGGCAGAATTTGTAATTTTTTTTTCTGTCTGGTAGTTGTAATGTCTAAGTAAATCTTTAGGTAACAAAATAAATATTGCAATGCCAGTTGTTATTGTCTTATTGATAATAATGGAAAAGTGATGTTAAAGTATGGCTATGTTTACAGTATGATAACATTTACCTTCTTTCAGAATGTGCACTCTTCCCAAATGTCCATAATATTATGGATAAATTACTGAAACTATATATATTCTGCTTCCTATGTTTGTTCCACCTCTCTAAAATGCTTGTATTGAAACTTTGATAGTGGAAGTGGGCAAATGTGTGCAATAAAGGAAGTCAGGGTTGTATGTGATGACCATAGTTCAAAAGAGTGCCTCAAACAACTTAACCAGGTAATTCTATTGTTTTTTCTGCATATTAATGCATGATGTTTTAAGCTTTTAATACATACTATAGCTATTTTGCAGTTCTCCATGCACAGTTGCTTTGTAGTTTGCTTTTATATGTCTGATCATCATTTGATTGTATATAAATCTATAACATGTTCTCCGAATGATTGCAGGAGATACATTTGCTTAGTCAGCTTTCACATCCAAACATTGTTCAGTACTATGGGAGTGACTTGGTATGGCTAAAATGTTCTGGGTTTAGAATCTCTCTCTCTCTCTCTCTATATATATATATATATATATATATATATATATAGAAGTTGTGTACACACACAGAGAAATTGAAATTTTGATGAATGAGATCCATTTATAAATATATATACGACATGTTTGCAGGGAGAAGAAGCACTTTCAGTTTATTTGGAATATGTCTCTGGTGGTTCTATCCATAAATTACTTCAGGAATATGGACCCTTTAGTGAGCCTGTTATTCAAAATTATACCAGGCAGATTGTCTCTGGACTTTCCTATCTTCATGGAAGAAATACAGTACACAGGTAATTTGGTTTTTCCTACTCTATTTATAACATGAAATTGCTGCTTCTTTACTATCTTTCAAATTATTTATGTATTTTAATTTTCACAGGGATATCAAAGGGGCGAATATACTAGTTGATCCTAATGGTGAAATCAAACTGGCAGACTTTGGAATGGCTAAACATGTAAGTGTATCATAACGAATTGCTTCTAGCTCACTTCAAAAGTAAATAAAATTTATTGTTTCTGGTACAAAATATTTGGATAATACACAGTTGTAAAATTATGGACAATGGATACTTAATGCTTCTTTTGCTAAAGGTCAAAATTTGCAGTTCTACTATATCTGAATGCCTAGTGGCAGAGACATTCCCCTCCTCTCTCTTCAATGCACATGTTTCCTCTTTCACAACTGTGCACACCCGAAAAACACATATGGCTCTCATACACCCATTGCACCCTCTTGTCTCTATTGTATCTTTTTTATAATTTAGAGCTTTATGGCATAAGGGTATACTCATAGGAAGCAAATCTAATTTAGAGAGCTTCAAAATTTTAACTTTCTGTTTTAGTTTATTTCTGATTTATGTTGGAGATCGTATCTGAATTGTGATTGTTCTAAACCAGATAAATTCTTCTGCCTCAATGCTTTCTTTCAAAGGAAGTCCATACTGGATGGCACCTGAGGTAAAAATTTCTTCAAATTCTTTTCAGATCTTCAAATTTCTTTTGAAACAAGTACATCCTTCTCTCTTCCACTAATTAAGTACTATGTCCTGATGTTTGTCTTCTTAGGTTGTAATGAATACAAATGGCTATAGTCTTCCTGTTGATATATGGAGCTTAGGATGCACAATTCTTGAAATGGCAGCATCGAAGCCTCCTTGGAGTCAGTATGAAGGGGTGAGATTTCATATATTTAGAACTAGCCTTTATATGCATATTTGTTATGATCCTGTTAGAAGATTATGGAGGACCTAAAAGTGTTTTAAATGTTGGATTCAACAGGTAGCTGCAATATTTAAAATTGGTAACAGTAAAGATATGCCCGAAATTCCTGAGCATCTTTCAAATGATGCAAAGAATTTCATTAAGCTTTGCTTACAAAGAGATCCATCAGCTCGCCCAACAGCCCAAATGCTACTAGATCACCCCTTTATTCGAGATCAGTCAGCAACAAAAGCTGTAAATGTCAGCATAACCAGAGATGCGTTCCCTTACATGTTTGATGGAAGCCGAACACCGGTATATTCTTTAATTATTTTTTGTTTTCTTTGAGAAGTTATGTTGCGTTAGACTATTACATGCTAGTTCCAAGTTCCAATACATGATATCTTTGCAAAGTTTCTGGAGATCTTTTTCTATATTGGCCAGTGTTGGGCTGGAGCTAACTTTCTCATTGTCTGTATCAACTTGCAGCCAGTTTTAGAGCTTCATTCCAATAGAACAAGTAATACTTCAATTGACGTTGACTATGCAACAAAGCCAGTTGTTGCATCTTCACGAGCAGTTAGGAGCCCCAGGTAAAATACCTGTCCTGCCGTTAGTATTTAGTATATACATAGAGGGTAGCCCAGTGAACGAGGCTCCCACCTGATGGGATTTCGGGAGGGTGGATGTATGCAGCCTTACCCTCGCAAGCAGAAATAATATTTCTAAAAATTGTATCTTAGTATATCCATGCTTCATTATTATTATTTTTTCTTATTTGGACTGACATACTATTTCCCTTGTACAGAGATAACACAAGAATGATCACATCTTTACCAGTATCTCCCTGCTCAAGTCCATTGCGACAGTCTGGGCCGGCACACAGGAGCTGTTTCCTTTCTCCTCCTCATCCAACTTATGCAATGATGGGACAAAATAACCTCAATTCATATCCATTGAGATCAAATGGTACATTCACTCTTGATCCTTGGCATGACAAACCTCTATACAAAGCTCACACCCCACCCGGCGGATCCCCGAGAATGAGACTCATTTGAGTTACGTTTGTAAATACCAGTAAAATCTTTTTCTTGGCTTCCCCAGCATGCATTTTGGTCTGTGGTTAAGTTGAACTTCAATATGTTCTCTGAAAGCACAAACTCTATCTAAAAAGATTATGGTCTATTCTTTTTAATACATGAGTACTAGACAATGGTAGAAGGGAGGGGTAGGAGCTCTCCATGCAGGCATTGGAATGGGGAGACCTTGATGTTTGTAGCAATTTTCTTGGTTACTGTAAATGCAAGGTGTTTACTGTGTTTGTAGTAACGTTTATGTTGTATATTACATGGAAGAGGGGGAAAAAGAAGTAATTTTTCGTACATACTATTTCTTCTAAAATTATATTTTTTAATTGTGACTCCTGCATGGTTTTATTCAGATTATTTCTCATGGTAATTATTTTAAAAGTCTTTGATTCGATAGCCAGAAGCATTGCATGATTTATGCTTAGTTTATTGCAAGATGTTATAGTACAGAGATCATCCTAAAAACTTTTAAAATATAAGAATTTATTTAAAACTTTGAAATATTTATAAAGATTTGCAAAGTAATTTAATCTTAATATTGCAAAAGGAGGAGGTTACACTTAAATTAAACAAATCTTACAAACAAATTTTTATTATGCAATCATTTTTTGAGGGAAGCAGGCCACAGAGCCAGTGTTCAGATGTGACCCTCTTTCATAAGAAAGTCACCTACACTATATATGGACTGGACTAATAATGTTGTAAAAGTTAGGAGTTATGATATTTTGACACTAAATTTGATATCATGTAGGATATCTTAGTTTTGAGTAGGTTGTTTATCAATTTATTCTTTTTCTCCCTTTATTTTATTTGTTCACAACCTATTTAAAACTAGGATATCCCCATATGATATCAAATTTTGGTGTCAAAATATCATAACTCGAAAGTTACTGAGCCAGGTTTATTTGCTTTGCTAACAGGCCCGCCCCATTTTATACAGGGATGACAATTAGCAAATGGTGCATCCACCATCTCCTGTGACATTACTGACCCGTGAAGTGAGAACAACAGAAAAGTATTAGTGTGAGGCTCTTGTTAACGAATGTCCTAAGGATATTGGTTAAGGAATCTACAAAAGGAAAATTCGTATTGAAAAACTAAGTATCGCACTTTTCGAAATGCTAAATACATCATTTTTCATACAAATTTTCCTTTTTTTTGATTTTTTAAACAATATCCTAAGGACACTTGTTAGCATTTTTCTTATTGTTATTTTATGCAAAATATTTAGTTTATTGATTTATATTTTGCATTGTTTGGACTGTACAGGACTGGTCAATCGGATTGTCAAAATTGAGAATTGACTTTCAATGGTTGTTTAGCTATATGCTAAATTATACTTTTAAATTAGGTTGGATCGAGTTAAATCGGATCTCACCGATTTTCTAGAGAGAAAAAATAAAATTTAAAAACTGAAAAAAAATAAAATAAAAACAAACTCCTCAATCGTTACAAAGTTAAAAATTAAAACGTATAAAGTTAAAAGTTATAAACTTTATAATATTATTATATAATACTGATGGTAAATTCAAATTTTAATTTCTTATTTTAACTTTTTGTTATTATATTTTTTTTATAGTAGTATATGTTATAACTTAAGGGAAAATTTTATATTATTTGGTTAGGCTATCCGGTTGAACGAATAGAAACATTTTTCTATTTGCGATCCGGTCCAGCTTTAACAACATTATTAGACCAAAATTGCAATTACGTGGAAAAAAAATAATAACATTGTTCAGATAATATTTCCTACCTTTTCGAACCTATTTTATATTGAAGATTCCGCGGGAAGCCTCTGACTGGGAAGCAAACCTAATATTGTTTCTGAGTTTGCTCCGCGACCGCCAAAGAAACTTGTCCACGTCAAATTCCTGGGGCACTCATTCGTCATTCCGGATTAATTTTAAGGGCATATAAGTAACTTACGATACGCGATCCAATCTCCTATTGGCGGCTGCAAAGGTTTTACCAATTTTGCGATACCGCGAATGATTACCCAAATTTCTTAAACCAAATGGATGGTAGAAGCGCCAAAAGCACCATAAGTCCTTCCCATAACGATGTGTGTAATCGGCGATGATAATGGTTGATGAGAGAAGAGAAGAAGAAGATGCCGATCGAAATGCCGAGAGGGTTACCTTTCTCAGTGGACACATGGAGTCCAACGTCGAAGGCTAATAAGAGGCATCATTTCCTCACACATGCTCACAAAGACCATTCTTCTTCCATTACTTCCTTTTCCTCTTTCCCTATTTACTCTACCCTTCTTACCAAAACCCTCCTCCTTCAACAATACCATCAGGTTTGTTTGTTTGTTTTTTTTTCTCTTTTCAAATTATTATTTTAATTGTTTCGTTCTGACGGAGAGGTTTTGTGTCGTGGTTGCAGCTAGATGGTTCCTTGTTTGTGAGTATTGAGGTAGGTCAATCCTTGATCATCCGTGATCCTGATGGCTCCTTCACTGTCACTGCTTTTGACGCTAATCATTGCCCTGGTAATTTTAACCATTTATATCTTGTGTTGTGACAAACACATGTTCTGCAAAAAAAAGATTTCTCTGTTTTTGAATGTAAGGGATAGGGGTTTTCCTGTCTTACTAACTCGCATTGACAGGAAGCTAATTACGACATGTTTGAGTTTTGATTGTTTTTCAGTTTAGTTTTAGTTTTTTACTTTTTAAATTTCATGATCAGGCTATGCATAATGTTTAAATTAATATATTATATCAACATATTGGGTGGGTTGAATTCTAACCTAGTCATTATTGAGTCATGACTAGGTAAGGTTCGAGTCTAATTAATGGTCTGACTTAAATATTGAGCCAAGTTTAAGCCAAGCTAAGTCTATCCTAATCCGTGTGTGTTTGGTTCAGCTTTTGATAAAAGTGATTTTGAATAGAATTGATTTTGCAAAATTGATTTGGTTAGAATTGAGTTTGAAGTGAAGTGATTTTTGTTTGAATGTTTTCGTTCTAATTTCTAAAAGCAAGTTTGATGTAAAACTTAATGTAAAATTTGCAACCCAATGCAAAAGCTACTTTTTCGTAGCTTCTAGTCAAAAACGCTTCTGAAGGCAAAATCAATTCTACCTGATAGTAACCAAACACCTTAGTTTTACTAAAATCACGTTTGACAGGGGGCATAATCAATTCTAAAGGTTTCAACTTCAAACGTGAAACCTTACGCACGGATGTCACGAACACCATGACCTGTGCATACAAGAGTGGTACAGCTATTCACAATCTTAAGATTGTACTAGCATAGTACAAGTGCAATATAAGTACAAATACAGTAATAAGATGCCTAACATAATTACACAATTCGAAATTGATTAAATATGTGTGATACATATGATAGCCCTCTTGTTTCTGCTAATTTATTCACTTTCTTCCTAGGAAACCCTGTATTTGTATTTCAATTCTACTATTTATGGATTATTTCTTGTTTAAATTATGTCCTGAAGGAAAAAAAAAATGTGTTTTCGATTTGATGGGTTTAATTTACTATATTTTATGTTTAATGGGGATTTTGTTGGCAGGATTCAGGAATCAAGACTAAGATTAATTCGCTTTCTTTTTGTTTAATTTACTACAAATTTTCCAGGTGCTGTGATGTTCTTGTTTGAAGGCAAATTTGGTAATATTCTGCACACTGGCGATTGCAGGCTTACCCCCGAGTGTCTCTACAACTTGCCTGACAAGTATGTTGGCAAGAAGGGAAAACAACCACGCTGCCCGCTTGATTGCATTTTCTTAGACTGTACTTTTGGCAATTTTTCTCAGGGGATGCCTAGCAAGCAGTCAGCTATTCAACAGGTAAACAACAACCTAAGACCCCTTCATTTTTGTTATTTTTGTTTTGGACTAGAAGGAAATGTGTGATTTAGATACCCACCTTGGGAGAAGTTAGTTACTCGTGTAAAACATAGGCTAAAAATCCCAGCCTCAATCTAGAATTAGGAATAAACTCTTAGAATGCAATTGTATATATTCATTTGGAATGCTTAACAAAAGCAAATTATGGTGTCGGTGCCTCATCGGGAAAGAAATAAGAGAGTTAGCAGCAGAACTTGTTGGAGAATGTGGCATAATAAGTATAAGTATTCTTTTGTGAGCTCAACATTGTGTTTCAAGGCCATGACTTTTTATTATTGAGTATCTTGAACAACTTAGGTGTTCATTGTATCTTTATGGCATTTCTTTACATATTACAGTTTAGTAGCAGTATCATTTAATTCTCAGCTCTATGTTTAACGCCTTTAACCTGAAGCCTTTCCAGTTGCCAGCACACATTATTTTTGTATGTTTAAACTTGAATATGTTATTATAACAGATGGATTCTTAAACCTCAGCATGCTATGTTTATATTTCTTTTAGTTGTAGCAGTGCCAAACTTAAATTGTAATAGTGTGAGCATAATATTGGGTTATTTCTTTTTAATTAAACTGAAACCCATCATTCTGCTATTTCATTGATTCATTATTCATTATGAATAACAGTAGTTCCATTTGAAAGTTCAGCTTATGAAATTATGAAGCAGGTTATTAATTGTATATGGAAGCATCCTGATGCATCAACAGTGTATCTAACCTGTGACATGCTCGGTCAGGAAGAGATCCTTGTTAATGTGTCCCAAACATTTGGTTCAAAGATATACATTGATAAAGTCAAAAATTCAGAATGTTTCAAGAATCTGGCAGTGACCGTGCCTGAAATCCTTTGTGAGGATCAGTCTTCTCGTTTCCATTTGTTTGATGGATCTCCAAGACTATATGAAAGAGCACAAGCGAAGCTGGTTGAGGCAAAGGCAGCTCTCCAACCCGTGCCTCTCATTGTCCGCCCTTCTGCACAGTGGTATGCTTGTGAAGAAGAGTTCTCAGACATTGAAAAAACTAGAAAAAAGAGGACAAATGAAGCAATTAAGGATCAGTTTGGTGTTTGGCATGTTTGTTACTCAATACACTCATCCAAGGAAGAATTGGAATGGGCACTTCAACTTCTTGCACCTAGGTGGGTTGTTTCAACAACCCCCAGCTGTAGGGCTATGGAGCTGACTTATGTTAAGAAACACTGTTTTAACTCTAAAGTTGCTCTCAATAGCTCTGTCTGTAAGCTTCTGGATATGACTGTGGAAACTTCTGATAATGTTGATGCATTGGCCAAATCTGTAAGCTGTAATCCTGTGCTTGAAGGGACCCCTCAGTCTTGTGTGCAAACTGAATCACCAGCCAAACAGTGCACTGACACTAAAGCACCTGCAGAATTGTCTCTTCCTGGCAAAAGGTTGCCTGTCACGTTGTTTGGAAGAGCAAGACTCAGTCTCCAAGATGTTGATTTTTCACAAGCGTGTAATATTTTACCTGATAATGTCCATTCACAAACGGTTCCAAGTGATGCAGGACAAGAATTATCACATCGTGTGAAGGATGATGAAGTAAAATGGGAGAGATCCCCTGATAGAAAGAAAGATCTACATCAAGTGAAGTATCAGCAATCCGAGGTTCAAGAGACAAGAGTTCATAAGAGTGCCTCTTATTTAAATGTTGGATCTCCAGGCTTGAGTGAAAGTGTCAGAAAGTTGTACAGGTCAATGAATGTCTCTGTACCTAAACCTCTTCCCTCCTTAGTGAATCTTATGAATTCCAATAAACGTGCCAAGAGGTGAATTGACTATTAGACTTGCATTTTCCCAAACAACCTTGATTTACCAATTACCATGTTGGGAGATGTCTATGCAAGTATGATTCATACGATTTTACAAGAATTTATTTTATCTTGCCCTGTCATGTTGCAATAGTACTTGACGAAAAGCAGGAAGCTGGAAGGAAGAATTGCAGAAGCAATGTAGAAGTCTTGCCAATCTGTTACAATACTGTTACAGTGATTCTTTTTCTCTTTGAATAAGGGATGCATCAAAGGATGCTTCATAGGTAGGAATTGGAATGTGGAGGGGCTTATGCATGTCATAGTATTATGTCAATTTAAATAATTCTTTCTAAAATTTACATAGTGCAAGGTTGAGGAACCAGAAGTCAAGCAGCAAGGATTTATGGCCGCAGAGCAGAAGTGGTGCTTAGCACAAAACTGCGTTTTGTATTTCTGCCTTCTTTATTGGTTAACTATTGTATGGCTCTGGTGCTTCAATTATATAATTTGGGTGAATAGATTCATTTTATTTTATGGCAATGACAATAAGTTACATTGCTGCCATTTAAACTAACATAAGCATTTTGTATTACTGCTTATTGCTTATTATTCCTACATGTGCAAATGAAGATATTGATTTTCATTTCTCATCAATTTGATCATGATTGCTCTACTGTGTATCAGAGTTTTAACCTTAAATTATTAAGAATAGTTAATGATTGCTCATACAGTGATGGTTATTAGTAAAACTTCTGTTGGGCTGTCTCAAATCATTGACATGAGCCATTTGAAGTGATCATGCAGCCAGACTAATATTAAAGATGAGGTAGAAAGTCTCAATGGTGTTTCAAAACAAGCTTTTTTAATCATACCTCCTTACATCATTAGGAAAACAAATATTATTTATCTATTTATCATAGCTCTGTACCCCAATTGGATGTCATAGCCTCTCATAAACGAGCTTCTCTGACTGCAAAGAAAAAGAAAGAGGTAAACTTTTCACCTTTAAACAGTTGAAATGAAAAGAAACGAGTCATAAATGCATTCTAGAGATTTTCTACTTGACTAGGGAAGGGAATCATCAGCCACTGAACAGAAGGGTGTTAAATGTTCAATATGATACAAAATAAGCCATGCTCAAGTCTCAAGCTCAATTAAGCAAGCTGTTTCTTGTCAAATACTGGATCCCCTTGATTAGGCTTTTGCTTAAGTAGAGGTTAATTTGGTTAGTGCATTCTACTTAATTGAACTATTGGAGAGCAGCAGCCATTGGAACAAGTTAAAGTGTACCTTGATAAGCATGTCTGTAGGAAGCCAAGCCGGAGCAGTGGGGATCCCTACCCATGCAACCTATCAATTCAGAAATAGAACTATTAAATTGTGGCACTTCAAAATTTTTCCTGAATTGCAATTAAGTACATGATATGTCATGCCATTTTTGCTTCAGGCTTAGATTTGCTTGACCTACTACAGAACATCCTCGGCATTAGAAAGAAGATATAGATTTTATTCTTTTAGTCGGCTGTTGTTCCATTACTTAGAAAAACAGTAGACTGGCCCTGTATTATATGAAAGGATTTAATTAAAATATATTGTCAATATAAAAGTTTGAGTGAATACCCTTTTTGGTCCCTGAAAATTTTGACGGATCCTATTTTAGTCCCTGAAAAAAATAAACTCTTCAATTAGTCCCCCAAATTTCATTCCGTAAGACTTTTTAGTCCCTCCGTCAGTCAAAGCGCGTTGACCACCGTTAAGTATGTGACGTGTCACATTAATTGCCAAGGTGTACTGTTAGCATTTTTCAGCTTTGAATTGTTATAAAAAAACCGAAATTAGAGGGCCATTTTGGTCCTCAATAAATTTTAAGTGAGCCATTTTAGTCCTTAACATTTTTGTCGTGACTCATTTTGGTCCCTCACTGACACATGTCAACACAGACACACAAGTAATTCATATGGCACCACTGTTGTACACTACATGTGGCAAACCCGAAATGTCTTTGCATGAAACATGTTCTGATGGTCTAGTTTGACATGCTGCTAGGTTCATTTTGGGATTATCGGCCAATTTAATTCAAATGAATGCATGGTTAAATTTGCTCTGTCAATTCCTCCATTAGGCATCATAAGTCAATATCTCAGCAACCCTGATGCAAAGTCATGACCCTGAAACTCTTTGAAAATTGTTTATATGCCATCCTGTAATTCAATTACTTCACATTTCCTTCAACTACCATACATAATGACTGTTTGCGTCTGCTATTTGTATTTGGTAATATTAATACTATAGCATAATATATTTTGGGAATACTATATTATTGGTATGGTTGATATAAGTGTATGTATATCTATTTTTTAGCTGTGTATGTGTGTAGTTGTGTGTCTGCGTTGACATGTGTCAGTGAGGGACGAAAATGGATCATGACAAAAATATCAGGGACTAAAATGACTCACTTAAAATTTATTGAGGACCAAAATGGCCCTCTAATTTCAGTTTTTTAATAACAATTCCAAGCTGGAAAATGCTAACAGTACACCTTGGCAATTAACGTGACACGTCACACACTTAACGGTGATCAATGCGCTTTGACTGACGGAGGGACTAAAAAGTCTCACAGAATGAAATTTGGGGGACTAACTGAAGAGTTAATTTTTTTCAGGGACTAAAATGGGATCCGCCAAAATTTTCAGGGACCAAAAAGGGTATTCACTCTAAAAGTTTTTTATACTAACAACTAATTATGTACTGGCACATTGTAAAAGTATTTGACTATTATACTAAATTAACTTAAAAGTCATACATGAGGTGATTTATGATTGATTTACAACGTAAACTCACAATATATCACAATCAAACTGTTATACCCCTTGAAAAATAAAAATAAAAAAACCGTTATACCAAACCAATAACAAACCAAGATGAGAATGGATGGATTTAAGTAACTTACAAGTGCATGCTCTCCCGTTTCAAATATACGCATGTCCAGGATCTAGAAGCGTTTCACATTTTCAGTTAGATACATGTAATTATCAAAGAGATCAAAGCTGCCACATGCAAAACTAGTTAGACATATTTCGGTATTTACCTCACCACGGTCTTCATAAATGTAGTCTAATCCTGTGTAATAATGTGGGTGTCCAACAGAAAGATACTGAAACATTAAACTTGGACATGTCAGTGTCCACAGTTCGAATCTGTATAATGTAATCTAAAGTCTAAACCAATAATTCCCAAAGGAATATGTGAAATAATGAAATTTAATACGATTATCTCTAGACGTTTTTTTCAATAATAATGTCCAATGATATATTATCAAGTTATTAAAACTATTAAAATTTTATAAATAAATAGTTCAAATGTCACACAAATATCTATCAAAATTAAACTCAAAAGAAAAAAAATGAAAAAGTACAAAATGATTGTCCATCTTACATTGATGCTATTGAGATATTTCTCCTTGTCCACCCTCACAATCTGACCTTTCTTCACTGCCCATAAACAAAAAATGACACACAATGATCAAAGGAAGCTTTATAGACTCTCATATATATTATAGCAAAATAATTGTTAAGTCTCACTGGAGTAGACGGGTTTCTTGGGAGTCTTAGGAGCAGCACTTGAAGACTGAGCATTAGTAGAGGACCCTTCACTCTTTTGGCTGTCTGATTCACCTGCTTGCACTGCACGAATCAACGGGAAATGATTCAAATGAACATGTTGTTTTGTTCTCAAAGTTTGTGGGAAGTGAGGAACACAAGAGAAAGAAGAGTGGCAGAGAATCACAGAGAACGCCATCAGAGAAACACAATGAGTGTGCCATGCAAGAGATAAGAAGAGAATGGCACTTTCATTCGGGACACAAATCCGTTGGTGACATGGCAAGAGTAACAAATCACAACATGCCACGTCAGGGAATCAAAAGACTCAAAATTACCCTTCCTAAAGCATCTCCAACGCTATTCAACCCACTTTATCCCTTTAAGTGATCACCTCAATTTTAAGCAACTCAATCAATTTTTATTTTAATATGAGTTTCTATCAACAAGTTGCTTAACTCACAAATATTCTTTCTCTCTCTTCAACATTCCATATTAATTCTCTCTCATACATTTATACACACAAATATTAAGCAACACATAAGCAATGGTTACTTATATAAGCAACTCTCTCCAATTTTAAGTAACCCAAAATTATATATAACACATCAAAATAATATTTTATTATTAAGCAACGCATAAACAACTCCAATTAGAGATGTTCTTAGAATAATTATGACACACTTGTAATTACCTCCAATAAGTTTAAGAATTTAATTTTAGTATATAATTGATGAAAATTTTTTTACATCATCAATTAATTATACTTTATCATATTTTTAACTTTTAAGAATGTTATTACAAAGTCTAATATCTTTAAGGATTAGAGTGATATACACATCAGGAGTAAAAGTTTCACATTGACATCTTTAATATTTTAAAAAACAATGATACAGAGTTGTCAAGACATTATTGGATGTCTATGTAAAAAAAAAAAAAAAAAATTAAACTACATAGAAATTAAACTCTTTGTTTAATGACATTAATGACTTGAAAATGTATAATATGTTACACCCGATATTGTGTTATTATCTCAAAGTAGGAAATATATTGGTATTCACTTACACTTTCATTGTTACAATATTTATGCAAATATCTTATTTCAAATAGAATTTAATTTTGATATAATTTTATTATGAATTTTCTTTCTAGATTAATTAATTACAAATTATAATTAGTGAATAATAAAAAAATTATTAATGCTAAGAATAAGAATAAAAAATTAGCTACAAGTGAAAAGTGTTGACCCCATTCGAATTTCCTTTCTTTTTAGTTTTACACAAGATGAGGAATGAATGAAGAATGAGAAAGAAGAGGGAATGGTATGAAATATGAATATCCATTGCGTCACACGCTTCTCCGAGCGTCTTGTTTCTCCTATACACTCCACGATTCCCACCACCAGCATCAGGTTCACTTCACCTTCCTACCATCTGCAATTTATGATGTTCATATTCAGCTGGGCATTTTCTCAAACAGTTTGGTTGAGCTGTGCATTTCGCTAGCATTATTCGAATAAGTTTGTGGGTTTGAATTTTCAGGTGCAATAGAGCAGAGAACATCGCTATTGAAGGTTGTAATCTGAATTTCTCATTCACTACAAAGCAATCAAATGCTGTGCCGGTTCCAATTCTTCGGGATTGTTCCCTTCGCATTCCTTCCGGGCAGTTCTGGATGCTTCTTGGTCCCAATGGGTGTGGAAAATCTACCCTCTTGAAGGTATTCACCTACAATGAAAGTTAATGCTATCTGCTATGAGGTGTGACCAAAAAGGAAGAGTTTTTGTTTTCTAATGATAACTAACCCCTTTAGACTGATTGTGCAGATTTTGGCTGGTCTCTTGAATCCAATTTCAGGATCAGTGTACGTGAATGAGCCTAAAAGTTTTGTTTTCCAAAATCCAGATCATCAGGTTTTTTTATTTTCTCTTTATATCTTATATTATTAATTTTTTATTTTATTTTATTTTATTTGTTTTAGTTTGTTCATGGTTATCATGGTGAGCCTTAGCGCAATGACAAGGTTGCAGCCTTGTGATTTAAAGATCATGGAAATCCTAGAAACAGTCTATCTGCTTGCAAGGGGGCCGTGTACTGTACTGCCCTTTAGTTTGTTCATCATTATCTTTCTTCTAAGTGTGAGCCGATGTTTGGGAGTTAACAAAAAATGTTAAATTTCCAAGGTCTGAATTTGAAGAGGAAAATCGTTGTATTGTTCTCCATTAGAATGACAAAATAAGCTACAATTCATTATGAGATTATAGAAAATTTTAATTCAGAGATGGGTATCTCATCAAATTGAGAGCCATGTTACAAATATATGAGTAAGAGATTTCAAGTTTTAACAATTAGTCATCTGGAACACCTGGTGGGAAAAGATTTTGTTGTTGTTGTTGTAACTTTTACTTATCTTGCTACTGTTGGTATGCTGTCTGTAGAGTGTAGACTTAATTTGTAATGAGCTGCTAAAACCAGTTATTTGATAAAATTTATACAAGAGTTCATTTTTTTATACAATTTTCTTTCTGAAGGGAGAATTGAGTTAACACTGCAACCTGCCCTCAGAGGAAACTTTGAGGCATTTTCCAACCTTTCCACATGCCTTATTTAACTTCTCACAAGATAACATTCCCATCACTCACCAGTCATCACTGTTTCCATAGTTCTTACTGCCATTGCAACTGTCCTCACTGTTTGTTTGGTAGGAGCATGCCTTCTTTTTCCTTTGCACCTCAAAGGGTAACAAGTGATGCTTACCTTTTCCATTCTGTTTTCCTTGTTAACAATGATGTTTAGGTTTCACGAACTAGAGAAGTGTGGATACTTTTAGGAAATATTCAGGAAGAAGTTAACTATGTAAGCTGAACAGACCTAAGTATACTATTAATCCGAGGGGTCTGTTCAGTTTTTTGTTTTTCAACAATAAATACAACAGACTACATGTTTAAGTTTTTTTGGAGTCCTTGGATTAATCCTTGGTATGTCAACCTGTAAACACGGAAAACGATCCACTGAAATTTTTCAACTTGAATGTGTATGCGATGTGCATAAGAAGTCTGTCAAGCATCAAGCATTACATTATTTACATATGTTGCAGGTGGTGATGCCTACAGTGGATGCTGATGTTGCATTTGGTCTTGGTAAGTTCAATCTGACTGATGATGAAGTCAGATCCAGGGTATCAAGAGCTTTGCATGCTGTTGGTCTGTCTGGCTACATGAAGGTACTATATCGGCCAACAACCTTTACCACTAAAACAAATGTGTAAATTATATTATAATGAAACTATCCTTTGTTGCAATCAGAGATCTGTCCAAACTTTGAGTGGTGGTCAGAAACAGAGGGTTGCCATTGCTGGTGCTCTAGCAGAAGCTTGTAAAGTTCTGTTGTTGGATGAGCTGACAACATTCTTAGATGAAACTGACCAGGTGATCTATGAATTGTGATGTTGTATTCTTTATGATGTCATGTTTGTTGAAAGATAACAGACATTGAGATCTTGAAATGGCAGGAAGCAAGCAACTTATGCCATCTATAAAATACTAGTGGCAATCACTGTTCTTTCAGCATATCATTTTCTTTTAATAGGCCTTTTATATGCATCAGACACTTGCACACTGACAGAGAACAATGCCACTGGGGCAGTGTCCATTTTAGCTTTATTACAACTTCACCTAAATATGGGGGCCTTCATATTCTAAACATGTTGTTATGCGTCAAAGACACGAAAAAAAACATATTAATAATTGTGTTAGTTATATAGTTTTGGTGTGAGACCAACAATTTTTTGATAGATGGTTGGCACTGTTGTTTTAAGGTTGGGGTTATCAAAGCTGTTAGGAACACTTTGGATACCTCTGCAGAAGTTACAGCATTATGGGTTACACATCGTTTGGAAGAACTAGAGTATGCAGATGGTGCCATCTACATGGAGGATGGGAAGGTTGTTATGCATGGAGATGCGGCAGGCGTAAGGAGTTTCATTGAAGCTAAACAATCAGCTTATATTAAACGGATTAATTCTTAAACAAGTCTTTTTTGTTTCTGAAATTATTCCCCCTTGAGGTGTTGTGTTAGAGACTACAGCACCCTGAAAAAAGAAAGGGTAATTAATTCTTGTATATGATGCAGAAGAGTTACTCAAATCTTATATGTTAGCTCCATATGTGCAAATCGATGTGTTGCAACTTTTTCTGACCAAATTACACTGCTCTTTAGAATTTACTGATTTGTGGATTGCTGTTTTTCCTTTTATTGGTTTTGAACTAAGTCATTTACCTGTCATTACATGGATCTCTCTTAAAATTTATCAATTGAAAAGGTTTTTTCTCTGAAAATAATGAAACAAGGGGAAATTGCATATTAATATTGGCAAACTTAAGGAGAATTCAATACAATTTATTTCTAAAACATTGACTTTTACAGCATTGATTGTCATCTTATCAATCTCTAAGGGCCTGTTTAGTTTATATTCAGTTTCCTATTTTCATTTCCTAATTTTAAATATAAATACAACTAAAATAATTACAAAGTGTCACCCTATTTTCATTTTATTTCTTTTTTCCAAAGATTTGTACAGGAAACATTGAAAACAACATTTTATTTCTTTTCACTGTTTCCTGTACAAATCCTTGGAAACAATGTGATATTTTTGTAATTATTTTGGTTGTATTTGTCTTTAAAATTAGGAAATGAAAACAGGAAACTAGAAACAAACCAAACAGATCCTAATTGTTCATGACCCGACTGGTACAATATCATGCTTAGTTTTTTTATTTTTTATTTTCCAAGGTATCTTTCGCATGTTACTGGGGAGACTAATCTCTCGAGCCGGGTAAGACCACAAGGGCGGCAAAGCTTTCCTTCAAGAGTTTTAACTCTGCTACATTCCCTGGACCAGGAATTGAACTCAACCGGGACTTAAAATAGAATATACATTGAGGGGGCTGACTCATTTAATCCGCTGGCCGGTGCTATTGAAAGGGATGCCATATTTATTGCCAAACTAAGCTTATGAGTTATGACTTTGGGCAGGGCATGGGAGGCTTTTTTTATTTCGGCTTGGCATGGGAGGCATTTTAATTAGATGCTAATTGGTTAAGAGGAGGGATGGAGATATTTTAAAATTAATTTATTTTTATTCCTTTATAATTTTGGATTTCATAAAAAGTAAGAATATTTTAATTAATATATTTAAAATATTTTAAACTTATCTTAACTCTCCTCTAAATCCCTTCAATATTGAAGGAAGTCAAAATTGAGTGAAAAGAGAGTTTAGTCCCCTTCATTATCCTTTCTTCCCTTTCAAAATATTAAATCAAACAAGAAAGATTTATAAAAATCATTCTCTTCCGATCAATTTTTCTAACACAACACTACGTTATTTGAAGCATAACTGAACTATTAGGAGAAATTCCATGACTTACAAAACATTTGAAAATTTGGTTTACGTTTCATATGCCACCAATCAGTGGATTCTTCCTCATACTTCTGATATTTTTCAATAGATATTTTGTTTTTTCTTTTGGGTTCATGGAGAAGATATGTTGGGTCAAACATTTTACAATTCTCAAGTGACAACTAAGCTTATGGATCCTAATGTTTCGCACTGTTAAAATTATAAAATAGAAGTTGTCACATCATTTTCTATTAGTACAACGAAAAAATTATTGCCACAAGTCAACAACTATATAGCAAGTTGCCTAATTTTCTAATAATAAATTGAAAAGAAACCTTTGTTTGGTGAAAAAAAGCCGCATCGTTATTATAGTTTTTTGCATCTTGAGCATTATCACGAAGCCAACCATAATTATGCTTTAGGCTAATTGTAGCACTGCGGTTTGTTTGGATAAAATTGAGTTTTAATGAACTGGATTTTATAAATTGGGTAAGACATATTATGACTCGGAAAAAAAAAATCAATTCATATGAACTAGTTTGATTTTAACAAACAACTAGTATAAAATGTTTTATGCTGAAAACAAATACATCACCATATATATCTTCTTGTGTTTTTGGGGTCACAAAACACCTCTAAAACAAAGAAAGAGACGAAGCCAGCAACAATGCAAAAACAAAGCAAAATACAGAAATAGAGCACAACATTAAGCAAGAAACCAAATATATGTAATAAAAAATAAATGATAACAGAGATGAACATCAGGATTTAGCATGGTTCGACCGGTGGGGGCTACGTCCACAGGAGAGAACAACAAACTTTATTATAATGATTAAGAGATTAAAAGGTTTTACAATAGAAATTCCTCTCAACCCTTGTCTATTCTTGTATGTTTCTAACCAAGCTCTTCAAGAACTACACCCAAGGTTGATATTTCTACTCCTATGCACCTTTCTCAATCTCTTACAATCTCTCTAGATTTATCTCAAGATATAAATTGCTCTACAAGAACTCTCTTGTCCACAAATCCCCTCTAAATCTCATTACAATATCACTCTAGAAGTCTCACAAATCTAAAATGTGTATTCTCAATTGTTATCTCCAATCGAATGATATGACTGTATATTTATAGAGGTCTGGGTGGACCATAATCGATAACCGATTATATCCTTTATGTTAGCATAGCCGTTTTCTCGCAAACAACTTATTCTCCACAATAATCGATTATGGCCATTACCATAATCAATTATGTTGCCTCTACCAGCAGACTCTGCATCCCCAATATACTGATTTAAGAGGATAAGTAACTATTTCATAATTAATTTTAATCTGATCCTCACTATTGATTATTGTTATAACATTATTTATTAGAGTTAAGGTATACAAACTAAATTGGAAATAATTGTTACATGTATCGACTAAACATATGCTACTTTTTTTAGTTCCCGCACGTGATTTTTTTTGGTACATTCTTACATGTGATTAATTATTTTCACTTTAATTCTTATATTATAATAATAATTATTTTAGATGATTAATCCCTATGTTTTAATTGAAAAGAATTATATATATAAAAACTGAATTAAAAATTTATTACCATGGCAAATTAAAAATTGAGTAAAGGCCCAAAGTGGTCTCTCAAATTTTTCGAGTAGCCCGGTTTGGTCCCTAAAAAAATAAAATGATAATTTGGTCCCCAAAATTTTGAAACTGGAGACAATCTGGTTCTTAAGGTGGGATCGAATTGTCCCCCGTTTTTAAAATTTGGGGAACTAAATTATTCCACGTGGGGATCAAATTGTCCTTTTCTTTTTAGGGAACAATTTGGACTACTCGAAAAATTTAAGGAATCACTTTAGGTCTTTACTATTAAAAATCAGGGTGATGGGGAAAAAGTATAATTTAACATGTTATGTTCAAAGCTATCGTGTACCCAAACAACAGGGGATCTTCTGCATCCACTGTACAGAAAATTGGGAATGGACAAAGCCAAACAAATCAACAAAAGTTGGCAACTTATTCAAACGCAGCAAAGTTTCCACTTTCCAATCTACAGCAACCCGTTTTCTTCTTTCCGTACATAAAATTTCTGGGTTCATTCTCATTCAATTCAAATTCCCCGAAATTTCTCATCCTTTTTTTGCCTCCTTTTTCATCTGATTCTCTGTTTTTGGACAATTACTGTCAAAACCCTTGATGGGTTCTTCTCTTCGATCAATAACACACATGGGTTTCTGAAAAGGTTTTACCTTTTCACGTTTCTCTCCAGTTTCATTGTACTTATCGATCCTGAGCTACATAGCTTGAAAACGCTATGATGTGCAACTCTTGCTAGTGATTTTTCAGCTTATTGTTCTTGAATCCATACCTGGATTCACATTAGAATATATAAAAAAATGAAGCCTTCTACAAATGATGAACTTGACATAGAAAATGGCAAGTTGGAGAAGAATAGAGAGAAGACTCCAAAAATTAATAGCAAAGTAGTTAAAGTTCACAACCAAGCCTTATTGTCTGGACTTGCATATTGCCTTTCCTCTTGTAGCATGATATTGGTTAACAAGTTTGTACTTTCCAGCTATGATTTTAATGCTGGGATATCCTTGATGTTGTACCAGGTAATTAATTTAATTGGTTTCCTTAAATCTTGTTACCGTTTTTATGTGTTTTGTTTGTTCTCTACCAGTAGAACTTTGTAGTGAAATGATGTAAACTTTGCTCATGCTGAAATCTGATACTTGTGTGGATGTGCAGAATTTAATTTCAGTGGCTATTGTTTCTATATTGAGCCTTTTGGGTGTAGTTTCAACTGAACCACTAACTTGGAGATTGATTAAAGTCTGGTTTCCTGTGAATGTTATATTTGTTGGAATGCTCATTACAAGCATGTTTAGGTAAGATTATTTAAACTTTGTGGCTATTTTAATGTTTTCCTTCTCTCTTTTATTACAATATATCAATCTTTTCCCAATATTTTGTGGCTGGTTTTCTACCATTCAATTGTTCATGTGCTTCCAGCTCTTTAAATGCTAATACCTTCTTAAGCGTGTCCTTTTTAATTTGTTGTCTAATGTTAGATATGGAACTGCATTGAATTAAATAAAATAAAAAAATAACTGATTATTTTGCGGAATGTGCTTAGAGAGATTGTGTTTATACGATTAGTCTGGTATATTCATGAGATGAAAACAGTATGATAGATATTCAGAAAAACTATTCTTTGTTGAAGAGTAGTCCTAAAAAATGCTAACCTTTTATTGCCAAACATGTGATCTATACATTAATTATCTGTGCCAGTGTTATTTTTGGACTGAAATAAAAATAGAGTAGTTTGCTACTCTCTATCTCTCTCCCTCACATACTTGCATTATTTTGCTTATCATGATTTGTATTATATGCAGTTTGAAATACATTAATGTAGCTATGGTGACAGTCCTGAAGAATGTAACTAATGTCATAACTGCCCTTGGTGAAATGTACTTGTTCAAGAAGCACCATGACAGCAGAGTCTGGACTGCTCTGTTTCTAATGGTATGTTGTAGAGCTTAACATATGAATCTTGTGATGGGTTTTTGGATGTTTGCGGCCCTGATTATGATGTAGGATAATGGATTTACATATTAATACTGCATTCATGTTCTGGTTTGTTGCTTGCATCTCCTACATCTATTACTGTTGTCAATATATTGTTCTGTTGTAGTTGTCAAAGGGTGTAGTAGTCACTATGGGGAAGATGTTATTTGCCTAATCATAACAAAAATGATCATGCATTACTGATCAGCTCTTGCTGGGTCGTACTTTTAAGGGAACACAATTGATGTTAGGAGTGGGGCTGGTGTTAGAGTCTAGGATGCTGACTAGGGTTGCCTAAAATTTGTGAATCAAATTCGTATAATGTAATTGCTGGACTGGCAGTCTGCTACAGCTGATGTCTTGTCTCCTGTATCTGGAATACTTTAAGGGCCTTATGGCTTATGCTGCTGCCTGATATGCATATATTGCTGGCTGCCTTGTCTATGCTGATTCATACTTATTATAGACACTTTTTACTTTGCTGGACCCTTTGTAACTGTTTTTGTATGATCTTGAAGCTGTGCATTAGTTGGATCCATGCTTTACAAAACATCATTAGTTTTTAAATACTACCTGAAAGAGTTTTTTTTTTCTTACAGATTATTTCAGCAATAACTGGAGGGATTACTGACCTCTCATTTAATGCAACTGGCTATGCTTGGCAGACACTCAACTGTTTCTTAACTGCGTCGTATTCTGTGAGTATTGATGTTTTGTGATTTTTCGCTTCATTCTCTTCTAATTCCAGTTTCCTTTCCTTTCTACTATTTTCTGGATGCTTTTCAAATAAATTTTCAACAAATGCTGCCAGATGTAACTTCACTAAAAAAATTGTACAATTTTTTGTTCTGTTTGCAGTGCTGTTTTGCATGTATAGCTTTTAATATGTGACTTGATTTTTGGGGCGTTAATAATTATAATTTGGTGATTTTAATTGTACTTAATTTCTGTGTCTTGATATAGTCTATTACTTTCTTTTATGTTCATTGTAATGTTCTTATGTGTCATTCTCTCTCTCTCTCTCTCTCTCAACTCTAAGGACTACAATGTTTGAACTCAGTGAGTTACAAAGTAAAATTTAAATGACGGAAAATTATGTGAACTGATATTCATTGTCGGTGAAGTGAATTGGTCAGTTTATTCAACCAGTTTTTTCTACTTAAAGTCTTAAACTGTTAAGTGTCAAAAGTCCAAACCATTCTTCATCTATTCCTGGGCAGAACAGATTCGATGCATTTTGGTTTGACCTGTTACTTGCTTTGGAGGCGTTTCTAGATTCATAGTACTCTATTACTTTTGCACTCTTTTATTCTAAATAGGGGAAGGGGAGGTCAAGTTTGGTTTTGGTTTAAAAGGATGATATACTATATTCTAATGTATATATTTAGATAGAACTGATTGTTAGCTTTTACTAAAGTTTTCTGATTAGTCAGTTGTTTCTATTTTATTGCTGCAGCTGACCCTACGAAGGGTCATGGATACGGCAAAGCAAGTTACCAAATCTGGAAACTTGAATGAATTTTCGATGGTCTTGTTGAACAATGCCCTCTCTCTGCCTTTGGGAATTTTCCTGGTTGTTGTTTTCAATGAGGTGGATTATCTCTTAAAAACGTGAGTTTCCTCCCACATTTTGTGAATGAAGTCAATATTATGTGCTTTGCAAGACTTCATCTACTGAACAGGATATTTTATCCCATAGGTTAAAGTGTGTCATCAAGACATCATAACTTTACTTTTTGCTCATTGTTTGTGTTTCTTTAGACATGTACACAGATCTGGAATCTCCAGTAAGGTGTTTTAATGTCATAAATTGTTTAGGTTATGTTGATGAGAGAAGTAAAAAGCTATAAACTCATTTTTCCTTCCTCAAATGTTATTAAATATTATGTATTTCAATTGACAGGCCACTTCTGAGATTGCCTAGCTTTTGGTTGGTGGTGACGTTCAGTGGATTTTTGGGTCTAGCGATCAGCTTCACATCCATGTGGTTTCTTCATCAGACAGGGGCTACAACTTACAGGTGTCATCTGAAAACCAATTGTTGACAAAAACATCCAAATTCTGTTTTGATTTAAGATACCTAAAAGCAGTAAACTCAACTATAATAGTAATTTCACTATTGGTATATTTTGAATTTGGACGACTTCTTCATGATCATCAGGCCTATATGAGTTAGGTTAAAGTAAGTAGGGCTGACATGGATCCTGGCAGGTCTTGACATGTACAATGAGTGTGTCTGAATTATTGACAATAGCTGCATCCGCATGTTTTGCTGAGATTAGTATCTTTACATGTCTTGGGTGCCATGGCCTAGTGTTTGCAGGATCTTATGAAGCAAACAAGTCTGGTATCCCTGGTTTTTATGAGAAGACTGCTTAATGATGCATTCACCTTAGTTATAATTCAAACTAGTCAGGGATTATCGTCGGAACAGTCGTTGATATCAAATCTAGATTTTAGTCTTTAGTGCCATGCTATATTAAAAAAGCATAACGGTTTTAATTAATTATTTCTAGACATATCTAATCACTAGATTGCCATCTGCAGCCTTGTAGGTTCGCTGAATAAGATCCCACTTTCAGTTGCTGGCATCCTTCTCTTTAAAGTTCCTACTAGTTTGGAGAACTCTGCTAGCATTTTCTTTGGTTAGTTCTTTACATTAGCTGATCTGAAATTGGTATTATTATATTTTGATATAGTGCACTAGCACAAGTTTGTATTACATTTTGTTTCACCACTGAAGATAGAAGTGCAATTTGTAGGTCTTCTGGCAGGAGTGTTTTTTGCTAGAGCCAAAATGCGGGAGAGATCACAATCCTGAAGAGCAGTAAATGTCTGCAATGTTTTTTACATGATAATTAGGTTTGCACTAGAATGAAACTTTCCCCATCTATGGAATTTGATTTTCTTGGTGAAGTTCAACTCGGTCTGTGAGAATGTGGAGCTAAAGCTTTTGGTCCACTTTCATTTTGAGGAGCTGCTTGGATTGCATTGGCTCACATTGGGATAAAAATCGCCACTAACCTTTTTAGTTTGATTTTGTATAATATGACTTCATTGTCCCCATGTATCACATTAGATTTGTTGAATATGAAAATTCTCGTGGAAATGAAATAGTTGATCTTGCATTTTGAGGCATGTGTCATGCTCCTCTACTTTTTCTTTCCTCTTTCCATCTTAAAAAAACAAAACATTTAGGTGATAAAAAATCGTTTTTGGCTCTTGTATGTCGGGCATCATGTGTGGTAGTGTCAAGCATAAGCTTTTTTCTTTCTTGGTATGTTGACAATTATTTATTTTGATACATCAATTTGTTAATGTGACTATGTAAATCTTTCGATAAGGGTTGGGATTGGATGAAGTGGTAAGCGAGCTGCTTTCTTAAGAGAGGACTTAAGTTCAAAACCTGGAAAAGATTCTTCAAATCGTGTCAGTATCTGAGGCTTAATCTCACAGTAATGTCTTATGATGATAGGATCATCGAGGCTCTAATTTAATTGTTTTATTGTATATTTGAAATATTGGGAGGGTCTACTGGTCGCAACATTTTCTAAGTTAATTTCAAATGTTTGTGAAAATATGTAGTCATGGATCAAAAGAAAAAGGATGAGGTTCCTCTTGAACAAGTTGTAAAGTGGGAAAGTAAGAGTGTATTCACCATTGATTAGTTAAAGTGAGTTGAGATCTTGATATATTTTAACTAATCAAGGGTAAATACAATATTATTTTCTCACTTTACATTTTTGCTCATTTTAGAGGAGCTTTATTCAAAGAAAAAAAAAATGTGACTTCTGTTATTCTAAAATTAACATATAATAGGATGAATGAGAATTGAGACTCCAATTTAGTTGTTATATTGCATATATGAAATGCTGGAAGATTTCCTACTGTGACGGCACCTAAGGGTCTGTTTTACAGTAATACCCCTAAGGATATGTAGTTAAAGACCAAAAGAAAGAAAAATGTGACTGTTTTTATTTTTAGGGTTACATAGTGAGGAACAATGGGGCGACGAAACTTCATTGTTAAAATAAAGGTACTGACACCAACATGGTGTGACACAGTTGGTAGATAACTGGGTCCCTTAAGCATGTAGTCAGGGGTTCGATTCCTGGCTCATGCGTATGGAAGAGCATCTGTTGGGAGAGGTCAACTCCTTAAATGGATCTCAGTACCTCGAGGGATTAGTCTCTGGCTCCCGGCAGGAGGATACCCGGGTTCACCCAAAAAAATAAAGGTACTGACTTAACGAGATTTTGCATCTTTCATTTTTACTACAAGATTGTATTTACTGATTTCAAGATGTATAAAAGTCATTTAACATGAATAAATCATAGCTACATAAATTTAATTTCAATTTTAATACAAGGATTGAAGTAGAATCATGACAAGTCGATCGCAATATAAAAAAATTTCTCTTGAAGTCACAAAGTAAAGAGCAAATTTTAGAGAAGGGAAAGTGTCTAATTTACATGTTGGAAAAAATCTGTATAAACTCTCTTCATTGAGTTGGGTGCTTGTTCCGGTATGGTGGATCAAGATATTTAATTCAATGTATTCAAGAGTACAACTGTTAAATATTATCTAGAATATGAGAGCGAATATCCTAGACTATGACGTGTATGTGAGAGAAGCCCTTTAGAGCTCGATGCCTTGAGAGCGACTTTATAGGCCATGGACAAGCATGAGAGCGTGATTTGTTTGAGGTGGGGGCCTTTTTTTTTTTCCGCAATTCGCGGGCTTCGCTTGTTGTTAGTGCTGCCTATGTGTCCTCTTCTAGAAGGTTCTCTCATCATGGATATGGAGTTCCTTTCCTACTAGGTAGAGGTCTTTCTTCAACTAGGTGAGTGACCGAGCTCTAGTTCATGAGCTTGGGGGCCGAGGTCTTGGACTAAGAGGTCGAGGGCCGAGATGTGTGGTCAAGACCTCAAATTCTTGAGCTTGAAGTCTTTTAAAGCTTTGGCTCTGAGGCCATAGTATTTTGGGTTGTTGGGCCTTAATGTTGATTGGGCTTCATCCAAATTCAGTAGGAACTTTACTATATATCAATAAAGTACTATAAATATCATTAGTTAAAATAATTAATCAATAGTTAATAGTTATTATAGTTAGTCATTAGTTAATGATGGATTAAAATATTAATTTGGTCCATAAAATTGTAAAATTCACACATTGGTGAATCTATCAATTTGGTTTGGTCCATGATATTAATGCTGTTATATTGCATATACCATCCGTAAATTGACACCAGATGCAGATTCCCTGTAGTAGCTCATTTCTGTCTCTCTCTGCTTGTACTTTTTTGCTATTTTTTGTTTGGACAAAGCAAATCAAGGATTATGAGTGTGAGAAAAGCAAATCTAATGGTGTTAGATTGTACAACTGCGACAAATGTGGGAATTTGTTATGGCAGCCAATCCGGATCCATTGACACCATAGTCAACTCTACTGCATTTTGCTTACATATCAACCATTGCACTGCCTGACACAAAGTTCAAATCATTCAACCGTGCACAAGCAGTCAAGCACTGCCAAAAGAATTTTCTCGTTAAGTACAAAATCCTCTCTGTCCATATCAGCAAAAACAATAAAATAAAAAATCTCAGCCTCCTCAAACTGATAATGTTTTCCAAAACTGATTATCGAGTTTTACATCGAATTAAACACGTTCAAAGCCTCATCAAGAGCACCAACTTTGTAACTGAAATTGTTCCTAGCTCAGAGGCATATGATCAAACACTTTGCGTGCGTCATCAAAACAACCACATTGTCCATAAGCATCAACGAGCCTGTTCTGGATGGTGACGAATCAAGAAATGAAAGGTCACCCATCACTTTTTTCACGAATCTATGTCTACCCATTTCATAATCTTCTATAAAGATCCTTAATTTGGAGGACTTGGTCCCCTTAACCGAACCTCGTACATGTACCCTTAAACCCTAAACAAAGCACAAATGCCCCATGGCCATGCTTCCCAATGATATCAATTCCTCTATTGAAAAGTGGTCATCTTTGATTTCCAAGTGTATCACGGAGAAAAGTGTGAAACATGGTTATGCTGTGCACTCTCACCTAATCAAAACCGCGCTTTTCTTCTACCCTTTTCTCACCAACGGTCTCATCGATTTATATTCTAAGTGCGCCTGCATAGAAAGTGCCCATAAGGTTTTTGATGATCTTCCCAACAAGAGAATTCGTTCATGGAACATGCTTCTCTCTTTTTACTCAAAAAATGGTCTCTCCAAAGATGCTTATAAATTGTTTGACAAAATGCCCCAACGAAACCTTGTAAGCTATAACTCTATCTCTGGTTTCAAACGTCATGGGTTTCATGAAGAATCGGTTAAGGTGTTTCGGGTGATGCAAAATGGTTGTGATGGTTTGATGTTGGATGAGTTTACACTTGTTAGCGTAGTTGGAAGCTGTGCTTGTTTGGGTAATCTTAAGTGGTTGCATCAGGTTCATGGGGTGGCAGTTATATTTGGCATGGAGTCGAATGTGATTCTTAACAATGCTTTGATTGATGCCTATGGAAAATGTAGCGAACCCAACTTGTCGTTTTCAGTGTTTTGTTTTATGCCAGTGAGAGATGTGGTGTCTTGGACATCATTGGTTGTTGTTTATACAAGGGCTTCTACATTGGAAGAGGCTTGCAGGGTTTCTAAGGAAATGCCATTTCAGAACACTGTTTCTTGGACTGCTTTGATCACAGGTTTTGTGCGAAACGGGCGTTGTAGTGATGCTTTAGATCTGTTTCAGCAAATGCTGGAAGAGGGTGTTAGGCCTAATGCTCAAAGTTTTGTCAGTGTTTTAGGTGCTTGTGCAGACGAGGCTCTTGTAGAAAGAGGTAAACAGGTCCACGGTCAAATTATCAGGAGTAGCAACAGCATCAACTTATTTAATGTGTATATATTAAATTCTTTGATTGACATGTATGGCAAGTGTGGAGATAAGAAGTCAGCTGAAACTTTGTTTGAGATGAGTCCCATGAGGGATGTGGTATCTTGGAATACATTGATAACTGGGTTTGCACAGAATGGTCATGGCGACGAAGCACTGAGTGTCTTTACAAGGATGATAGAAGCCAAAGTAAAGCCCAATCATGTGACATTTCTTGGTGTCCTATCTGCTTGTAGCCATGCAGGTTTGGATAATGAAGGGTTAGAATTGCTGGATTTGATGGAAAGGCAATATGGAGTCAAGCCTCAACCTGATCACTATGCTTTATTGATTGACTTGCTTGGGAGGAAAAACAGACTAAAGGAAGCCATGGATTTAATTGAGAAAGCGCCTAATGGAATCAGGAATCATATCGCAGTGTGGGGGGCAGTCTTAGGTGCTTGTCGAGTTCGCGGGAACTTGGACCTTGCTATTAGGGCCGCAGAAGCTTTGTTTGAGTTAGAGCCTGAAAATACGGCTAGATATGTTATGCTGTCAAACATTTATGCTGCATTTGGCAGATGGGGCGATGCCAATAGAATTAGAAAAATAATGAAGGAGAAAGGTTTGAAGAAAGAAGCAGGTTGTAGTTGGATTGAGTTAAGGAATGTGAGACATGAGGGATGAGTTCATGGCCAAGGACAAGTTGCATCCACAGATTGCAGAGATATATGAAGTAAACAGTAAGCTAGCTGATCATTTGAAGGATGCTGGATATCAGCCTTATGCTGATTACCCTTTTCTTCCTGATGAGGATGACGATTTTTACTTTAGTTAGGTCAGCCTTTACAGCCTTGTTGATGACAAATGGGTGCCTTCTATGGTGCACCACCCTCCAAAGTGGAGCAGTGGTGCACCAACCAGCTATCATTCAGTTAGCCAATTATTTTGTCATGTTGTCTATCTTGACTTTTCAACATGTATTATATCATTCAGCTGGTCAAAGACATACAGTATTTCCATCCATTTACTTTCATATTTCAAAATTCCCAAATACGTTGATTATGTTAAAAAATTAAAATAGTCTACTCCCTCATACCCAACAGTTTGAACATCAACGTTAGCTACAACACCACCAGATTCCATCATATGTTCTTATACCCAAACCAGATTAGTCCTCCCAGCCATCAAACAACCCAACAGAGATACATTCCAAGTATCCACTGATGGGCAAAAACCAACATTTTTCAATTTAACAAACACATCAAGTGCATCCACAACGAGAGCAGAGAAAGAGGAAGAAACGAAGGGAGAGGAAAACATTGTTCTGGTGATTCATATAAACGAGGAAGAAAGAAGGGTCGGAGAAACTGAAAGATGGGTATTGGGAAAATTAGGATCTTTGGCAAAGTTAGGATCTTTAGCATCTGGGTTATTGGTGGCAAGATCCAATTGTTTGGTCTCTGGTGAGGGTTCGGAATTGGGGAGTATGGTTTTGGTGAAGGAGAGAAGAGGTTTGGCAGAGAAATCTTGATAGGAATGTCATTGGTTATGTGAATGAAGCTAAAACAGTGAGTAAAAGGGGAAGAAAATGATGTTGAAAAGAAAGAACAAAAGTGGAGTGGAACTTACAGAACACAAAGTGGTGATGGGAACGTTGAAGGTTGGGGCAGAGTAGTGTACTGTAGCGTATTTTGCAGGAAGCATACTACTCATTGACAAGTATTTCCATGGCAAAATACTAATAATATACAACTTTGAAGTTTGACTTTCAAACTGACACTCATTAATACACATGGCAAACTGATTGGTGGACATGAAAGCAGCTGGGTGTGCACCACTGCTCCACTTTGGAGGGTGGTGCACCATAGACGCCTTCCATAGTTAGTATATTTTGAAATTGAACTCCTTCATCTTGAACAATCATCCGGCCTAAATGAGTTGGGTTAAAGTAAGTAGGACTGACATCGGGGCAATTCTATAATACTCCATCGTGATAATTGTGAATCGGTACTCCTTGAATTTTTTACTGTCTTAGGCGGTACTCGGTAATTTAGAAGACAATTTTGAGAATTTAAAGCCAGTCCCGATCCGGTTAGCCCCCGTCAGTTGTGATGATTTAACTTTATTAATATAATAAAAAGGGTGGAATTAAATATGTGGTTGTAGAAAACTCCCCGTACACCAAGTATAATAACGTTATTCCATGAAAATCCAAGCGTACAAAATTATTATTATAACACCAAACTTTGTTGAAATAAATAAAATAGCCTTGTAGATTTTGCTCACTCAATAATATAACTAGTTTTTGTTCACGGGATTGTTTGTTACAGATTATTCAATATCAAAATTATTTTTTTTAAGTAAAAAAAAAAATCTTTTTTTATTAGTTTGGTTGTGTTTGTTTAAGTTGTTCATTAAATTATTTTGTTAAAAAAAATCATTTTTAAGTTTTTTTTTTAACAAAAAGTCATTTTTAAGGTTAAATGGAAAGCTACTTCCATTAGTTTTTTATCTTTGTAATTACTGTTTTTAAATAAGCCCCTCCTATTAATACTTCCATTGTCTTGAAATAACATTAATAAAAAAAATCTGAATTAATTAATATCAAAATCATTCACGGTCACCCAATGGATGTGGCTCAGTTGGTTGTGCAGGCTGAGCTTGGTGGGGGGGGGGGGGAACCTGAGTTCGAATGCCACAGAACATATCTTTGGGGAGGGACGAAAAACATTATCTGTGACTAAGCACCCAAGCAGATATTAGTCCCATAGCGATTCCAAAGGATCTATATTTATATTTTATTTACTAGTAACAGTATTATGTGATCGACGAGTATTCATGATATAATTTTTGGACACTCATATATTTTGTGGTAATATTATTTCTAATTTATATTTCTAAATAAAAAAATATATGCATCATAAATAAAATAACAACTTGATGTATGAGTCTTATTGAAGTATGAAATATAAAAAAAGGTTTAATTATTGAGTTCGTCCCTGAATTATTTGGGAATTTTCAAGTAGGTCCCTGAACTAAAAAAATTAATTAGGTCTCTCAACTTAAATAAAATTTTCAATTGGGTCCTTGAACTAGAAAGTTTTTAATTGGTTCCCTGAACTTATATAAAATTTTCAATTGGATCCTTAAAGTAGAAATGTGACTATATAAAATATAAAATAATAAAATGATAGATGATGAAATTAATGAAAAAATATTGTTTGACATAATAATAAAATGACAAAAGATGAATATGAGAGGAAAAAATAACTATTTAAAATTATAATGATAAAATAAGAAATAAAACATAGTGACAAAAGTTATTGTTTAGCATGATAATTAAATAAAAATAGATGAATTTGAGAGACAAAATTTAGTTCTTGAAATGATAGTAACAAAATGGTTTAAATAAGTTTTTGGTCCCTGTAAAAGATACCAATTTTGGTTTTAGTCCCTGCAAAATTTTTCCTTAAAATTTCGTCCCTATACTTTCAAAAATTTTGGAAACAGTCCCTACCGTAATCTCTCTCCGTTAACTGCTGATGTGGCAAACGGAATGCCACGTCAGCAGGGACCATTTCCAAAATTTTTTAAAATACACGGACAGAATCCTAAGACAAAATTTATAGGGACTAAAAACCAAAATTTGTGAACTTTGCAGGGACCAAAAACTTATTTAAACAAAAAAAAAATCTATTTTCTAGCCAAACTTTAGAGCAAGTCGTATAGGGACAGGAAACTTCTAGATGACGGTAAGGACTATTTCCAAAAATTTTGAAAGTACATGGACGAAATCCTAAGGAAAATTTTTTCAGGGGCTAAAACCAAAATTGTTGTATTTTGCAGGGACCAAAATTTTATTTAAACCTAACGAAATAATGAAATATGAAATTGTACTAGAAAATTCATGCTTTATAACAAAATATTAATAGGTTAAACAAATAAACATCAATTAAAAAATATACAAATTTTAAATAGTAATATATTATTAAATGATTATTTTGAATGTTTAAAAAATAAAAGGAAAAAAGATTGATTTTGAATGTTCAGAAAGATTGTCGCTTGGACTTAAGGGACGGTGGTTGAACGTGGAAGACAAGCTTGGGGAAGTGTGCCCTTCTCTCATGATCCCACATCGTACAAATGGCAGCTAAAAAACTGAACCCTTGCGTCCGGTTGCCTGTTGCCAACAAAACATGCTTAACCGGTTCCACCAACCTAGATCTCGTCCGTTCATTATATATAATAATAAATCAATGGTGATGCTTCATGGAGTACCGAAACTCTGAGTTCTACCTGGAGTATTGAAGACGAAGCCCTGACATCGTGGATCCTGGCAGGTCTTGACTTGTAAAATTAGTGTCTGAACTGTGAAGTAGTTTTATATGTCATTGACAACAGCGGTATCTCAATGTTTGGCATAGATTGGGATCTTTACAGGTCTAGGATCCTATGGCTTAGTGTTGGCAGGAACTTATTTGAAGCCAACAATTCATGCATCACTGGTTTTTCTGAGATGACTGCTTAACGATGCATTCCCCTTAGTTATTGCCATGCTGTATTCGAAAACTATCACTGTTTAAGTTGTATTTTGAGACATATCTAATAATTAGTTTGCCATCTGCAGCCTTGCAGGTTCGCTGAATAAGATGTCATTTTCTATTGCTGGCATCCTTTTCTTTAAAGTTCCTACTAGTTTGGAGAACTCAGCTAGGATTTTCCTTGGTTAGTTATTTGCATTAGCTGATGTGAAAGGAATTATTACTTTAGAGTGCACTAGCACAAGTTTGTATTACATTTTGTTTCACCACCGAAGATAGAGGTGCTATACCCAAGTCTACCTTAATGAAAGCCGACTGGACAACGATGGTTACAGATCAAGGGAGAAGAAAGTATATTGGCAAGAAGACAATCCTTCTCCCGGCTAAATCGGGCCAAACCGATCGGGCATCCATACAACCAGAAAGAGTGGGACGCCGAGTGGAGAGGGGCCAAGAATAGGGAATGAGAATGCGCTCCAGGAATAGCCGGCCGAAACAAGATCCCTACGTATTCACACGGATGGACACCATTTGGAACAAAACAAGACAGGACACTTCTCTTTTAAGGACGACACGATCGAGCAAAAGGAAGAGGCCTCAAAGATAATCCAACCCCTACTTACAAATGAGGAAAAACCAACTAAGGGCAAATAACCTGGTTTTCCTCCCAAATGAAGTGGGATCTGGAAATCTCGAGCCTTACCCTGCACACTCACAAAGGGAAGGGCCACGGACACGTAACGAACCTCATCACCATCCAACTTTTGCATCACGAACATCATCACTACCCAAGGTGAAACATTAGGGGAGAACGCAATACTTGGGAGTAATAGACCCAAAGGGGGGACAACCCAGTGCCCCATTAACGAAAACGAAAGTAGCAATAAACATGGTTTTATGAAGAAGGCACAAAGAAGAAAAAACGAAGAGAACCTATTTAAAGGAGAATAAGCATATCCCCGAAGTAACTTTAAGGAAAAAGGTTTCCTTCACAAAGATCATGCATATTCCCAAGAGTGCATCAAAGGGAAGGATAAAAATCCTCTCCAGTCCTTAAAATAAATGGAGAGTCCAGTCCCCACAATCTTGGTCGTACACGTGGCGAGGATAAAAATCAATGGCTGAGATTCTAATGTACTTTATTTTATTTTTAAATTAAATCAGAAATCTGAAGAAAAAAAGCCCTTTTCTCCCTAGTTCCTTCGTTCTCGCTGTTCAAAATCCTGCACGCATGGATTTTCCATCTCTGTTCAAAATCATACGCATGGTATCTGGGTTTGCATCTATGAATGGGTTTACTTCTCTCACAATTATACAGAAAACCATGATTTTTCATCTCTGTTCTGTTTCTTCTAGGTTTGGTCATGGGTGAAGGCAGTGGCGGTTCCATGGGGCAGCGGGGCGGCGGAACAGAGGTCGATGGCGGCGTCTCGTGAGTCAGCAAGTCGGTGTGGTGGTCGATTGGTTCGATGGGGCGGAGGCGACGTCCAGGCGTGTGCGGCGACGGTTCAATGGGTGAAGCGGCATTGCAATGATGGTTCAATGGGCGGAGGGGCGGTGGCGACGTCCAGGCATGGCGGCTAGCGGAGGGGCGGCAAGGCTCAATGGTCTGGACTCTCCATTTCAATGGATGTCGATGGCGGCGAGTAAGATTTGGGGCAGAGAACATCGAGAATGAAGAAATTGGGGGAGAAGGGCTTTTTTTCTTTCCAATTTCTGATTTAATTTAAAAATAAAATAAAGTAAATTAAAATCTCAATCATTGATTTTTGTTCTTGCCACATGGATGGTCACGATCGTAGGGACTGGACTCTCCATTTATTTCAAAGACCGGAGAGGATCTGCACTCCAAAGGGAACCACTGGCCCAAAACAGCGGTTGAATGTCCACCTCTCAATCAAATCAAAAAGATTGAGTGGTCAAATCAAATATTCAAAATTGATGGAAATAAAAAAGATGAAAATTGAAATTGAAATTGAAATAATTTTCCATTACATAATACGATGTCCACAGAACCAAAAGATGAACTTAAAAATATTTAAAAAAAAGGTTCTAAGGTCACTAGACAAAAAGGCTCTACTTGGCATGTCCACACTCCTATCTAGTATTCACCTCGGCCACTTGATCCGTCTCGGTTCCTCCAGCCGTCTCTCCAACACCACTGTTCGACCCATCGGGCGACATTTCATTCCCCTATGAACGAGGGAGATCCAAAGGTACCACCACCCTATCCCCCGAGCCCAGAACCTCCATCAAACGACCCTCCTCCACCATTCGGGTAACAGACAACAAGTCCAACCGAAGCGACACAGAAGGGTTCAGAAGCTGAATCTGACTTACGACATTCTGAAAAGAGGTTCAGAGGTGGCTTCAAACCACTCCTCGAATCTTGCTACATACCTTTTCCAATGCTCCAACTGATCGGTCACCCGACGAAGATCTTGTAGTGCCTGCTCATGCGCTTCGCATGTCTGGCGAAGATCCCACACCACCTGATCATGCGCCTCCCACGCAATCTTAAGCTCCTCGCTTATCTTGCCCGGAGCCACCAAAGCCGATTGAAGCTCACGTTCCTTATTCTTAAGAGCATCTTCTGCCTTGAGACGAGCTTGTTCAGTCTTAACGGCAACATTCTCAGCATCCTTCTGCTTATTTTCACTGGTAGCAAGGGCGGAGGCAGCCCTAGCTCGGGTCGATTCTAGCTCTTTGGTCAAAGCCTCAAACTTATTACAACAAGGATTGCTCACTTCCATGAAACGAAGCATGTTTGCATCAAAGCAAACATAACCCTTCATGGTGGCAGTCATGGCTTCAAGCAAAAGATTTTGAAAGGAGTAGTAATCCCTACCGGCTGGAATAAGGGCCACATTGATACCCGTCATAAAGGAGCCATCGACTTTGAAGGCACCCATTGAAGAAGAGGCCGACGAAGCGTTGATAGTTAGCCGCTAGGACTTTTCCCGATTCTGGATATCAGACATCTGCTGCTCAACAAAAGAGCACTTATGAGAAGGAATGGCCGAGGCAGCATTCGGTGCCGCAACCTCGGTCGAGGCACAATAGCCGTAGTAGATTCCTGCAACGGCCAATCACGGGGCTGGGAGGAGGCTCAACTGAGGTGTCTCCTGGACAGTCGGTGCCGGGGAGGGCCCCACCTGTACTATGCTAAGGCCACCAACATCTCATTCTTGGACGTCATTTCTTCTGCCCAGAATCTAAATTTTATCAGAAATTACAAATAGGAAAGAAAAACCTGAAATAAAACAAAGAAAATGAAAAACTGCCTAACAAACCCTCGGGGCTCGTCCGAGGTTAAAAGATCCTGGCAACTAAGAAGACCAGACGCATCAATCCATTCGGACAAATACTAAACGGTGAACTACTCGTTCGGACTCAACGAGTCAGTCGACATATTATAAAAAGAAGACTTACGACTAATACCCTCTCTATTCCAGTAAAGAGGAAACAATGCGACAACATTCGCCCCATAAAAAAAAAAGCAGGAAATCGGGCGAGAATCCGTATGTGACCAAAGTCATTTTTGAACCCTTTTTAAAGAGTCCTTAAAATCATTAAAAACCCTAATGTTATGCTGGGAAGATATGGTCGTCCACTTGTAACGACCAACCTCTTTCTCAGACCTGTTTGTGGCAGAACCGCCCGTGAAAAGTGAAGGAAAGTCCCCACCGTACATAACAGACCCTGGGCCAGACAAAAAAGCTCGAAGGTCAGGATAAACCCCCAAGCGTTAGGATGAAGCTGAGAAGGCACCACCTAAAAAAACTTCAGGACGCCAATCTGGAAGAAGGAAAAGGGAAGTCGAACGTCGAGTTCCTAAGAGATGACCCGATACATGTAGAACTATTGACCCCATCGGTCGTGGAACGAACCAGACAAACCCTTTCTTCATCAAAAGGAAGTAAAATTTCATACTTCTCCATATCCTTCTCGGTCTCATCATCCACCACTATGAGACCACATAACCGACACGTCTCCGGTCGACGCCCAAGCACTTCTCTATCGATCCACCAATAATGCTTAGCGCCTGGGGGCTAAGGATATCTATCGGAATCCTCGGGATATCTACCAGTGACACCATTATAAAAGGATTATGGGCAAGTGACAAAGGTATGATCTTTACAAGTATATCACACATATTCTATCTGCTACACCCTTGCTGACTTAGATATTGGAGTATCTTCGCAGGTACACCCTTCATTTGGTTTCAGACTGAGGAGCACGAAGAAGGAGAAAGTAAGCCAACAATCTCCAAGCCCCAAAATTAGCAATTGGACAGCTCCAGCACATGCCCAACATCAAGAATCTATATTCGAGTTTGTGTTATAGGCCTCTCTCAGAACAATTTCCTTTTTATGCTCTCATTCATTATATTAAATGCAAATATAGATAACTGAAAATTATTGATATTGATAAATAAAATGTAGAAATATTCACTTCAACTCTATGTATTTTATCAGTTTTTACATAAGAATTTATTTTCTTTTCAACACTTTTACCAAATGCGTTTCATAATATTTATTAATTTTTATCATTATGCATGATAATATATTATTAACTATGCATTTAATAATTGTGCTAAAAAAATATGCTAAAAAAAACTATGCATTTAATTTAAGAACATTTATAATTTTGTCTCAAGACAATTTCATTAATACACATAATGTAATATAAATAATATGAATATATATTTTTAACATATAGTAATTACAAAATTTATCTAATATTAAATATTTTCATAAACTGACGTTGGAGCTGGTCTGGGGACTAACTTGTCCCGTGTTTGTAAATTTGAAGAATCAAATGGTTAATTTATTTTTTTAAAGGACCAAAAGTATGCTTGTATATATCTTTAGGGAGCAAATTGGACCTTTACTATAATAATTTAAAACATAATAAAAAAAATGTCGAAAATTGTCTTAGTTTTATCATATGTCATGACTTTAATATAATAATGTTATAAATAGAAAAGAAAATAGGGAGATGAAGACAATAGCAATATAGACTCAAAGGCTAGTTCTTCAAGAACTAGCATTTAGAGACTAGTTCTTCAGGAACTAGATATGATCTTTATATTGATTAGATTAAGTAAGTACAAGAGTAAAACCTAAGGTCCTATTTATAGAGGTAAAAGGACCATTAATTCTGGACCAAATCAACAGCCATAAATAAGAAGTAAATACATAGTAATGGTAAAGATATTATAAGATAACAAATTAATATAGTCATCCATAATATCTGAATATTTATAACATTGGATCACTCTACATTATGAATATTGCCTCGTTAAAACCTTGCTAAGAAAAACCTAGTGGGATAAAAACTTAGCGAAGGAAAAAGAGTACAATGTTCATAATAACTTACTTCCCCTCAAGAATACATCAATTATGAAAATCGTCCCAATGTTATGTACATGTTTCTTGAAAACTAAAGTTGGCAATGCCTTCATGAATTGATTTGCTGGGTTGTCACTTGAACGAATTTTGCAAACATCAATGTCACCTTTCTTTTGGAGTTCATGAGTATAAAAGGATTTTGGTGAAATATATATGTTTAGTTCTATCACCCTTTATGTAGTCGCCTTTAACTTGGGCAATACCTGCTTCATTATCTTCATGCAATGTTGTTGCCTTGTCCTTTTCTCTCATCAATCCACATACTCTTTTGATGTATTGAGCCATAGTTCTTAACCATATGCACTCACGACTTGCTTCATGAATAGCCAATATTTCTAAATGATTTGATAATATAGTTGTGATTGTTTGTTTCACTGATCGCCATGTGATAGCAGCTTTTCCACATGTTAAAACATAACCTGTTTGGGACCGGGCTTTATGAGGAAAAGAAAAATATCCAGCATCAGCATACCCTACCAACTCTAACTTTACTCCATTTGGGTAAAACAAACCCATATCAAATGTACCACGGAGATAACTAAAAACGTGTTTGACTCCAGCCTAATGTCTTCGGGTTGGTGCTGAACTGAATCTTGCTAATAAGTTCACTGCAAATGCTATATATATCTGGTCTAGTGCTATTTGCAAGATACAAAAGTGCTCTAATAGCACCAAGATATGGTACTTTAGGACCAAGAATTTCTTCATCATCTTCTCTTGGACGAAAAGGGTCCTTTTTCACATCAAGTGAACGAACAACCATTGGAGTGCTTAATGGATATGCTTTATCCATAAAAATAAAAATATGTATCTATATAAGAAGATTGATGAATAAGTATTCCACTCGCAAAATATTCAACTTGAAATCTAAGATTTTTTTGTTTTTGTTTTTCCAATATCCTTCATTTGGAACTCACTCTTTAAGTACTTTGTAATTTTGGGATTTTATGTTTAAATCATCAACATCAACTACTATTACAAATCCATATTTCATTTTATTGAAAAAGGTTATGAGGATTAATCTTATACATGTTTTTCAATGAATATTCATTCAAACGAGTGTATTACATGCATCTTGATTGCTTTAAATCATACAATGATCTTTGCAATTTATCAGAGTACTTTTGTCAAGGTTTTGAATTGTATGCTTCAGACATCTTAAATCCTTCAGGGATTTTCATATATATGTCATTATCCAATGACCTATACAAGTAAGTTGTTTTTACGTCCATTAGACGTGTGTCAAGTCCTTACTAAACTAATCAATAATTTAAATGTAATTGCATTCATAACTAAAAATGGCAACTTCAAGTGTCTGGACTACTGGTCCAAATGCTTTAGTTTGGCTAATAACCATAGCTCAACTTGCATTATTCTTTTCAATTTTGGCCAATTAATTTAATGTAGGCATTCCTCTATAATTTGAGCTTCACACACTCATTATCATTAATAATTTCATAAGCAATTGCTATTACATATGCAAATATATTATTAACAATATATCTTCCCCTCATATTTTCATATTTTAATGAGATCTCATAATTTACCGGTACCGGAACCACTTATGGGGTCGCTTACTTTGAAATATGTGGTTGATGATCTATATAACTTTTGACCTCTTATAGAGTCTCAAAGACCTTTTCTGGGGCATCGCATGGAAACTTTATTTTCCTTTTAAGGAACAATATTCACTGCACTAACAGGTCTACAACGCTTCTGGCGTTCTATTGATTCATGAGTTACATATGTACCATACACGTAGGTTGTCCTGCTGGGACAATTAACCATGCAATCGTATTTGCGATTGGTACATGTGACTTAGTGACCTCCTGGGTCTATAAAAATATCTAACAATTGAAATTAGATGATAGAGACAATCATGCCAAAATACAAAAGATTTATGATAAGCACTTCTGGTGCATATAATTTAACTCAACCATCCTCAGTTTTGTAAAATATAATCCTAACGTGAAATTTGAAAATTTCTATAACATGAACTTCTGGTCTAGAAACTATATAAGTAACAAAGAGATATTTCCCTTGCTTAAGGTTTCAAGTGACACTCTTTGCAACGTATCTTTGGAACTTGGTTGATTTCTTCGGGATCTACTAGAATATACAACACATCAAAATATAATTTTGTTCCATTTAGAAGCCATAATATGTGCTCATCCAAAACCTTTGATTACTTTTGGAAACATCTAGTTGCAAATTGAAAATAAGCAAACACATAACCATATAGCTTCTGGCCATAAAATATCATCTTAAATAGGTTCTTGAAATTCAGAAAGTCAAATATATTTTTAGCTAGTAAATAGCGTAGTTACCAAAAAAAAAAGGCTAGTAAATAGCGTTATAATCAACTTGAATTCAAAATGAATATATAATCTTCGAAAAGTCATTATATTAAAGAATCTTTTGGTCTTCAATGACATCAATATGAATCATCAATATTGACTTCAAAATGGTATGCAAAATCATCAATATGATTCTTTTAAGCAAAATGGCATGCAAAAGCATCACTATAGTGAAAGGCATTCCAACTAGGTTGGCACCCCCAACACTACCAATCATATGCAGCACACCATGAATTTATTAGGAAAAAAAACAAAAGAATACAAATAGCATGGGGGGATATCAACCGAAAAGCTTAAGAAAACCTATAAAAAGGTATCTGAAACCTATTTCTAAAAAATCATCCCTAGCAAACTTCTGATTTATAATAATATAATTAACTTTGATTTTCAGGTACATCGAAAACTTTTGGTTTACATTAGCACGTGTTTCAATCGCTTAATTGATCATATACCAAATAATAAAATTATTTAGACTAGTAAAATTTTGGTTTACAACAATATAATTAACTTTGATTTTCAGGTGCATAGCAAACTTCTGATTTACATTAGCACGTGTTTCAATCGCGTAATTGACCATATGCCAAATAATAAAATTATTTAGACTAGTAAACTTCTGGTTTACAACAATATAATTAACTTTGATTTTCAAACTTCTGGTTTGCATTAGCACGTGTCTCAATCGCGTAATTGACCATATACCAAATAATAAATTTATTTAGACTAGTAAACTTCTGGTTTACAACAATATAATTAACTTTGATTTTCAAGTGCGTAGCAAACTTCTGGTTGACATTAGCACGTATTTCAATCGCACTCATATATCATAAATAATTGATATAATCAATAAAAATCTAAGAAGCATATATCTTTTCTTCAATCAATAGAACTCCAAAAGGTTAACAAAAATAGATATATCCAAATGCACATTATTTACAAGATCATGATTAAAAGAATGATTTTCATAAGAACAATTTGGACATTAATCATATTCATAAAAGAAAATATGACAAATCATAATAATTATATTATTCTATATTTTTTAAAGAATAAATGATTCTTTATCAATAACCATTGCATTTGCCAAAACAAATATTCGTACTTTACAAATGTTATCAATCAAAATCATCATGAGAAATAATTAATATATCACTGGAGCATAACTCACCATTAGGATTTGATAGACAAAAATCAAACTTTAGCTTGTTTGAAAAATCCATCCAACAAAATGTTGACATACGACAACTATGATCGAGGTCTTTCCGTACATGCTAAAAGGATAAGATAATTTTACTATTTTCAATATTTTCTCATATCTCACTCATAATCTCATACAAATATTTTAAACCATCACTGTATTGGTAATATCTACCACATCAATGATTATAACCATAACCCTTTTCGTACCCAAAATTATAACACATCGCATTCACTTCCGGGAATGATGTTCAATCCATTTGATTTTCTTTCTCATTTTTGCTACTCCAGCAGCATTCTCAAGATGCATATATGATTTTTCCATCACTTTCCTTTGTTTCAATTTATACTAAGATCAAATGATCTTTTAAATTTCAATTGTGGTTCAAAGGTCTAGTTCTTCAGGAACTATACTACAAATCTTCATGTAACCATTATCAAGAAAAATTATTAGCTTTGTGCAATCCTTCAGGGATGCTTTAATAATAGATTTTTCCAGAATTTATCAAAAGCGATGAATTCAAGCTTTGCGAGATACATGGTGAAAACACTTGAAAAGAATTTGAATAAAAGAACTCATTTATGAAAGGTATGATTAGGGAGAAGAAGAAAAGAAAATTGTTCCCTTGCTTAGAGATTCAAGCTTTGATATACATCAAATAGAAGTTTTTGATGTTCTGCCATTTAGCATGAATTCTTATATTGAAAAGATACTTACATAAAAATCGTTGCACTGTTAGAGACTTGATCGTGTTAATAATGTGTTATAAATAGAAAAGAAAATAGGGAGATGAAGACAATAGCAATATAGACGCAAAGGCTAGTTCTTCCGGAACTAGCTAGGATTCAGAGGCTAGTTCTTCAGGAACTAGCTATGATCTTTATATTGATCTAATTGAGTAAATACAAAAGTAAAACCTAAGGTCTTATTTATAGAGGTAAAAGGATCACTAATTCTGGACCAAATCAACAGCCATAAATAAGAAGTAAATACATAATAATCGTAAATATATTATAAGATAAGAAATTAATATAGTCATCCATAATATCTGAATATTTATAACAAATAATTCATTTTTTTAATTAATGTTGTTACTCTTTACATTTAATGAAATTTACTAAATGTATTTAACATTAAATATTATTAATGATAATTTAATAAAAAAAAATTCGTTTAGTTGTTTCATTTGTTATATTAGGTTCATATATATATATATATATATATATATAACGAAAGATACTTTATATCAATGACATGATAACCCAAATATATATATATATATATATAAAGAGTCAGGATCTGTTGACACCGTGTCAAACTTTTCTCTTACACCAATTTTCAACCATTGCTTTTGGTTTGATCTAACGGCTTAAACTTACCATTTTTATTGAAAAGAGAGAATTATTAAGAGTAACATAAATGTGAAGAGAAAAAATAAAATGTATTTAATGAAGAAAGATTTTAAGTATATTGAATTTAGTTAAAATTACAAACTATATTTTAACTAAAAATTGATAGAAGAATAATTTGCTGATGATACAAATCTACCTTTTTTTTTTAATAACAAGACTGTTTCGCTTAAAATTATAACGTCTTGTATTTTTATTAAAATATAATATTTATATATATATATATATATATATATATTTTTAAATTATAGTATTTTATTTATGCTCTTCTTAATAATTTTTAATATTAAATATATATTTTTAAAATATTTTAAATAGTTGTTAATAATTGTTAATATGAAATAGTATAACCGTCTTCAATCATTAAATTTATTTAGTAACTATTAAAAACTAAAATTTTAAATATATTAAATATTTTATAATTTTAATTTTTTAAGATAGTTTTTATCAGTAAAAAAATTTTATTTATTTTTTATTTGTAATATATATACATATAAGATTGTAGTTAACTTTAGTATTTATCAAATTAAAAAATATTGCATAAAATATAAAAAACGTAGAAAATATTATTAAATTTTAAATGCGGAAAAAATATTATAAAAATATTAGTTAAATAGTATGCATTTAAAAAATAAAAAAGAAAAAAAAGAGGACAGCGTTGCACTTAAAAAATATATACATTTTTAACCAAATATTCTTCAATCCATTTTTAGTCAATATGATAATAACTATTATCTATTTTAATAAAAATGCAAGACGTTATAATTTTAACCAAAACAATCTTGTTATTAAAAAAAAGGTAGATTTGTGTAATTAGCAAATTATTCCTCTATCAAATTTTAGTTAATAATATAATTTATAATTTTAATAAAATTCAAGATACTTAAAAGATTTCTTCATTTAATACAATATATTTTTTCTCTTCACCTTTATGTTACTCTTAATAACTCTCTCTTTTCAATAAAAATGGTAAGTTTAAGCAGTTGGATCAAATCAAAATCAATGGTTGAAAATTGGTGTAAGAGAAAAGTTTGACATCTGGTGTCAACGGATCCTGACTCATATATAGTGGGGATCCACTTACTCCAAGAGTAACTCTTGTTCGAGTTACTGCGCTTAATAACTCATCAGGGACAATGAATTTTAACAATCCCATCGTTGAATTAAAACTTCTTATTGAATAGATCAACTCCTCAAAGTTTCATAAAATTTCAAAAATATTTGATATTTCATCAAATAACTTCGATTGAACATATGATACGTTTTCTAAAAATAAGAGCAAAAATCGACTATAAGATTACATAGCTATGAGTGTCTAATTTTTATGAAATTTTGTGTGCATGGTTAATAGGATAATATGACAATATTCAACGGTTGGATTTTTGAAATTCAATGTTCCCGATGAGTTATTAAGCGGAGTAACTCTAACAATAGTTACTCTTGGAGTAAGTGGATCCCCACCCATATATATAAATTAAAATGTAAAAAATTAATCTCAAATTTGCTATATTTTATCACTTTTATTTAATAATTTATTTTCTTGTCAATGCATTTACTCAAAGCGTTTAATAATATTTATTAACTATTCCCATAAAAGTTTATAATAAAGATAATATACTATTTACTCTATGCATTGAATGACATTGTTAATTAATTATGATTCCAATTTTTTTTACTTATATATATATATATAAAATATAAATGATTTAATTGATATACACTGTCAGTGTAATGATTTTTAATATTGTCAACTAATTATAAATTTTCGCATCATTAAAAATGTTTAACTCTCATCTTAGGTATTTTTAAAGTCATTAATATCATGATTTATAATTGGTTGACAACGTAAAAATTTTATGCTGAAAGTGCAAGCCAATTATAGATATAGATTTAACATTAAGCATTTTTATTATTCTTTTACGGGAAGTATTTTCCTCTATGTACCTCATTTATTTATATATATATATATATATATATATATATATATATAGCATGTATCTAGATATTTTTTCACAATCACAATGATATAACATATATTCAATTGAGTGTTAAGTTTGGTAATAAAAGATATTTTCTTTGGGCATTACTCCGGAACCCATAGAAAACATATGGTTTTGAAACCCTTATTTCGTGGACCAACAAATTGATGCCACATATCTAATCATGCCACGTCATTTTAGTGTTGGTTTTGTTGTATTTTTAAAAAAAGTTGCACAAGAATCCTTAGACTTTTTCAAAATTGCACGTAAGTTAAGAAACCCCATTCCAAATCTATGGATTCTGGACATCTAATCTCAAGAGCAAGGATTTGGTGCCTTTGGAGTTTGGTGCCTTTGATGATTTTAGGTAAAAATGAGATGAGAGAGATGGGAAAAAATGAAGGGAAGAGATGATAGAGAAAATAAGGTATGAGAGAGATAAAGAGAAAGGTACCAAAGACACCAAATCCAAAAGTATCAAATCCATTTTCCTAATCTCAGCTTTTCTTCCTTTGAACCGTCCCATTCCTTGCTTCATAGTTTGTGCCTTCTCCATGCTTAACATAACTACCTATTTCACTCATTGTATTTCACTCATGCCTTCACCAATGCCTCCACCAGAGGATGATGACGAACTTTGCGATGGAAGTGTTGCGTAAGGCCGGACCGGAAAAGTATGCAGTTTGGGTACGAATTTGGGAGCAATTACTTTTGAAAATTTCAACCAAAAAATGAAGCAAAAATGACCCACTTCAATCTCCCAATTTACATTAACTATTTTCAAAATTGACTTGAGACTTCCTTTATATGCTATTATACGACTATTATACTGAAATATCGAAGCAATTAGTTTCATGTATTGAGAGATCTATCCGGGTTTTGCTCGTGGGTCGTAAGACCCGTTTTTTTGCAGACGGGCGAAGAAGAAGAAGTTCCTCACTCCTCAGCGAGCTTCGTCATTTGGGACTGTTGTATTTATCTATTTTAAGTTTCTCGTGTATAAATGGAATTTTATTCTTTTTTTTTATCCTGGCAATTGATGTAAGACCAGTAATCAAATTTTTATTTGAAGAAGTTTTTGGATTTATCAATTGTTTATCAGGTAATGTTTTGACGTCATGCAAAGTTCCAATTTTTAAAGAGATTATTTCGAAAATTTTATGAAAATCCTCATTTTTATACAGTTAATCCGTTTTAAATAAAGCATGGTGTTACACCAGGTTTTTTTGCCTTTTTTAAATTTTTTTAATTTCTAAAAAAATATTTTTTAATATTTTTTGGTTCGAACCAAATCAAACCAAACCAATTTTAATTGGTTCGGATATTGTTATTGACTTTTTAAAGATTATAATTTTTGTTTTTTTAAATATTTTTAGCCAGGAAAGGTAGCAAGGCTACCGTGTTCTTCAAAAAAGTTTAGGGTCGTAAGAGTCGAACCAATAATTAGATGAATTTGAAAAACCAAACCAACCAATTAAATTGGTTCGTTTTTTTCCTTTTTTGTGTTCGGCTCCGAATTGAACCAAACCCAATGGTCATTAGTTCGATTATTTTGGAACCGAACTAATTACTATATTTTAATATTTATATATATTTTAATATTCAATATATATATATCACTTTATCAATTGACACTTTTCTTCTACTGTTCCTGTAACAGTAGAAGGAGTTGCCAACCGAACCGAACCAATTTTGATTGGTTCGGATTTTTTATATTATTTTATTATTAGTTTTTTAAAGTGTACATTTTTTTAAATGTTTCTTGCCAAGAAAGGTAGCAAACTATTGTGTTCTTCGAAAAGTTTAGCGGCGTAAACCCGAACGAATAGTTCGATAAACCGATCCAATTAAATTGGTTTGTATTTTTTTTTTGTCCGGGTCTGAGCCAAATCCAATGGTCATTGGTTCAGTTATCAGGTTCAATAATTTTGGAACCGAATTAATTACAATATTTTAGTATATATATATATATATATATACTTAATATTTATTATATTTAAATATATATTTATATTTAAATATAAATATTATTTATATATTGACATGATCCATAACCTCTTGATCCTTGTGCCAAACGGTAGATAAGTAAATTATAATCATGGTTGAGAATTGATTTTGAAATTATATGATAGATAAAAGAGTGAAATATTCTCATAAATATAATATGATTTATATTTCAACTCATATTTCAATAAATCTGCATTATATTGCTTTTGGAAAAAAAAATCTTATAGGCACCCGTGCAGTACCGCACGGGTTATTACACTAGTTTATCTTAATTCAAGGTAAAAGACCGAAGCAATTGGTCTCTTAAACCCAAGTAACGACCAAAGCAATTAGTTCAAGGTAAAAGACTATGTTACCTTGAACCAACAGGAAGCATCAAAGGACCAAAACAATTTGTCTTACCGGAGCTTGTATTGTGCAAAGGAGGAAGAATAATGAATCCCAAACAAATAAGTGAGTGAGTTATTTGGCAAAAAGAAATGTTGGATCCAAACTAAAAATAATAATATTAAATTAGTAGGGACTATTTTGCAAAAATGAAAATTTGAGTGTCTTAATAATAAATACAATAAAATGTCATCATTAAATCACAATTAATGTAATTATGTCCACATGTACAGGGTTTTAAAACCCTTGGTTTTAAGTGGGTTTGATAGAAATTCTCATTTTCTTTTATAAGAAAAAAAGAAGATTTTTTCTTTTTATTTTGAAAAGCAAGAGTCAAGTCAATGATGACTCATGCTAGACATCATATCTTTTCGTTAATATAGTTTTATACTAGTGGGTCCTACGAGTATCCAAAGAATCCATCCATTAAGACGTGCAACTCCCTCGGCTATAAAACCTTACCTTAGCTCACTCTTTTAGTCCATTCTGGATCTGTTGTATTGCAACTCTAAAACTCTTCCTTTCAACCATTCTTAATCTGTGTTAGTGCAACTGAAAGATGGCCCAGGGAAGAGGCAATAGTGCAAAGATTATTCTGATGCTACTGTTCTGTATGTTTGTGTTTCAATATGAGATAGCTCATGCAGACACCTACACGGTTGGGGATGCAGGTGGTTGGACCTTCAACGTTGTAGACTGGCCTAATGGAAAGCATTTTAAGGCTGGTGACACGCTTGGTTAGTATCATCATATATCTATTATCTATTATACATTTAAAATGAGTTCTCTCTTGACTTTGCCAAGTTAACTTTACTGTTTAAAATTTATTTGTCATTTGCCTTCATTCAAATTTTTTCTATGGAAAAATATGTCCACACAAATGATATTTGAAATTTTTCAATCGTAGTCACATATATTGTTAATAGTTTCTTTTGTTCACAATATTTCCCTTATTTTTTTCAACGACAATTCTTTTTCAAATTTATTGTACTCTGAATATTTTATATTTTAAATTTATAATTATACATTAATTTAATATTACAATTTCCAGAAAATAGATTCAAATTTATTTTATTATTCAAATTTATTTTAATATTCCTTTGCATTGCAAGGGGGATATGCTAGTCATTATAATAAAAATACTGCTTGTTGATTAGACATAATTAAATATCATTTTAGATGTCTTAATGATTTAAACTTAAGAAATAGCTTATGCCTTAACATTAACATTTTGAATCCTTTTGTTATGTTTCTAAAAGAAACAAGTTATTTTCAACTTAGAAGAGTTTTTATTTTTGTAATTGTTATATGCAAGATAATATATTAGATACGAAATTTAATTATTTTCTTACACACACCTCTTTTTTCTCATTTTTGTTTATACATGCAGTATTTAATTATAATCCTGAGTTCCACAACGTGAAGGTGGTAAATGAGGCTGGTTACAATGCTTGTATTGCCTCACCAGGAGACAAAGTGTATCAATCAGGACATGATCAGATCCAACTTGCCTCGGGACAGAACTACTTCCTTTGTGATTTTCCTGGTCATTGTAAGGGCGGGATGAAAATTGCAGTCCATGCTGAATAAATGTACTATGATCATATAGTTATAAACAAATAAATATCCATGTGCTACACTATTTATGAGTATTTGCATGCCTTTCTTTCGCACATGTTTTCTTAACACTCCTTCAACCATGGTGTGTAGAAGTTGTCACTCCTTTTGGTCAATTAATAAATAAATTATTTAAAAAAATATCATTAATGCAGAGACCAAAAGTGTTGATAAGAAAATTTATTAAAAAAGTGATAAAATATAATGAAATTGAGATTAATTTTCTACGTGAGAAAAATGAAATGAAAATAACTACTGTCTAAGATAAGTTATCCCCGTTGCATCACACATATCAACAAATTGGCTAAACCAACTAGAGGAGCATAAAAAAGATTAGGCTTAATTGTACTTTTAGTCATTCTACTATTGATCATGTGCGATTTTGGTCCCTAAAGTTGTTTCGTTTACATTTAGTCTGATCCCTCTATTTTTTCAATGCTACAAATTGGTCCTTCCATCCAATATCAGTTAGTTTTTCAATGATTAACATAGAGGAACCACCAAAGCACATAAAACCTTTGGTTAAGTTTTTGTTGTAAAAAAACCTGTGGTGGTACTAAAAAAGGTCCTGAAAAGGAGGGACAAAACTAGTAAATGACAGAGAGGAACCATTGAATCATGTTTAATTAGAGAGACAGAGGAGGGAGAACATCAACCAGAGATTTTTTTTTTTTTTTTTTGCACTTAGAGGAGACTTTTATGTTGACCATTGAAAAAATTGACAGACATTGAACGAAATGACCAAATTTGTAATATTTAAAAAATAGGGGACCAAATGTGAAAAAAAACTATAGGAACAAAAATCACACAAAACACTACAAGAAAAATTGAATTTAGCGAGGGCCAAAAGCCGTCGCAAACAACTTAAATCCGTCGCAAAACACATATTTCTGACGGATTTGCGACGGCCATAAATCCGTCACATATTGGGTCGTCGCAAACGTATTCTGACGGTTTTATTAAATAGCCGTCGCAAATTTGCGACGGAAAGGCTGTCACAAATTAGCAGACATTAGCGACGGCCTAGCCGTCACAAATCCTACGATATTAGCGACGGAAAGGCTGTCGCAAATTAAAAAAATTAGCGACGGATAAGCCGTCGCAAATCAACAGAAATTAGCTAGGCCGTCGCAAAATTAGCGACTGCCAGGCCGTCGCAAAATTAGCGACGGCCAGGCCGTCGCAAATTGCAAAACATTTTTAATTAATTAATTTTTTATTAATTAATTATTTAAAATATGAATTATTTTTTAATTATTTGTTTATTTAATATAAAATTCAAATATAAACTTTAGTTATTTTGTATATTAATTATATGATAAATAAAAAATAATTATAAATGATAAATGAATAATAGTTTTAAACGATAAATGAAATTCATAACTAAATGCAAATTGTTTTGACAGAGTACGTACATCATACAAAATAAAATCTATTCTTAAAGAAACTAATAACCCAAACTAATAACCCTCTCTATAGCCCCGCATTAACAAATCTGTAAAGGATTGATCCTCCTCATCACTGGTCTGCCGATGACCCTCAGGCTGGGACGGCGGCGACTGGGACGGCGGCGGCTGTGGCTGTGGCTGAGTGGTGCTGTGAAGGTGCTGGTCCTGCGCCGACTGTGGCTGAGGGGTGCTGGTTCCTAAATGCATCATGAGCTCTCTCTGTGCAGCTGCCATCATCTGTATCTGCTCCATCATCTGTGTCTGTGGAGTAACCAGCTGTCGATTGATCTCATCCTGAGCTGCCAGTCTCTGTCGCATCTCGACCATCTCTGCAGACTCCCGAGACTGGCGAGTCCTACTAGACGATGCTTGACTCTGCTGAGTGAAGACGCTGGAGCACCCGCGTCGATAGTTGCCTGCGAGGTCTCCCATACCATATATGCGACCCTTTTTCTTGCCGCCAGCAACCTCAACCCATGTCTGCAACTCAAGTTGGGCTTCCACCTCTGGGTCAAGTGTGGTGGTAGGGGAAGATGAGGCTGCCTGAGACCGAACCTGAGATAACTTAGCCTGATAGTCCTCCTGTCATTAAAATTAATGCACATCATCATAGAAAATGACCATAATTCTTAAATATACAATAAAAATAATTTTCAACAAAGAGACATGTAAATCACCTGAGTGCGTTTAGAGCGATCATCTACATACTCGCCGGTACCCTTCCTAGTATGGGTTCGGGCATGAAGCTCATTCGGCTTGACGCTACGGCCAAGCTCCCTACCCTGCACCAAAAAAAACTTGTTGATATTTGAAGTTACAAATTCTAAATATAAAGACATGTAAATGAATTCACAAAATATGATATTTGAACTTACAAGGAGTCGAGCATGCTCCAGCTTTTCTCGACGATCAACTCATCTAGAAAATAAATCTTTATCGCTACAGACAATTTATAATATCCTTAATGAAAATGATCATGATTTAACTCTAAACAACTTAGTATACATATACAACTTTGCATGTACAAATAACTCTTTTTAGTATTTAAACCATGAAGCTATTTGAGATCTTGATGCAATTTTCATGTTACTACCAAGTCTTACTTTTAAGGCCTGAGTTCTACAATCTCTTTGATTGTAGATACCTTCAAGTCTCCACTATTCTATTCAGAACCAAATTAAACCAGCACACCGCACAAACATTAATTATATAAATTATAAAAAAATGGACCCCTTAATTTAGTCAATGAGAAATGAAAAATCGTGAGCAAATAACCTCTTCTTTAAAAAGAATGATCTGTTGTGCTATTTTATGGTGCCAAAACTAAATAATCTTGGTGGTGTCTCTACCACCTTGTGTCTTAAGCACCCACAATTGGAATCTCAAGTTTCAAAGCAAAACAGGATTCAATCCAATAATAGAGACAAATTCATGCAAAAATGAAAGAACTATTTCAATATTGATTTCCTTAACCTGCGACATTTCTGTTCAAGACGTAAATAACCTTATCCTTCACTCTATATATCAGACAACATCACCGTAATACAGACAATTAATGAAATGAAATTCATTCACACTTTAAATAAAATTCATTCTGGTTCTATTATTATTCATAGGCAGGAAAACTAATGCAGCCATTTTTACTATCATTAACTCAAAGATATAACATCCAAAAGTCATTATTATCTCACATAATATGGTAGCTTCTAATTTGTATTAGTAAAACCAGCTAATTGGCATGCTTTGGACAAGAGCACAGCATAAAACCAATCAAAATCACTGACACCTTCACATTCCAAAGGGAAAGAACAATCTAATACCACACGTTAGTAGTGACAAATTATAACACAATAACCAAATGTTCACTGATAAGTTCTGAATAATTCATCCCCCAAAACAACCATTACTCACTTTCATTTATTATCCAAAGGCCTCCTTCTTTAGAGACCTACCATTCATTAACACATAAACTTCCCCACCTTCACTACGATTCAGTGCCCAAAGTCAAGGAAAACACCCCTAAGTTCTCAAACTTTCCGGTAACAATACCATTCAAAACAAACAGCATAATACAAACCTCCCCACTTTTAAACTCAAACAAAACAAAGACCAAACACGAAATATCTCCCTAGCCATTTTAAAACCGGTAGAGATCATACCCACCAATATAATTCCAACAAATCTGAACAAAAGTACTTTTAACTATGCTAACAGCAAACCAAGCATACCATTAAGTCTATTCCTCATTCAATCATAAACACAAACAGATTATGAACACTAACAACAACACCCATTATATGAATGAAATTCCAAATTCTTACAGAATACAATTCCAACAACAGGACATGGGTTTGTAAAATGGGGGTTTTTTAATATGAAATTTCCACTCACCTAACAAAGAAGAAGAGGTAGTGATTGATCAAAGAGGTCCAACGCGGCGGCAATGGTGGAGACGTGGCGGAGGACGGCGGAGTTCTATTTCTTTTCTAACAAAACACAAATGAAAACTCAGTACATGCTATGGAAAGGAAGAAGAAATGACAAAACGAAAATAGGGGGTGGTGGGACGGCGGCCACCGTTCTTACCCGCGGTGGCTATTTCAAACTTCGATGGAATGGGAGCGGTGGGAGGCACGGGAGGTGTTTTGGTGGGGCGGCGCGAGGTGCGTTGGGCCGGAACAGTGGCGGCTTGAGGTGCTTCGGCCGGAACAGTGGCGGTGCGATGGTTTTTGTGGTGGGCGGCGCTGTGAGAGAAAATAGTGAGGGTTGTATACGGTGGAAACGAGAATGAGGGAGGAAGAAGCTGGTTTCAGAAAATGAAGTGAATTTAGCGACGGCCTTTTTTATTTTTCCGTCGCAAAATGAATAATTCCGTCGCAAAACAATAAGTTCCGTCGCAAAATGGAAAAGGTCCGTCGCAAATCATCTGTGTCCGTCGCAAATCATATGCTTCCGTCGCAAATCATCTGGGTCCGTCGCAAATAATATTCCGTCGCAAATAGATTTGGCCGTCGCAAATTCACATTTCCAAATTAGCGACGGTCTTGCCCGTCGCAAAAATGGCGCCAAAATTTAGTGTAAAATAGCGGGAACTTTATCGACGGATTTGCGACGGAAATGCCGTCAGTATACCCTTTCACAATTTGTGACGGCCAAAGCCGTCGGAAACTATAAAATTAGCGACGGATTTAAGGTCGACGCAAAATTTCCGTTGCAACTGGGCATTATTCTTGTAGTGAAATCAATAATAAATGGACCAAAAGTGTAATCAAGACAAAAGATTGTTGTGGCTCCGAGCTCGGACAAATTGTGATCGGTACAATCTATATTTCCCTCGCACAAAGTGTGTGAATTTCACAAATCAGTCTTTGGCTAGGATATCCCGAATATCCCAAATGATGGGAGCGTACTTAAGGAACCGTGATGGTTGATGACATGAGAAGTAACAAACCTTTTGATTCAGAAAAACATAGGATTCTCCAAAAATCCATATTCCAGGCCAATTTCAAACAGTGAATAATGGGTAGGGGAATAAAGATTATTAGAATGTTCCATATTCCAGCCATCCGATCTCCTAACTGATTACGAAGAGTCTATGAGGAATCCCCAATGAACTTCCATGGACGTTTAAGTGTGTCTTTGGTTCCACATCTGAAAATATTAGAAGTGTTTCTATACCTGTCAAACATGATTCTGGTAAAAAAGAGGTTTTTGACTACATGTTTGAGGAAGCAATTTTACATCCAAAATTGATTCTATCATAAGGAGCTTGGAGTAGTTTATGTTTTTGGATTGAAAAATTACATTATGTTTTACATCAAACTTGCTTTCAAAATAAAAACATCCAAATATAAATAATTTTACTTCAAACTCAATTGTATTGAAATCGATTCCATCCAAAATCACGTTTGTCAAACGCTCATCCAAAAGCACACTAATGCGATTAAATCATCAGTTTGTTTCCGAAATAGACAACTATAAACACGAGAAATAGGGTTGAATTGTGTTTATCAGAAAATAAAACAAAGTAAAAAACTTTTCGCACACGGAAGCTAAGTTCAGACAAGTGTGAAAAACAAGACACAAGCATGTGACCTGTCTGGTGTGGTTTTAACAGAAAAGCACACAAACATACAATTTGAAAACAAGTTTGATATTCATACTTTAACCCCTTTAGTTAGTTAACAGATAATATAATCAAATCAACTAAAGAGTTTTAAGGGAAGAGAGATAAGCATAGCAATTTATCCTGGTTCACCCTTTAACAACTAGGGCTACGTCCAGTCCTTGACAACACCAAGTTTTCTCCACTATAACTGATCAGGTTACAGACTCCAAGTATTCTTTGCACACTAGCCTCTCCAGACTCCAAACAAGTATTTTTTGCTCATCCAGCCTCTTCAGGCTCACTCAAGTTTGTTTGAGAAAAGAGGTTGTAATTAATACAACAAGCAATTCTTTCACTAACACTCAGATGAGTGGATTAAATGTAAGCTTAGAAAGACTGCGTAATAACTTCAAATGATTGAAGAATACAGATTGAAGGAATGAAGAAATAAATTCACAGAGTAATAGCTCCTTGAATGCTATGTGTTCCCTATCTTCATCTTCAATGACTTCTGTATATATAGTCTTCAAACATTTAAGATCTGTTAGAGACATTCCTTCAAATTTTGGCTTCAAGCAGAGCTCCTTTAAATGCAATAGAGTCGTTCTAGACAGCCATTAATGCAATAGGGACGTTGGTTGTACTCTAACACTAAATATTAGTGCTTTATGCTTTGTGTAGCAGCCATATCAAAGTTGTGCAGGTTGCTTTTGTACTTTGCTGAACGCATTTCCCTTTTCGTGCAACTCTTAGTTGTACTAGGAATAAAGCATATTAGAAGCACTTTGTTTATGAGCTCCTAGGTTGCTTGTGAGTATGACCTTCTGACTTTCGTGATATGCGTGAGAGAGACAGAGCATCAGTGACTTCTACTTGAGGGGACAATTCCAAAAGGCTTCGTTGTCCTTGTGTTCCATATCGGGAGACCATAGACAAGTGAAGGCTTTAGATAGGTTGAATCCTTAAAGCAGATTAGTCAATACTCCAGTTCAGCAGGCAGGTTGATTTTTACTCTACAGACAGGTGGTCTTCTATATGGGCAGACAGGTGAGAATGAATTCTTACTATAGAGATCTGTACACTAGATAGACATGTCAACAACTAATATGAAGTTCAATTAAACCATTAACAAATGTTTTTTTTTTCATCAAAACTTAAGGTAAATGTACAACATACATTCAGCGACTTAACAGTTTCATCCAGCTAACCCATCGATTTGAGAGCTGTTGGTGCGCAGGTTTCAGGATGGCTACCTCAATGTTGACAACCTGGGAAATAGTCATAAGAGTTTGCAGCATATTCTGTAAAACCCCATTTTTCGTTAAGTGCTTTGTATGTGCCTTGTTTGTTAGGAAGGTTTAGAATGAGCTAAGTGGGGTTTTGGGTGAAAAATCCCTTCCTTAGGCTTGTGTCTTGTGACTTTCTGAGTCACAAGCTCGTTGGATTAGCGAGTCTCGCTGACGCTAAGTTGAGCACGACCGTGCTCAACAGGGAGCACGCTCGTGCTCAATGACAGACGGTGTCTCGTAAGAGCTAAGTTGAGCACGCCCGTGCTTAAGAGGGAGCAGGACCGTGCTCAGGTCTGTGTCTTTAAAAAGAGAACAGTAACCGAGGGTTTTCTCATAAACCCTATTTTGGCACAAATAAAATCCCTGTTACGGCTACGAACCCTTTCTTCCATTTTCTCTCTAAATCAATTCCATTGTTGGAGCTTTAGAGACCCTTGGGAGCGTCTAGTTAGTCAGTGTCAATCGGTATATGTAACAGTTTCTCCCTCTGTTGGTTTCCTTTCTATTATTTAGATTTGGGAACTGATTTGGTTAACTTTTTCTGTTTGACCAAGGCTTGGAAAGCTAACTGAGCCGTTCGAGGAATGTGTTAGTTGATCGTTGGGTTGTCACTATCGAAACCTTCATACCAGGTATGAGGAGAGGGATAGTGTATTCATTAGGCAAGTGGATAGCGTAAGATGAGGGATCCCCATAGCCCCTATATGTCTTTGTTAACTGTTATTAATGCCACGTTATGTTTGATTATGAATATGCCTAAACTGTTGTCAATGCCATGTTCTGTTTGGTTGAATGGATTAATTTCTATAAATGTTAGTTGGTATGCATTTTTGTTATAGTTGTTAGATTGCTATGATGTTATATGTCAAACACTGTATATTAATGAATATTGCTATGTTGAATGCCATTGGTTTATTAATGATGATGTTATGATAATGTTGTTGGCTGTTGTTATTGATGATGTTAATTGACTGAGTGTTGAGGTTGAACTGTTAATAGGACCCTAATCGAATTAATAGGACTCTTAATTAACATAAGGTTTAAGGGATTTGATTCACAATGTTTCATAAGACATGAACTGTCAGTGAGAGGTGAGGTTTGATGCCAATTGGATTAGTCAACGGACCCTAGGATCTGATTTGAGAGTGTTAGGGAGTTTTGGCTCCAAAAACATGAACTGAATCTGCCCAGAATAGTATGGCTGGCCCAGGAGCACGACCGTGCTGAATAGGGAGCATGCCCATGCTCCCAGTTAAATTCTAGAAGGCGGCCGCGCATTGAGCACAGTCGTACAGGATAGTGAGCACGACCGTGCTCCACTTAAGTGGCAGCACGACCGTGCTGGGGTAAGCATGCCCGTGCTCCCCCTACTGGTCAGAACGTTAACTTAATGGAATTAAGGGGTGCTTAACCCCAAATGTCCCCAAGAATGTGATTAAACACCAATTGAATCAGGAAGAGTTGGATAACTTAATTAAAGATTAATTAAGATAACAACGAATAATAAGCTGGTTAAGCCGGTGCCCGTTGGGTTACCACACGTTGATACACTTTGGTGCTTTTTGGCCAAAGTGGCCTCAATGCTTTTTGGTCGAGGTGTTGATAAGTTGAACCTTAGTGCTTTTTGGCCAAGGGGGCCTTGACCCATGTGGGTTAAGGTGTTGATGTTGACGTTGATGTTGTTGATGATGGTGATAAGCCTTGGGTGCTTATTGGCCCAAGCAAAGGAGGTGGTTGCCTTGTTTGTTGTTGTGCTCATGCATTCATACGTTGAAGCTGTTAGTGGGGGAAGTTCAACATAGGGGAAGTCATCTTAGAGTTCGACGATCTGACCAAGTCTCGGGGGTTCACCCAAGGTTTGGTGGACCATGCGCTCCAGCGGTGGCGTATGTAACATCCGTTATTTTTATGTGTGGTTTACATATGATGTTTAGATTTAAGGTTTGGATTGTATAACTGAGAGGTGATTTGAGGTATAGAGACCAGTTAGGGTTTCCGGTTAGTGTTTTCTAGATAATTGAGGGTGGAACAAAATTTTGGAGTTAAAGAGGAGATTAGGCATTTTTGATGGTTAGAAAATGTTTATTAGGTCCTAAGGAACCTATATCTCAAATTTGGGGTCAATCGGACATCGAACGGACCCTGAACGTAGAGAGTTGACTTTCTGGTCAAAAGTCAACGCTCGAGCGTGGCAAAAATCACGCTCGAGCATCCACAATACGCTCAAGCGTGGGTGTGTCCATGCTCAAGCGCCCAAGTCAACCAGACAAGGGCCATGCTTTGACTTGCTACGTGTCAACGGGGGCTGACGTGGCAGCCTCTGACTGGTTGCATGGCTGCGGTGGTTTTCACGCTCAAGCGTGAATTGTTCCACGCTCAAGCGTGACCACGCTCAAGCGTGAAAAATTCCACGCTCGAGCGTGGCAGCGTGAATCAGAAAAATAAAAAGGGCTTAAGTGACATAAGTCACTTAAGCCATATGAAGGAAAGAAACGAGGCAGAGAGCAGAGACTGAGAAAAACAGAGAGGGCTATAGAGAGAGAAAGAGAGAGAGTTTAGTGAGAGAAAAGAGTTCTTGAGTGTGTGGTTTTCCCGATCGTCCTTTCGTAAAACGGAGTACGTGGTTGGGATCGTAGTGACGATACCTTCATTGTCCTCTTCCCCGTTTCTTCAATAATCGAAGGTAAATTATTCCCGTTTATATCGAAAGTCGTTTCGTTACGTTTATCTTTGTATCTTTCGTTTCGGTTATCGGAATTCGATTCCGTCTTCGAGGATGAACTCGTGGTAACGTGTGCTTCATAATGTGATGCTTAGGTGAAATTTTGGGAGCTCCGAGGCACTAGAATCGCACGGGGTAGATTCGAAGGAGTTGGAGAACGTCGCGTTTTGTCTCGTTTCGATCATCATACGACTTCCCAGGTGGGGGAAAGAAACCATTTAACGTCGGAAACGGCGCAGTTACATTTAGTTCGATAATGGCGTAGGGCGACCTAAACCCTACTCGAGAGCGAGTAACGGACAATGTCCATGTCACATTGGGGACTACTTAGTGGTACCAATGATGATATTGAAATTGTGCGTTTATCGTCGTTACGATAAAAATGTATTATTTTATTATTTTATGACTGGCTGTTGTGACTGCTTGAATTAGTTGAGTTAATATGATGATTGATGACTGATACTGAGTGTTGATATATCTTATGAAAATTATTATTGTTATTATTATTATATTGGAATTGATGCCATGATTGATATGATGACATGATGCCATGATTAATATGATGATTTAATGGAATAATGTTATGATGCCATGAGTGTAATGATTATGAGTAGAGTTTGAGTAAGTGATGAGATATGATGAGCATTGATGATGTATTGGGGAAATCATACCTTATGTGTTAGTAGTGCCTAACCGAGATGATTGATGTTATATGATGATGAGGTTTTATTGAGGTTATTTATGAGGTGATGATGAGCGGTTAGGGCACTAGGGGATGACCTGAAACACGGTCTGTGATATGTGGACCTGAAACATGGTCGTTTGTGGACCTGAAACATGGTCGTTGGGGTCTATTCCTCGGAGGGAGAATTCTCGGGGTCTAGGCTAACGGCGGACCGTCCCAGACATGATTTCATTTTAGTTGCAGCTATAGTTCATGCGTTGCATGAGCACCCTGGCCGGGGTCCAGAGGTGTGCACCGGTTGTGTAGCTATAGTGCCATTGCTTTGCATGGGCACCCTCCAGTCGCGGACGAGGGTGTGCGCCGGGGCCTCTGGGACGTGTCGATTGTTGTGATATCCGGATATGGCCGACTACCTGAGAAGATTCATACAGCATTTGCATTGCATCATGATGGGGGTAGAGGAAAGACCCTAGATGTGGATTGAGGATGTTTGTGTTATATATATATCAACTATATTTTGGGAGATGGATGTTTATCGTGCTGTTATAGAATTAAATGTCGCTAAACCCTTTCCACGTTTGATGTTATATGGATTCTTATCCCCTTTTATTTTGTTGTATGTTTGTACATATATGTTTTGTATATCAGATCCAGATCGTGTTGATGGCGCACTGGGATCACCCGTGGATGACTCAGGATCCGGGGTTCCCCCTCTCGGGGACCTTTGAGGTTGAGTGCTTAGATCCGAACGGGTGGCTCGTGGACCCAGTCACTCGCTTCGTTGTGTATACGGGTCCTACGTCCATTACCTCCGGGTTCGGACATGGAGCGCCGATAGGATTCGTCGGCACGTTCCGCGTTGGCACTACCCTTCCTTTCCCGGTAGGACAGCCAGATGGACACATACCGCCGATGCCGCCGATGCCAGGCATGGCCCCAGATCCCTTCATGGTACCCTTTGAGGTACTAGTTCCAGGACTTGCACCGGCACCAGGGCCCGAGTTGGCACCTATCCAGGAGGAGGACCCGGTTGCCCCCGCCCAGGACTTGGCACCCCTTCCAGAGGTACCAGCGCCTCCAGAGGTTCGGGCTACGGTTTCAGAGTCTTCTCGAGTATCTACCAGACAGTTTCATCCCCGTGATAGTAGACTTTACCGACAGAGGTTTCAGAGGCAGTCGGACAGGAGCTCGTCCAGTGAGAGCGGAGGAGTGTCCGGACCTGCCGGACCGCGGGATGCAGACGAGGGTGGTAGTATTTGATGGCTCGAGCCAGTGCCATCTGTATAGGTGTGAGTGAGGTTTTGTTGTATTTTGAGAGGGGACGGGGTGTGGAGAGAATCGGCGAGGCATCTTCCCTTTTATCTTTTGATGTGCTTTCTTTATGTTATGTACCACCGTTTTGTATATATTTCGGGATCCTACTGATAGGAATCCCTTGACAGTTGTGTATTAGGAGATGATGTATATATTTATCTATATATATATGTGTGATGTATCTGCATGTTAACTATTTACATCTTAAGTTTTAATTTTCCGCTGTTTAAGTATAACCGCCTATCGCTAATAACACGATTAAGCTTTAATACTTTGGGTTTTTCTTTAATGGGACGTCGGGGCGTCTCAGCGTACCCTCGTTATGGTGCGTAGGCTATCCAAGGGGTTCACCCATGGTTTGGTGTACTGCCGGCGTTGGTGCTTTTATGGCCAATGTACATATGTAACTCCGAAGTTGCATTCCTGAGATAATTTGGATCCACATGCATAATGGAGTAGCGGAGTAGTGTTGCACCGCCTAGCATACGTTGGTTGATTTAATATGTTGATTTGACTATATGTTGATGCTAAATGTTGTATGATGATAAATGCTATGTATATGATGTATGTTCATCTTGCTTGACTACTTCCATGCCGATGTGTTTACATGATTTCTTACACCCCGTTTCTCTTTTTCTGTTGTTGGCATGTATCTCTTTATGCAGAGGATGGTGAGCAGCCAGGTGAGGAGTGACTCTGAGGAGTCGCGACTCTAGATAGGATGCTCAGTTTATAAATGATAGTTTATTTCCAGTTTTGTTGTATTCCGAGGATTTTATTCCGGAATGGTTATATCAGCTCTGTATGTGACATCGGGGTTGTGTTATGTTTATACGGTTTCTGTTTATGCGTTTTTTATGTTTTATCTTTTAAAACTATGTTTCTTTCCGCGTTGTATATGTTACAATGTGGTACCTTTTATCCAAGTTTTTATTTTAATGAAATAAATGCATGTTTTTATATTACCTCTTTCAAGTAAATATTAATATGCGGGGTAGAGGGTGTCACATATTCCATTTTTCATCCTTGATGACTCCAAGTTCTTGGTTTTCCATATCCACCAAACTGTGACCAAGAAACATGTGTACTCTCCGTTGTCATTTTCCTTAACCCGGCTATAGGCATCATGTGGAATAGTGAATGAATGGTTCCAAAACCTCATTACATGTGACACCTTAATTCATAAGCATATAACACTTCCCGAAAACATAGTAAAATAACACTTCATATATATACAACTAAAATTTTCTTTAAACGAGAACAAACTTTTAAATTTAAATCTCTATGTTAAGGATTGTCTAGTGTGTTTGGAGAAGAAGTCTTTTATCCCAAGAAAAGCTATTTTTCTTTAAGAGATTTTGAAATTAACTTGACATATTTAGTAAATTAGCTTAAAGTGTAAAAATTCTTTTTTTTTTTTATATAGAAAAGTGGTTTTCAGAAAATAAATAAAAGATTGAAACTTATTTGAAAAAAACTTTTGATTATTTTAAAACCAATCATATTTTCCCATTTTACCGCTATATAACTAACCATAAAACAAATATTGCTATTCTATTCAAACAATTTCATACATTTTTTTAAGTTACTTTATGAAAGTGATTTTTTTACACCATCCAAACAAAATATATTATCTTAAAAACGCTTCTCAGCAAACATATCCAAACAAAAACATATCCTGATTATAATTGATTATCACAATAATTGATTATACATATAATTGACTATTGATATAATCTATTTTTCACAGTTGTCCCAAAGAAGAAAGGTAAAAAAAAAAAAAAAAAAGTCTTAAATCACCTTCAATGTTAAAACATATCAGGTATTTCAGTTGTCTGAAAATGAGTCTTCTACTTGATACTGACTCACTTCTTGGAGTATAGTGAGACAAAAATCTCTAATATAGTGAGACAAAGTCTCTAATATTACATTATAAAAACCTTGAACTATGACATTTTTAGCCATCACATGTACGAAAATCTCCATAAAAGATATCATAAGAGGAACTAAGATACAATGATACATCATCATTAATGAACATAAATCATAAAGATTAACAATATAATCTATATATCATAAACATGAATCATATCTGTTCAACATAGTAGAATTGCTTTGAACCTCTAGTCTTAATTACCTGAAACTCCAACCAATTTTAACATTTTGTCTTACACACATCATGCCTAATGGAGGTGCCCCTCACACTATGCCTTGAGTTGTATGGCGACAACTCACTTGCATCTGAGCTTGTCTCTGGGACCTTTTCATAGAGATTAGGGAACAATTGGTAACATAGGTTAATCGAATTTGTGCATAAATCAACATTATTAGGGATTGCGATTGTGATTTCAATATTGTTAATTAAACCCTACATGATTATGAAGTAGGTTTCGACTTAACAGAGGAGGATGGCAAACAAATTTATATCTTTTGGAACAATGACAAATTCTGCCAAACACTTGATGTCTTAGATTGATGTTTTTAATTAATTGAATTTATTTTTAATTGCAATTTGTTTTCTCCCTCTAACATTCTTAATTGGCTGATAATTTAAAAGGTCCTCGTGAGACGACCAAGGTTGCACTACCTTGCACTACCGTTTTTCTTTTATTTAATTTGACCCGTGTACGACCTTGGACCATGGATCTCATTCATTTTATATTGATTGTTTGACCTCACTTTTTCATTCATAACCTTGGCCGCCCACTCTGACTTGCCATTCTTGTTGTCGAATACTCTACCACATATGTGGGTTGGTCTAAATGTTTTCAGCATGTATGTGTGCGACTCTCCAACCCTACTACAAATGCACCACAAAACCACAATTTGATTTGCACACTGCTCTAACTCTCACAGTGTAATTCTTCACAAACTTGACGCTCCTCCCATTCAGAAAAGAGTGTTAACTCCATCCCAAGTGAAAACTTAAAGTCCATATGCAAACTTTTGTCTAAACTTTTTGGTTCTAGGCCCACCACCACAAGAATCACTGTCCAACTAACTATCTAAATCATCACTAACATACGCCTCATAAATGTCATGACCATCCACAATATGTTTAGTCTCAATGTTTGGAAACACAAAAGCCCCCCTAGGTTCGAACATTCTTATGCCTTGTCTTCCTTGCTGGTGGAGAATCTGTTGGAACCTGTGACTTGACCCCCACATGTGTTACCTCATTTTTAGCAGTTTTAGTAGTAGCCCCAATTCCAAACTCATCATTAATGTCCAAGTCCCTTTCATCCTCATTGTCCTCAAAATGAACTCTTGGTTCGCTATCATTACTTTCATAACTTTCTTCACTCTCTTCACTGCACACAGTTTCATCCCCACTGTCATCAAATCCTTCACCTACAACAAAGTCAGGGTCCTCGTCATCCTTAGTATCATTCATGGCTGCTCGCACAGGGGAATCTCTACCCAAGTCTTCCACAGAAGGTTGACTTAACTTTGTCATGCTGTCATCAATTGAATTATAGGGAAGTAGGACAACATCCTCAATCAAGTTAGGTTGTGAAACCTGATTGTGTTCAATGTACAAGTCTATCTCTACCCCCTTATCCAAGGCATGTTGTGCCATCTCCAAAGCATGGCTATCCCATGTTATCTCTTTTAGATCAGTCTCGATAGTCTCCCACTATCCATGCACCACATCTTTCTATGTTAAGCATATTCTAGTTCCTTAACTAAGTTCATTGCCTCAAAATAAGACCATCTGTCAGGGTCTACATTCCTAAATGCTACATACCTAAGGGGAGGTCCATCTACAAATAACCCACCATGGTGTATCACAAGTGTAAAACTCATCCTACAATATACAATATTTGTATAAGAAGAAAATAAATCAATTAACAGTACACACATTATCAGTAAACAATGCTCAAATATCATGTACATTTACAATTGCTAAGTAAACAAATAATCACTACAAAGTGATCAGAATTTCATGCATAAACAATGTACATATCAGTAAAACCCCAAAATTCCCCGGATTAGTATCCCTGAAATCCCTAAAACCATAAAGACAACAAACCCCCAAAATCGAATGAGCTATTTTTTACCCCCAAATTAATTTTTAGCCGAATGAACCCTTTTACATTTTACCTAATTTGACTTTAATTCACTAATTAAACAAAACCCACAAATTACCCAAATATTGAAACCCTAAATTTTAGAAACCCTAACTTTCGAAACCCTACCTATCAGATCCATAACTTTCGAAATTCAGGCCCTCTTACGAAACCCTAACCCTATTGTAAACCCATATACTCGAAACCCTGACCCAACGAATGGTCCCCTACTATTAAAGAAAAGAGGAATGTCAACAATGGTCCCCCACCAATAGATAATACACAGCCATTGGGAATAAATAAAGCAACACCCAACGAATAAACCATTAAAAGGAAAGGAAAGGGACCACATACTTGACACCAACGTGGGGAAGAAAACTCTGCTTGTCTTCAGTGTCAAAGGACCCACCACCAAAAAGGTTTCTTCCTTCGAGTCATGAGCAGCACACACGTCGAGGTACCAACAACAACGTACAGGTAGCAACAACACACGTGTATGAAACGAACAAGACTGGGAAATGTTTCTTCTAACAGAAATGTTTTTCGAACACTTGAAAGTGATAAATATACGAGACAACCCGTATAATTGAATAGTGTAGTGCTACTGTAGCACTATTTTTTTTATTTTATTTTTTTTACAAATTTTGACATTCTTTTTCTTTTTCTTTTATTTTTTTTCAAATTTTGACTTTCTTTTGAAGAAATAAAAATTTATTTTTTTTAGAAATAAATTTTTTGGTTAAGTATGTACAAATATCTGGTTAATCAGGTACAAATATCTGGTTAATCTAGTTCATTATCTGGTTAATTGGTGTTTTTGAGAAATAAAATTTCTGGTTAAGTATGTGCAAATATCTGGTTAATCAGGTACAAATATCTGGTTAATTCAGTTCATTATCTGGTTAATGGCTTTTTTTTTAGAAATAAAATTTTGGTTAAGTATGTGCAAATATCTGGTTAATCAGGTACAAATATCTGGTTAATTCAGTTTATTATCTGGTTAATGGCTTTTTTTGAGAAATAAATTTTGGTTAAGTATGTGCAAATATCTAGTTAATCAGGTACAAATATTTGGTTAATTTAGTTTATTATCTGGTTAATGGCTTTTTTTGAGAAATAAAATTTTTGGTTAAGTATGTGCAAATATCTGGTCTGGTTAATTCAGTTCATTATCTGGTTAATGACTTTTTTTTAGAAATAAAATTTTGGTTAAGTATGTGCAAATATTTGATTAATCACGTACAAATATCTGGTTAATTCAGTTTATTATCTGGTTAATGAGTTTTTTTTAGAAATAAAATTTTTAGTTTTTTTGAAAAATAAGTCAGAATTTGTAAAAAAAAAAGAAAAAAAAGAAAAAAAAATAGTGACACTACAGTGCAAGTTGTCCCATGGTTATCATATTCCAGTTGTCAGAATAACACAATTGTTCTTCCAAACCAGAGTAGAGCAGAGGAATAGATACTTAAGATTCGACCGAAAAGTGAAGGTAAATAACGAGTGACCTACTATTCCCCTTTCTAATTCTAATTCTAACAAAAAGTAAAGTAAAAAATCATTAATATTAATAATTAATAATTATTCATTATTTTATATTTTATTAACAATAATTAATAATTTTTAATAAAAAATAAAAATTGAACACGTATCATTAAAAATTAATATTTTATCACGTGTCACTGTTGATGTGGCTTGCTGTCTATCATGTCAGCAATTAACGAAGCAATTAATGACAGAGATAAAAGCAAAAAAAAAAAAAAAAAAAGTTAAAAAAGACCAAATTCAAACCAAATGCAAGATAAAGACAAAAAAAAAAAAAAAAAAACTCTATATTTTCAGATAACATTAAAAAAAGAAAATAAAAAAGAAACCCAGCTATTCCTAACACAAACTCAATCGATATTGGGTAGAGCTTACTAGAGCAAAGAGGACTTGAATCGTTTGGTAGAGTAGAACTAGAGGTGTAGAAGACAGAGATCGTGGTGATGGAACACAGCATCAATCCGAATCCGAACCCTAACCCTAACCCTAACCCGCTATCCTCATCGGTGGTGGTTTGGCCAACGATCGATGGGCCACTGGGGCTGACGGAGGAAGATTCAGTGAAGTACGCTCGGAGGTTCTACAACTTCGGATTCGCACTCCTTCCTCTTCTTTGGGCCGTCAATTGCTTCTACTTCTGGCCCGTTCTCCGCCATTCTCACTCCTTCCCCAGCATTCGCCCCTGTATGTTCTTCATTTCAAAATATTTCATCTTTTATCAATAATAATACCTGTTACCGTAGCTAGAGTGTGGTTAGTCTTAGTTAGAAGATAAAACCTTCCCCTTTCTTGAAATTAATGCACCATGCTAAGACTAATCTATCAAACAATGGTATGGAATATGCGGGTGGGTTGCAACGGATTTGGATCCTCTCAATTTTATTTTCTTTTTCTTTTTCTCATGTTTCCTATGAGAGAGAAAGAGACAAAACTAACTTTGCATTTGTTTTTGGGGTCCATTCAAAATTTGGTTTTATATCTTTTCCTTTTATAACATGATGATAGGAAAAAACGAGAGAGGAAAAAAAAAAAAAAGGAAGAGGATCCAAATTTCAGTTGCAACATGTAACCCAATTTGACAGTATAGAGTAATGTATGTTTTACCAGGGAGCTCTCAAGTTCCTTTTAATGTTTTTGGGGGATATCTTGATAGAATAGCGCACTCCCCTTTTTAATATGGGAAATGGCAAGTTGTTTAAGTGGTAAACTATGTATCTGTAGAAAATTTTTGTGATCTTCAAGTGTGTATTATATCTTGACTTTCCCCTCTCTAATTGGTATTTTGGAATGTATAGCCGCAATGGTAGTTGCTTAACAGTCATTCTGGAAGATGGAGAGAATGTTATATTGAGTACTTATACACTAAAAAAAAAAAAATTCAGTTTGCATCATGCTCCATATTTGTCTGATAAAAATAAGGTTCTTCTTTCAAACTATATGAACAAATCTTGCTTCATGCTTATTTGAATAAGCACGGCAGAATTTCTTGTGTACAGTGGCTATTGAATTCTTCCTATTGAGTATAGAGTCATGTTTGTTCCTTCTCCTCCTCTCCATTCCTTATGGCTTATTATGCATCATTTGCTTCAAGTGTTGCTGTTTTTTAATGTCTGATCTCACTGTCAAGTTTATCTGTTCGCCCAAAATAAAGAAAAGGGGCATGGGGAGGGGACTGGGGATTGAAACTAATGGATTGAGTATTGGGACCTTATGTCCTTTTTTATGTCTGAAGTTGATTAATGGTAAGCTAGTGACCTGGTGCTAATCATTAGTTTCAATTATATTGGATTGAGAAAGCTACATAGCTTCATGTCTAGAGGGTGGTCCGAGCCTTGGTAGTTGTAAAATATCTGTGTTGATATGATTAAATATTTTGTACATAAGTCAGAATCAATTAGGATTTATTCTTTTATTATATTAGGATTGCATATCATTGTAATTAATGTCAAACCCATTATATAATGAACTCTTGTGTGATCAGTTGAAGACAAACAATTCAGCCCTATTTCTCTTATTTTCAATTGTAGTTATGATTGGAATGTTGGATCTATTGACACTATTGAGTAAATTTAGATGCTAAAATTAAAATATAATGACTTTATTTAATATTTTTAGAGCCGTGTTCCTTTTCCTTTTTTTTTTTTTTATGATAAGCAAATGTTAGTAATTAGTGTGTTATGTTAGTAGCGGTAGTTAAACTCATGACCTCATCACTCCATACCCTATGCCCCTCCCCCAAAACCAACCCATCCACCTTATAACTCCTAGTTCCTTTTCCAGTTGATTTTTTTTTTTGATAAACCAAATGTATTATAGATAAAAGAGTACCAGTAGTACTCCAGAACAAATTACAAGTGTGTCTCATGATGTGTATTACATATCGTATCATTTCCAGTTGATTTAGTCTATTGGACATCTTTGTTTGCAGATGTTGTCGGATCGGCGATTGGGTTTACTGTATTCACAACTCTTCTCTGTTCTTGGGCTCTGACATTTGCCATTGGAGGGGAACGCCTCTTCGGGCCTGTTTGGGATCAATTGGTTATGTACAATCTTGCTGATAGGTTAGGCTTAACAGGCTGGAGCTAGTTGTATGGCACCTCTGAGCACATGAACAAGAAGTATTTTGATACACCGTAATTACCTTATCTTCTTTCATGGCTCGTGAATGGATGTGTATTACTAATACATTTGACTATGTATTCTGTCACTGAATTAGTACCATGGAGTGGACTTTCACAGTTGATAGATCAAAGCAGTGTTTTGGAAGAGTTCATGGTGTCTGTACCTCTTTCTTTGTTTTTCTTTTGGCTATATATTATGCAAAGCTTGCAATTATTAGTTTTTACAATCATCATCTCATTTCTTCCAAATCTTTTTATAGATATGCACCCATTACAAAACTTCAAGAGTGGTAGAAGGGAAGTAGGGAATCTTTCCTAGCAATCAAATGGGTAGTGGGGAGAGCATGAAGCAGCAAGAGAATTCTAAGTGTACCACCTATCTACGTGGCAGGTTGTTAGTGGGAGGTCTTCAGTAGGGAAGGGGCTTTTGGTTTTGTAAGGAAAGGTTTGGAGTGGGAGGTTGTATGTCCTTTGAAGTACCTCTGGTATTAATTTTTCTCATATAAGTTTTATGTACTTTCTGGGTTAATTCCCAGTTTTCTTCAATATTGTTAGACTGGGTTCCTATCACTTTCTTTGGTATGTGGAGGAAGGAAAAATATACAATGCATCATATAGCGCATGGAATTTGGTTCTTTTAGGATTAGAAGACAATGGAAACTGGGTAGCTGCTGTAATTAATTGATTGGTAAAAACTAGAAAAGTGGAAATCTATCCTCTATCTTCTTGTGTATATAGTTATAACTTTTATTCTCACATTTCATGTTTCTATATTTACTACAGAACGATCTTTTCCAACTATGAAAATAATCAAGAAAACATTTTACAACAGGTTGAAAGATGGATTTTTGACTGATTTTTTGTTAGTATACATTGAAAAGAAAATTGTTGGAAGGTTTAGTGAATATTCAAATATAGATAATTTTCGTGATATGCATGAAAAAATTCCGTGTTTTGATAGAATATTAATTATTATTGTAATTAACGTTTGGAACATATAATTAAGAATATTTGTATGAAATTTGATGTGTATATATTTATTAAATGAATTTTGATTTTTATAGTTGGCCTCCCTATCATTTAAGTCTGACTTCGATCCTGCTAGGCATGCTCTAACTTCTTCCTATATGTAACGTAAAGTGTATATACATATATATATATATATATCTATATGAGACAGGATCCATTGACACCAGGTGTCAAACTTTTCTCTTACATCAATTATCAACCATTGATTTTGATTTGATGTAACGGCTTATAATTATCAACTTTATTGATGAGGGAGAATAATTAAGAGTAGAATTAATGGGAGGAGAAAAAAATAGAATATATTTAATGAGGAGAGATTTTAAGTATCATGAATTTAATCAAAATTTAAATATTTATTTATTAAATATTGTAGGTTTTAATTAATAGATAATTATTATTTTTACTAACTAAAAATCGATAGAAGAATAGTATTAAAAAATGCACATCATTTTTTGTAAGTACAAGATTGTTTTGATTAAAATTACAATATCTAGAATTTTTATTAAAATACAGTATTTATATCCTAAATTTTTGTTAAAACTATAGTATTTTTTATGCTCTTCTTTTCTTTTTTATGGTGTAAATTATAATATTTTCTATTTTAATTTCTAGATATTATATATCATTAAGTACGTATTTTTTACAATCTATTAAATATATATTAAATATTTTAAATATATTAATATTTTTAATTTTTTTAGATTATCTTTATCATTAAAAATGTTTTTAGTTATTTTTTATTTGTGTTATATCTATAGATAAAACTAAAGTTTTTTTTTTTGATAAGTTCTAAAAAATAATTCATAAAAAATTATCAAGTTATTGTTAAATTTTAAATGCGTAAAAATAATATAAAGAGACAGGATATGCATTTTTTTTAAACAATTATTATATCCATTTTTAGTTAATAAAAATAATATTATCTATAAATTAAAACCTGGTATATTTTTTGTAAAAAAAAAACTAATATAATTGATAAATAAATATCATAATTTTAATTATGTTCAAGATACTTAAAATCTCCCCTCATTAAATATATTCCATTTTTTTTCTTCGCATTAATGCTATTATTAATTATTCTTTCACTTCAATAAAGTTGATTACGTTTAAGCCGTTAGATCAAATCAAAATCAATGGCTGAAAATTGGTGTGAGAAAAAAGTTTGACACCTGGTGTCAACGGATCATGTGTATATATATATATATATATATAAGTGGGGATTAAGTTATTCTAAATCTCCAACCTTTATTTTAGTGTAATCCAAAATGACTTACATTAATTCATTAAAGAAGTCACTTAACTTTCTGGATTACACTAATATATGCTATTGTTCTGCTTCTTTCTACATGCAACGTGGAGTTAAATTATATTTAATTACATATGATGAATGACATATTGAATTGGCTACAAACTGATACAATGTATTCTTTAAAGTTACATTGAGGTTTTATAGCATAACTAAAAGTTCTAATATAAGGTTCTTTGGTTTCAAATTTTACATACTTTTTTTTTATAAAAAAAATAAGTTAATAATAATAATAATAATCATTATTCATTTTATCAAATTATACCCAAGGGCAATTTATCAAAATAGCCCTAGAACATTATTCAATTTATTAAATTAACTCAAAGGCAATTTATCAGAATAGCCCTAAGACATTCAATCTAACAAATTATCCCTAGGGCAATTTAACAAATTATTCCTAGGACAGCCAACCCTTTATATATAAAAAATACGGTAGGGAACTAGCATAAAAAACGGTAGAAAACTATGTCAAATCAGTTTTTTTTTTTTTTTTTCAAATACAACACCAAAATAAAATACATAAAAGATATTTTTGTCGTTTGATTTTAAAATAGGAGAATGCTAACGAATACTCTTAAGAAATCAAGAAAAGAAAGTGTTTATGGGAAATTTATGTATTTAATATTTGAAAAGATGAAATATTTATTTTTCTTGATTTCTTAAAAAATGTCCTAAAGGCACTCGTTAATATGGCCATTTAAAATAAATACCACTACCACTGACACATGCTGTCACAGTGTCACTGCCGTATTATCACCCTGGGCAATGATATTTGGACACAAAAAATATGTCGGACACCGTTTAAATCTACCAAATCTTATCGGGCCTGGTTTCCAAATTCAATAAAAGCACGCATGAAGGGATACAATATCAGGTAAGGTGTTTATATTCTGATGTCCAAAAAAAAAAAAAAAAATTCTCTGTTTATCACCCTACTATTGCCAAGTATAACACCACCCACAGCCACAGCTATCGCTACCGCCAGTTCGCCACTCATTGTTAATTGTCACCCCTCCTCTATCGTTACCTAAAAAGGAGCATCATAACTTCACCACCACCAGATCGTTATGTTGTTTGTTGCCAAACATATCAATACCGCCGTCCCACATAATTTTACTTTTGTAAGTAAATATTTGGTTATAGATATACTATATCAAGCATCGCCATATCAAAAAAATAATATCAAACATCGTTACATGTATGTACAAATAATAAATGATATAATAATTTCCTGATCTTATACACATGGTGAAGCCAAGTTCATGCTCGTCAATAGCTATGCTAATCGCAAAACGACACCAATCATGTGATCCAGGCTATAACAAATTAATAATTTTGGCATGAATTCTTTTTAATAAAAATTGATCTATTCTGATTCAAAATTGTTCTCTACATTATTTACTTCACTCTATATTCAACTTTGGGTTCTCTCCCATGAATAAACTTTGGATTCTAAAATGGTTACACCGTTAAGCAAACCAATGTGCAACTCCACGTTCTATAGCCACCAACCATGGCTAGAGAGGGGGCATCCATATCAATCAAATGGTAGCACTCTGCACGTTCCAATCACAAACCTGAAACCGATCAGCCAGCCCAGTTAGGAAAATGCACATAAATTTAGGTTCCACAAGCCCAATTCAGTCCAGCTCAGTTTTTGTGCATCCCCAAAATAATCTGGTTTTTCCAATGTTGAAACTTGAAATTGAAACCATCACAGTAAGTCAGGAAGGTGAACACCAAGATGAATTGTCATTGTTCAGCAACTCAGGACATGGAACAGGGAAAACCTCAGTGGCAAAACCAGACACATATTCACAATGCCATGTTGCAGATGAGGTTACACCAAGCATAGTAATATTTTTGAAGCACAACCCTTCAAATGTTGAACCCTCTACTCCTTGCAAAACTGGGGCTTTTGTTGAATTTACACTGACCACATCACTGATAGAAATGTCTTTAAATCTAGGAACAGCTTTTGGATCCCACCCATCATCAGGATGGTCATTTGAGCCTCTACTGAACTTAATGGGGATCTTGACTCTCTCCATTCTTATATCACTTATACTAACATTTTCTACATAGCCCCCTCTGCCTTTATCAGATTTTATGCGAACACCAGCAGCACAATCCCACACATGCAAATTCTCAATTGTGATATTAGAAATTCCTCCAGACATCTCACTACCTATTCCTACTCCAGAACAAGTTGGGGTAGTGCCTGAAACTCTCCTCACTATGATATTTGTGCTAGGATGTGCCATGTTGATTCCATATTGATCCCAACCACTCTTAATGGCTACAAGATCATCTCCACTTTCTATGTAGTTATCTTCAATACATACATTAGTACTTGAGTCTGTGTCATCAGAAAGAAAATTCACTAGTAAGAGACTACAATGTAATTTATGTCTATCATTTTCCACTTGATTTTGTGCATAATTAACAGGATGCAGTAAATGAGGATAAATGGTAACTAAGGTCAAACCTGGGTCTATGCCATCGGTATTTGGGGCATTTAGAGGAGCCAAGATTGTCATACCTTTGATCACAACATTACTGAAACAAAACACAGCTGTTTATTAAATGACAAGTGTTTGTTACAAGCTAAGGAAAAAAAAAACCATAACTAATGTTCATTTTAAAATTGTGTGCATAAATTGAGCTTATTATAACATGTATCCAACACCTAAAATTAGACGGGATATAACTGCATAATATAAGAAGACCCCCAATAAATTGAACCGGATTATCGATTCATTTTCCCCCAAAAATCAATAAAGCTTATAAGAGTGTGTTCTAAATATACTCCTAATCCTTTGACAAAATAATTAGCTGCATCTAAAGTCTTACAATGCCACTAAAAGAAGAGATAAAATAGCAGACAAGATCAAACCTGCAGTAAACAGGATGGATGGTCCAAAAAGGAGAATTTCGAAAGGTGAGGTTTGATATGAGAACATTATCCGAGTTCATTAGTTCAAGGAGGTGGCCTCTTGTGTGTTCCAATGTTTTGTTCCACCAAAGTTCCCACCACATCTTCCCTTGACCATCAACTGTCCCATTTTCTCCTACAAAACCAAATAACTAATAAGTTTGCCCATGAACAATATGTGAACAAAATAATATATTTGATTTTTTTAAATTTCTTAATTTTTCCCCCCTGATAATGGAATAGCTCACTGTGTTGAAGAGTTGTAGAATAATAGTTAAGGTGTCTCTGGAATCCGTGATTTTAATTAAAAGTGAGTTTATAGTAACATAATATGTTCGGATATTTTATTATTAAAAGTACTTTTGATAGAATAAAGGTTGTTTGGATTGTCATTCAAACTAGTTTTTGGATGTGTAGTTATCAAATTCTCCTTCAATTTTATTTTTTCATTTATCTCTCTATTAATTTTTGGTTTAAATAAGTTTTTGGTCCCTACAAAGTTCATCAAATTTGGTTTTGGTCCCTGTAAAATTTTTTCTTAGGTTTTCGTCCTTGTAATTTCACAAATTTTGCAAATAGTCCTTACCGTCATCTTTTTATGTTATCTAGTACTCATGGGTATCGAGGTAATTTTATTTTACTGTCCGACTTGCTGTAAAATTTGGTCATAAAATAGAAACAAAATCATATATTAGGGATATAAGGCTAAAATTGCTAAATTCCTTCATTTTGTATGATATCTAGTACTCAGGGGGTACCGAGGTAATTTCTCGTTCTTGTCCGACTTGCTCCAAAATTTGGCTAGAAAGTAGAAATAAAATCATACATTAGGGCCATAGGGTTAAAATTGACAAAATTATTCATCTAGTATGATTTCTAGTACTCAGGGGTGACAATAGGGACTATTTACAAAATTTTGGAAAATACAATGACGAAATCGTAAGATTTTTTTTTACAAGGACTAAAATCAAAATTAGTAAACTTTCCAGGGACTAAAAGCTTATTTAAACCTTAATTTTTTAACAATAATATAATAAAAGTAATAATTGAAAATACAAACCAAATTTTGACAAACGGAAAAGTATTTTATTTTTTTTGTTTCTTCTTTAACCAAGGTTTGAAGGTCATATCTAATTATGGCCTTCAAAAACTACTCATATTTTTTAGTCTGAAACTCTCAATGTCCGAAAATTGTATTGGACTCTGCCTTATTCGAGTCAAATCAGGAATATCCATTTAAAAATACAAAGTTCTTTCAACGCTTATTTTTTTTTGTTCAAACCCAACAAAAAAAAAAAATGTTCGCAGAAAAATATTCCCTTTCTCTTTCGGGAATTAATTTGTTGTTATACCAAGGAATGTTGAATGAAATGAAAAGGGTCACAAAGTTATACCTGTGATGACAACATTGCGGAGGCCATTTCCATGTATAAGGCTAATATGTCTCCCCCCTAACCTCTCTCTCCCTCTTCCATATGATGGCAACGGTTCAATTATAGGCCACTCTTTTGGGTCCTGTGAATTGAAACTTCAAATTAATAAATAAACAATACTTCAATCAAATTGCCAGAACTATAATAATTAACAAAAAGGTAAAGACAGAATAAACAAAAATCACTAAGGTGTTAAACAGCCATTATTTGGTTGGCTCTGTGTGGTTGCTAATTTGTACCATATGTTGCTAAATAAGTCAAAAAGCGACTTTTTGACCAACAAAAACAACTTTCTTTACACCAAAAAAGCAAATTTTAAACGGATTTTACTTTATTTTAATCTTTTGCAGTTAAAAGAAACAAATCTAGTCACATGCATAGCCCAAGTTACAGCTGGAAACAACAAATAAGCTAGTTTTTTTTATTCAAAATGCTAATTTATGTATTATTTAAAATATGAACAATTAAGACAACATATAAATTTCACTATAACGTTAAGGCTAATGGTTTTTCTTGATCTTACAAAAAAAAAACGTATTTTTTCCTAATTTAAACTTTTGAACACCAAAAAAAAATGAACAGCCAAAAATTTTAAAATATATTCAACAGCTCTTCAAGCGAAATATCAAGATTTATTATACCAAGATGTAACTCCAACATTACGAGCAAGAATATCATGACAACGTTACATAAGCATGAACTACTATTCATTCATAATAATCTAATCAAAACATGTAAAAAATCAAAATAACAAATTTAGAATAGACACATAAATAAATAAATAAATAAACAATATGTAATTTAAGAACAAATGAGAAGAGATTGTATCAAACCTGAGAGGCGAGAATGAGGCTACCGCGTTGAAGAAAAAGGGTGAAATCACTGGTGAGATTAAAACTACCGGTGAGCCATGTTCCTTTGGGGATATTCAGCTGGGACCCACCTCGATCCCGGAAACTCTGCATGTACCGAATCGCCCTCCGAAACGACTCCGTATTCGAAGTTTTCCCGTCTCCAACGCCACCGAAGTCCTCGATCGACATAACGATCTTCCTCCGCGGAACGACCCGGAAGAAGTCGGAGCATGTTATGGATTCGGGTTCGGGTTGGGAGGAAATGGCCCAAGTTGGGAAGAGGGAGGTGGTGGGAAGCTGAAGGGAAAGGACGGTGATGAGAGTGAAGAGGAGAAAGAGAAGGGCCCATGAGGGTAGTCGGGTACGGGTACGGATACCTTTGACGATAGAAGCAAAGGTTGCTTTGTCGGATTCCATTGATGGGTGGTGGAGGTGCGTTTACGTGAATAATAATAATAAGAATAAAAATATATGTAATAATATATTATATGAATGAGTGAATGAATGAAAGGGGAGATTTATGTATTTTTATTTCTGAGGTTTGAAAAGGTGGTTGCGAAAGAGAAGACGTTCGTTGCAAAAGAGAAGAGAGGCTAGTGTGCGGGAAGATGCCGCATAGGCACGAGGCGATGCTGTAGGTGTTGGCCTCTTGTTTGATGATGATACGCGGACGTGAAGGGTTGACAAAAGAAAAACAAACAACAGTGGAGATCTAAAGTGATCCCTCAAATTTTTTAAGGAGGACAGTTTGGTCCCTAAAAAAAATAAAAGATAATTTGGTCCCCCAAACTTCAAAATGGAAGACAATTTGATCCCTCAATTTTCATAACGGGAGACGTTCTGATCCCTCCGTAAGGACCAAATAGTCCTCCGTTTTAAAATTTGGGGGACCAAATTGTCCTTTATTTTTTTCAGGGACCAAACTGTCCTACTTGAAAAATTTGAGGGACCACTTTGGGTCTTTACTCAACAAACAAAAATGTTTTTCAAATATTTAGCTTCGACATTTTATATAGAGATTGTAAATTGATGGCAACATGGATAGATATAAGCATTTAATATTTATTTATTTATTTTAGTGAAATGCTAACTAGTGTCCTTAGGATATTGGTTAAGGAATTTCAATTAAAAACTTTATTTTAGAAAGTGATGTATTTAATTTGTTTTGTTTTGTTTGGAACCTACCCTAAGTAGCCCTTTGGGCCGAGTGGTCCACTAGAGTATCCCCACGACTTAGACCCTTTGGGCCCACTATGAGACTAATCTCTGGTTCGGTTGATTGAGCGGGATTTTACCCCTTGGTTCTCAGCCTCCTAATGGGGGTGACTCCACAAGGATTCGAACCGAGATCCCCAGGTTCTCCTCCTTATGGGATTAGTTGCTTCCACTAGACCAACACCCATTGATTGGAAACTGATGTATTTAATACATTAAAAATTTGAAAGTTACATTTTTCAATAAAATGCTAACTAATATTTCAAGGGCACTGATTAGCAAAAAAAATAAAAAATTTATTTGGCTAGACGGTTTTTGGTATTTTTAATATTTTTTTTTGTTTTTATTTTTTAACATTTTTCTTGTTTTAAATGATATTTTTTCTCAAATGTGTTTTACTTTAAAAGATTTTTTTTTATGACAAGAAAGGGGCTAAAACCCCAAAACACAACAAAACTAGAAACCTCCAGGGAAACAAATACAAACAACATCTGCTCTAAGAGCATTATATATAAAAGGGGGAGGAAAATCAAAAATCCTGACTTGACCATCCAAGGAAAGGCCAAACTTTGCTAAAACATCAGTCACCTAATTAGCTTCTCTATAAATATGCTTACAAGAAACATCACCACTGCCTTTGTGCACTTTATGAATAACTGTGACTAGAGCATGACAAGCATTTGTTCTATAGCACCCATCAGATAAGAGACTCACAGCAGTCATAAAGTCTGAAAAGACTCGAATGTATCGATACCCTCTACTCCATGCTAGTGATAAATCCTGGAATATACTCCATAATCCTGCTGCTAAAACTGAGCAAGAACCAAGTTTAGCTGCATAAGCCACAATGAAATTGCAAACTCGTCCCTTAAGACACCACCACACGAAGCTAGAGCACTAGCATCAGTAATTGATCCATCATAGTTCAGAGCCACTTCACCTAGATTTGGAGGAATCCATATTTTAAAGGTTTAACTATTGAGTAGGTCCGTGAACTATTTGAGAATTTTCAAATAGGTCCCTATACTAAAAAAATTTATAATTAGGTCCCCGAACTTTTATAAAATTTTCAATTGGGTTCCTGAACTAATTTTTTTTTTAATTGGGTCCTTGAACTTATATAAAATTTTCGATGGGATCCCTAAAGTATAAAATTTGTTAGTGATATGTTGAATTCGACGGAATATTATTAATTTCATCTAGGTTGGATAACCATATCAACCATTTATGAGTGGTTTGGGTGGAAGATGAACCTTGAGACATTGTCGACAACCTTGAGACATTCGCAGGTCACGTTTTGGTTTTTTGGTTCAACATTTTGGTCTCTTCCAACCCTAAATACAAATTTGGAGGGAAATCCAGGTTACGTTTCACATCAGCCAACTTAACGACCTCTTCAAAGAACCCTACCACGAGGACTTAATTGAAAATTTTATATAAGTTCAGGGACCCAATTAGAAATTTTTTTAGTTCAAGGACCCAAAAAAAACTTTATAAAAGTTCGGGGACCCAATCACACATTTTTTTAGTATAGAGACCTATTTGAAAATTCTCAAATAGTTCAGGGACCTACTCAATAGTTAAACCTATTTTAAAATTAAGATTATATACTATATTAAGATTATATTTTTCATAATATCAATTAAATTTTATTATTCATTAAACAAGGAAAGATACATTAGTAATGGAGTTAAAAAAAAAAAATTGGTATAACTTGCAATATGAGGGCGCGTTTTAGCACAGGTTAATAAAAGAGTAAAAGAAAATAAAAGAAAATGAAGGAAGATTTATTAAATAAATATTTCAAGATACACCATTATAAGGGCATTTTTTTTTATATTATTCAGTATAAAAATTATCATTAACGGAAGAATTGAATAGTATAAAAAGGATTTTTCTTTTGTCAAAAAAATAAAAAAGATTTTTCTAACCTATACAATCTTGTACATGTTAAGAAATTAAAAATAGAAATATAGTGTTAAAAATTGTGTATTCAATTCCTTAAAAATTTAGAAGTTACTCTTTTCAATAAAACACTTATATTTTTTGATTTCTTAACATGTACAAGTTTTGCATAGGTTAGAAAAATCGATATAAAAATTGGCCTTATAATTTATTCCTTTATTCGATCATCGTTATAATTAAATGTAACGTATTTTTATACTATTCAATGCTTCCTTTAATTTGTAGCAAATAAAAGACATTATACAAAATTATCATTAATTATTAATAACTAATATTAATAGATGTTTAAAAAAAAAATATAAATAGATAAGGAAAATGCTAACCTGGTTAAGGAACTTAAAAGGAAAATTCTCATAGGAACTTGATAAATTTTATATTATAAAATGTGATAAACTTAATTTTTAGAGTAAAGGTCCAAAGTGGTCCCTCAAATTTTTCGAGTAACCCAGTTTGGTCCCTAAAAAAAATAAAAGACAATTTGGTCCCCACGAGGGACAATTTGATCCCCAAATTTTAAAAACGGGAGACAATGTGGTCCCTACGGAGGGACCAGATTGTCCCCCGTTTTTAAAATTTTGGGGATCAAATTGTCATTTTATTTTTTTAGGGACCAAACTGGTCTAGTCGAAAAATTTGAGGAACCACTTTAGACCTTTACTCTAATTTTTAAATGAGAGCTTATTTTTTTGATCTTTCTTGATCAGTATTCTTATGACATTGGTGACACGATAGATAATAGAGAGTTCAATAACATTACTTCTACTCGTAGAGAAAATGGGGTGAGGTGGGGCCTGCTTCGGAAATTCGGAGAAAAGGCCTGAGCTTGATTGATACTCTTTTTTGACGTTTGTCCAGTGCGTGTCTATGCCAAACTGACTCAAATGTGTCCTTTATCATTACTCCACCAAATCATGTATGTGCGGGCCGTAATACACGCTTCCCTCCAATGTTGCCTCATATTCTCTCGTGCCTATGTCCATTTCGGCATGCTTTGATTTCTTAACACCAGTTCTTTTATTTTGTTTATTACTCCCTCCGATCCTTATTATAAGAGATAAATAATTATTATTTTTTTAAAATATAAGAGACATGCATGTATTTTGACAAATATTAAATATTTATTTCCAATTTTACTCTTATTTATAATAGGGTTTATATTTACGAGACAGTGCAACTTTCAATACAAGTAGATTTGTTCATTAATTATTGAAGGGTTAAATTTATAAATCTATATGAATATTAATTACAAATAGCTTATTTCAATGCATTTCCTTGGTCTGTGTGTTTTAGAGTTTTGCCTCTTATATATAGTACCAGAGGGAGTAATAAATTTTTTAGTCTCTGAAATATAGTTACTTTTGGTGTTAATTCCGATATTTTTTTTCCCTTTGTCGGTCCTTTTAACTTTTTAATTTTTATAATTGGTCCTTACCGTAAAGTCTGGCCTTTAACCGTAGAGAATAGAGACTAATTGCAAAATTTAAAAGTTAAAAGAACTGGATGCAAAGAAAAAATGCAGGGACCAAAACCAAAAGGACCATATTTTCAGGGACCAAAAAAATATTAGTTAAAAGAGGCTTAATATATGAAATGATTAGGGAGAGAGTAAACAAAACACTGACTAGGAATGGCCAATGTTGCATATTACCAGCACATTTACCTTCAAAAAGTTATTGTTAAACGTGGGTAAGAGAACCGCAAGACACAACACACGCACGTGAGGTAATTGTTGGTATAATGGCAATAAGTAATTAATATTAAAATATTATTATTATCGTTGTTATTATTATTATTATTATTATTATTATTAAATGAACATTATTTTTGGCATTTATATTCAAGTTAATTACTTTAAAGACTATTAAAATAGTTTTAAAATTTTTAAATTGTTAGGAAAGTAAGGAAGATCGATAGTTGTGCCGTGGACAAGTCACTGATTTAAAAGTAAGATTTCGGCAGACCTTAGGTGTAATCTGACAGTCCGGTTTGCTCCCCAAGGTTAACATAGTGGATTGAGGGTCTTCCCCTATTTTGCTTGCGCCTTTGGTTGATGAGCAGCTACCGATCAAAAAATTTTGCTTTTAAATTGTTAGGAAACCTGCTCCAGGATATCAATACTTTACGAATGCGTGCATTCTGCTCAATGCCTACTAGAAGAAAAAATTTTGTCCTACATTCTATGTTGGTGTTTAGATGCTTCCCTATATAAGTTTTTATTTTTTCCGGTGCTGGTGTGCTACTTGTGTAGCTGAACTGCATATGCAATATATCATCTTGTGTTGATATTGTGTGACTAAATGGCACATATATAAATCTATTTGTATAATTTTATATTGTGTATATTTTATGTGTCATCTGGGTTTGCATGAGACATTGCATAATAATATATGCATTGTGCTAATAAATCGTCCCATGTTTTCTGGGCATGGCAAATGCCATCTGAAAGTGCTTATGTTCTGAAGTTTTAAGTGGGCGTGTGTGATTATAATTGAATTAGTGAGGTTAAATGAGTTGGTTATTATTTTTTTTCCCTCTCCTAATGTTCTTGATATATTAGAAGGTTGGCGATCAATATTTTTTTTTGGGTAACAGTGAAGTAAGCCTCACCAGTAGGTATGATTTTACTTTAGCTGATGTGCTATTTCTTGAAAAAATTTGAAAAATTTGAGAAACAAACTTGCATAGCACATTTTTTTGTATGAAATCTGACTTTATTGCTCTTGAGTTAGTAGGTCAAGATGCTGAAGGGTTAAAAAGTTTATTGATAAACATATCACTGTGGGTAAGACATTAAACATTAGTGTATTTGCTGCTCACAAGCTACAATTGGAGTAGCTAACGACAATGTCTACAATAGAAAGGGAAAGACATATAAATGTAAGACATAGTGATATTAGACAATTGAGTAAAAAAAAAAAATTGGTGTAATTTCCTTATGTAAGAAGTGAAAGAAATCATGTTGATTTTCTTACTAAGGATTAACCAGGAAAGTGGTCTTGGATTCGTCGAGGGAATGGATCTTAAGCCTTGAGTCGTTGAGGAAAATATGGTGGATACCCATTTATTGGTCAAACAAAGCCATATGATTACTTGTATGCATTACATTCCCATCCCTATGGCATGTGGTAATGCTTGTTGATAATAAATACATAGCCCTTGATTTAGGTGGTGTTATAGAGATGCACTTTATATATCTACAAATGTTTATTGTAGGTTTGAGTTATAAAACACTTAATAGATACATAGCCCTTGGTTTGGGTGGTGCCTTAGAGACTCACTTGATGTATCTATAAATGTTTTTTGTGAGGTTGAGCTATAAGCTCTTAATAGATATATAGCCCCTTTTCTAGGTGGTTCTAAAGAGATGCACTTGATGTATTTACTTACGTGAGTGAGAAGGCAGAAGCCGCATTCTATGAAAGACTTATGCAATCTTTCTAAAACACTCATGAGAAACCCAAGGTACATGAGAAGGCTTTTATAATGTGTATATATTTGTGTTGTTATTTATCGCGGAGTTTACACAAGTTCAAAGGTACAATGCGTGTTGTGGGGGTCTCAACCAAGTCCATTTAGTTCAAGAGAAATTCACTTCTTGGAGGAAGTTGTTGCCCCACGTCACTACATGTTAATTCAAACCTTTAGGGAATTAACCAAAGCATTAATCCTTTCCTTTGCCCAGCTTATTCTTTTTGTTACTTGCTTGCCATTAGTGGGGGTTTATTGGTCTAATGGCAATAAGTAATTAATATTAAAATATTATTATCATTATCATTATCATTATTAAATGAACATTATTTTTGGCATTTATATTCAAGTTAATTTTTTTTTAATAAAATAGATTGCAAAAGCATCACAACAAGACTTTCCATCCCAACTAGGTTGGCACCAAAAGACTCATCTATCATCTGCAGCAACCTATTAATTTATTAATAGAAAAATAAAGAATAAAACAAAAAAACATGGAGGGACATTAACCAAGACCCATGAAAAGGAAAAATAAAGAATCATTTAAATCTATAAGCTGGAAGTCCTAGCCTATTTCGACCAAAGTCTTCTTTGATAAAATTAGGAATTAAATCCCACCACATGAAGCCTTCATGAAGAGTTCCATAGGATGCAAGTTTATCAGCACAACAGTTTCCTTCTCTGTAGATATGAGATACCTGGAAACTGTTTTTCTTCGCAATCAACATGCAATTAATCCAACGATTTCTAAATTTCCAAGGGACCACACTCAAATTGCCAAAAGCTCTTTCAACCAGAATTGAATCAGTTTCTATCCAAAGCCTATGCCACCCTCTTTGATTAGCAATTTCAATTGCATACATAGCAGCATTTAGCTCGGCAACAAGAGATGTGGAAATTCCAAGATGAATAGCAAAGCAACCTAACACTGCTGCACTTGAATCCCTAAAAATTCCACCACAAGCTGAGACACCCGGGGCCCCTTTTGAAGCACCATCTATATTACATTTGAACCATGAGCAAGGGTGGAAACCAGTTAACTTGCTTGATAACCGGACATTTAGGACTATGACCTGGCACTTTGAAGAAATGCAGAATGGAAAGTTCCTCCACTGAATTGTACATGCTGCCATTAGATAATTTTCCAGTTGTTGACACTGCAGCAATGACCAAGTTCCTAGCAGCAGCAATACTGACAGATGCATTATGAAATCTGATTCTGTTTCTGCTGTGCCAAATGATCCAAATAACATTAATAATAGCCGCACAGACTAAATCTTGCAACTGTGAACTCCACTGAAGCTTAGCACTGAGAACAAGCTCATGACAGATGATGTGTCAATTGGTCTACGTAAAACATCTGCTAGCCAGAACCATAAGTCTTTAGCAAATTTACAATGTAAAAATAGATGTTCTGAAAATTCCTTTGACTGTTCACAAAGACAGCACATGGAAACATTGGTGCAGCCAATTCGTTTCAACATCTCATCAGTTGGCACTTTGTGATGGAAAAGCCTCCAAACAACAAAAGATCTGGAAGGAGGAACAAATTTATTCCAAATCTGTTTGCAACAATAGGCTGACTTCTTATTAGGAAACAAGAATAGATAAGCCTCTTTAAAGGTTAAAGAACCAGAAACTGAATTAGTCCATACCATCATGTCATCACAAGGCTCTACAAGGATATGAGTTTGTTGGATTCTTTCCACCAATGCTGGGCATTTCTGATGCAGGAAACTAGGAAGATTCCACTGATTATTAACAAAGAAGTCACTAATAGAAGCATTCAAATGCAAGGAATCAGGAAGTTGCAAAATATCTACTATTGGCTCCTCAAGCCACTTGTCTAACCAAAAGTTGATAGACTTACCATTCCCTATTTGCCAAGAAGCATTCTCAAGCACTGTGAAGCACCAATGTCTCAATGAAGGCCAAAGGGATGATCTGATATGATAAGCAATTGGCTTACCTTTTCTAAAAAACCTGGACTTTAAGAACTTAGCCTATTGATCAGGAAAGGATATCAGATTCCAACTAAGCTTCAGCGTTGCTGCTGCGTTAATAGATCTTAAAGACCTAAGACCAAGACCACCATCTTCAATTGATGAGCAAACCTTATTCCAAGCCACTATTACAAACTTCCTGTCATGAATGTCTCCAGACCATATAAAATTTCGAATCCACCCATCAACTTCCTTCAATAAGGAGACTGGCCAAGCATAGGTATGAAAACTATAGGACAACACACCATGAACAATTGATTTCACAAGCTGCACCCTGCCCATGATGGACAAAAGAGCACCTTTCCAGGCTGCAAGCTTATTCTTAACCTTATCAACTATAGGCTGCAAATGAACTTTCTTAGGCTTACCTTTGAATAAAGGGACACCTAAGTATGTAAAAGGTAAACTGCCAGCTGAAAAACCTAGCAAATTAGACAAATCAGAAATCCTTGTAGTTGATAAACCACCTGTATAGAATTTACATTTGCCAAGGCTAAGATGCTGGCCAGAAACTTCTCCATAACGCTTGAACAAATTCATCAAATGCTTGAGACCATTCCTATTGGCTTTGCAAAACACCAAAATATCATCAGCATACAAAATGTGGCTAGGAGTTGGAAAAGACCTGCTGCTAGACATATGCTTAAGCTTTCCACATTGAATAAGTTGAGAGATTCCTCTACTTAGAACTTCCTCAGCCAAACAAAAGAGAAGGGGAGAAAGTGGATCACCTTGCCGCACCCCCCTCTTGCAATTAAAATAACCAACTGAATGGCCATTAACAGAAACTGAAAGATGAGCAGACTGTAGAATGACAGCAATCCAAGTGCAGAATTTTTGATCAAAACCAAACACTGAAAGAACCTTCAGAAGGAAGCTCCAATCAAGTGTGTCAAAAGCCTTCTTTATATCAAATTTCAGAGCCACATTTCCACCAAAAGATCTGTTATCAAGCATATTTATGGCCTCCGATGCTATGCAAGTACATTCAGAAATACTTCTGCCTTTAACAAAACCTCTCTGCTGCTCTGAGATGATCCTTGAAACTATAGAAGACAGCCTATCTGCTAGAATCTTGGATATGATTTTAAATTGAAAGTTTGCCAAAGCAATTGGCCTAAAACTCTCAATTGTATCAGCTCCAACCACTTTAGGAATCAAGCAAATGACATTAGAATTCAGATTTGGATAGATCCATCCATCTCTGAAGAACTGCAGAACAGAATTGCAAATATCCTGACCAATAATGTCCCAAAATCCATGATAAAAACTGCCACCAAAGCCATCTGGTCCAGGGGCACTATTTCTGTCCAAAGCAAAAACTGCATCTTTAATCTCTTGAAGATAGGGAAGGTTAGTAAGCATTAGATTGTCAGCAGTTGAAACCATAGATGGGATAACTGACTCAACTAGACCATTATCAACACAAGAATTATCAGAGGCATACAAAGTGGTGTAAAAATCCAGCACATGGCTCTCAATGGCATCCTGACTATCAAGAATATCATCTCCTTTCCTTAGGATAGAAAGTTGTTTTGTTGCAGATCTAATCTTTGTTATCTTATGAAAAAAAGCAGTATTTCTATCTCCATAAGAGAACCAATTCATTCTAGCTTTCTCTTTCCAGAAAGCTTCTTGAAAAGTCAAAGCTTGGTTCAATTCTATTTGAGCTTCCTTCTCCAGAATGTGCAAAGAGTCTGAAAAACCAGATTCATCAATTTCCAGCTGAATGGTATCCACTTTCTGCTTTGCCAGCTCCACTTTCAAATGGACATTACCAAAAACTTGTTTATTCCACTTTTTAAGCTCTTGTTTAAGGGCTTTAAGTTTCTGCATTACCACAAACATTGGACAACCCCAGACCTGCCTCTTCCAAATATCAGCAATAACTCTTCTACAATCAGAATGATAGCACCACATACTCTGAAATTTAAAGGTAGAAGGAAAAGAAACCGCTCCTTTCTTTAGCACTAGAAGGAGAGGATAATGATCTGAATGACTTCTGGTTAAAGTGCAGCAAGCTACATTGTCCCAGAAGCTTAGCCAATCATCATTACACACTGCCCTATCCAATCTCATTTCAATATGACCATTTAAGCATCTATTATTTGACCAGGTAAAAGCTGCCCCTCTGGTCATGATATGAGTCAAACCATAAGTATCTGACCAAGCTTTGAACTCTTCACAGGAAGCAATAAGAGGAAGCCTTCCACCTCTTTTCTCATGAGCCCCCAAAACTGAATTGAAATCCCCAATGAAGCACCAAGGACCCGGATTCAAATTCTGCAAAGATGCAAGCTCAAGCCACAAATTCCTTCTATGAATATGAGATGTACTTGCATAAATTGCTGAGATAAAGATTAGCTCATTATTCCACAAACAGAAAGTGAAACCTGCTGATCAGAGAAGGCTATCACAGTGGGACTAAGAGATTCAGAGCAGACACCCCAAAGATTTGGAGCCAAAGCACCTCTGTTGTTGACTACAAAAACTTTCATCTTTAACCTTCTCCAAAAACCAATAGGAAAATGATCAACCAGAATCCATGGTTCAGAGAGAAAGATAAATTCTGGCTTATGTGAGACACAAAATTGTTCCAGAACTAGCCTAGTGTCTTGATTTCCAAGACCCTTAGCATTCCAATATAAGATTTTCATTTCAATCAAGAATTTTGGGTTTGTTAGTACCTGCTTTAAAGCGAGTATTGTAATCTTCAGATCTTTGCTGGATTTTCCTATTAAGCCTCCTCAATTTTTTCTGTTTGGACTTTGACAAAACTGGGGTAAATTCACTATTCTCTGCAGAACCCTCTTCATCCTGATTCTCATCTTGATGTTCATCCTGATCCTCATCATTATCATCTCCCCAAAATCTAGAGATTTGCGTGATATCCTGCTTAGCAACATGATTCAAAGCTGGAAAGCCTGATTCACTATCATGGAATTCAGCTTCACCATCAGCATGAAAGGATTTAGATTCTGCTTTATCAGAATTGTTCTCAATAGTATCAGAAACATGATCAATAGAATTCTGATAAATCAGGATTTTATTATTTCCATCAGTTCCAACACCATCAACTGCAAAGCCCTTAGAGATATCAATATCAGCATCTGTATCACCAACACTGAGAGGCTCATCCTGATTCACTTGAACAGCATCAACATCAATAATCTGCATTTTCCTTGAGATACCATGAACAATAGAGACAACCACAACTTGCTTCTCTATCACATCCTCCTCTTGAGGACCAGAATTTTGATTTTCCTTAGCACAAGAATCCTGAACCACATCATTAACAACAAAACTAGGCCCTGCCTGACCCTTATTAAGTTCTTGATCAGGAGCTATAACTCCTTTATTCTTGGGAACATACTTAAAAATTCCTACATCATTGCCCTTAGATGTCACTCTATTCCCCTTTTCTTCAGCAGCTTTCTTACTAACCAAGTCGATCTTCTCCTTTGGACGACCATCTTCAAGATGTGAGTTTTGATGCTGCTTTTTACAGTTATCAATTATGAGTGACCTATGTACTGACAATATGAACAGAAGAGTGGAAGCTTTTCATATTCAATTCTCACCAAGAATCCAAAATCCTCCCTCTCCACCATGACCTGATCGTGCAATTGTCCTTTAAGATCAATGTCAATAAGCACCCTAGCAAAGTGGCCAAAGGTCTTTTTACTAGTTGCATCATCAAGACATATTGGAATTCCCAAACTACCTGCAATTGCAAAGATTGTTTTAGGCCTCCAATATTCCTGAGGCAAGCCAAGCAACCGAATCCAACATTGAGCATTTGAATTCCTTTGAGCCTCAGGTTTAAAATCCTTGGACCATGAAAACAGCCGAAGGCTTCCAAGCTTCAAATTCCACACACCAATGGATTGGACACTGCGCAAGTCATCCAAACTTGAGAAGGAAAATTCATAAAAACCTTTCCCAAGAGAGATCATACCCCATTGACCAATAGATTTCCATAAAGAACAAAGCTTCGATCGCAGGTCTTGATTTTTGATAGGCGTATCTCCTTTGGAGAAAATCAATCTTCCATGAAGATGTTTCTTGCACTCCTCCAAACCGGCTTGGTATTCATCTTCCGGGACTTTAATGGAGAGTTTATCGTCTTTAAAACAAGGCTTAGGCAGTTGACTATAGGGAACATCACAAGAATTTTTTAATGCCTGCGCGAAATATTTTTTATGAGAGGGTTGGATTGGAGAAGATGGAGAGATCAGAGAAGAAGGTGGATGATGGAGAACAAAAGGAGATGGACGTGGAAGAGAGGGAGAAGGAGGGACAGGTGGTGCAAAAGGCTCAGGGAAGAGGCATTGCCATGGTGCAATGTCCATGATGCATGCAAAACCCTAAACCCTCATGCAAAACCAAAAACCCTAGCAGAGCTCTTTTTTTTCGTAATTACTTTAAAGACTATTAAAATAGTTTTAGAATTAAAAGTTAATCCTTTTAAATTGGTTTGAAGTAAAAAAAACGTTATAGAATATTTGACTTGATGAGTAAATCAGGTGGATATTGATGGGCATTTTAAGATGCTTAAGAGCATAAGACCTGAGGTTTTTTCCCGTGAGAAAAAGTTCTTTGACATATATATATATATATATATATATATATATATATATATATATATATATATATTAGCGATGGTGGAAAAACAGGAGACGAGTTTTTTTTTTAATCTAAATCTTAATTATGTGATTTCCTCCCTCTATTCACTTAGTGGTAATTTGGACAATTGTATTGTGTAAACTCCATTATTCTTGATCTTGAGTGCACAAGTTCAAGAGTTGCCGTGTTAACCTTGGGGAGCAAACCGGACTGTTAGATTGCACTTGAGGTCTGCCGAAAGTTTGCTTTTAAGGTAGTGACTTGTCCACGACACAACCATCGATCTTCCTTACTTTCCTAACAGTAATGTGCAGCATTGGTCATTCTCATACAGTGTTTTGTTTGTTGTAATCCCTAATCATTTCATATATTAAGCCTTTTTTAACTAACATTTTTTTGGTCCCTGAAAATATGGTCATTTTGGTTTTGGTCCTTATTTTTTTTTCTTTCCATTTGGTCCTTTTAACTTTTTAAATTTTGCAATTGGTCCTTGCCATCAAGTCTAACCGTTAACCGCTGATGACAGGGATCAATTGCAAAATTTAAAAAGTTAAAAGGATCGAATGTAAAGGGAAAAAAAAACAGGGACTAAAACCAAAAGTGACTATATTTTCAGGGACCAAAAAGTTTATTAAGCCTATTTTCTGATAAAGCTAAAATTTAGGGTGAGGGGATTGTGGCCCTAGTATAAGGCAGGGAAAACCCGGACTCTATGAGCACTTGCAAAAGAATTTACATTTACCTCACCTAGTTATTTCAAGGAGACTATACGAGATACTGTCATGCTCTACTAGACCTAGCCCTTGAAGTTTTTTATTTTGTTTATTGAAATTTATATATGTAAAGAAATATTTTATAATGCATATTGTATATTTAAAATATGAACTTCCCTAAAAAATAAAAAAATAAATGGTAAACTACAATAAGCAGCTGAACCTTATTTTGAGATTTTGAGGCAACAACGTCTATTATCTCATAAAGTAAATATAATAATCATGTGTTAATTATTTCTTTTATATGCAATTATGTTAGCAACTTTCCTTATCCAAATGAGTGATTACATAGCTCCTCCACATAAGAATGCTCTAAAAATGGGATAACATTTGTTGTTTCACAAAGTATGCTACAACTCTGTCTCATGATTCTGATTCTGATTGGTCAGTTGATTTAAATATTCAATAATTAATGATAAGAGGTAATACTCTTGGCCAATCAAAATCCAATGACACAAGATACTAGCACATTTTGTGAAATAACCGAATGTTTTCCCTTTTTTAAGCATTCTTGTGTGAAAGAAATGATCTACTCTCATTATCTAGTTTGGACTAAGAAACTTGCTAACTTAATCGAATTATTTAAAAGAAACTAGAAAGTTACTCGTGCGATGCACGGGTTATACCAACGATTGACGACAATGTAAAAAGTAAATTAAAAAAATAAAAATTGAGGCTTGAGATAAAAAAAGAATGTCAAAAAGTCTAATTTTAAATATAAACATTATTCGTATAAAATTTATATAAAATAAAAATAAGTTGCCACAATATAAATAAAATCCAAAAAAATCTCCATCGGGCCAAAAAAATATAAAATAGTGCATCAATTTTAAAAATTGTTGACATTTTGATAAACAAAAAGGAAGGATCAATACTCCAATTTTAAATATAAACATCATTATATAAAAAATAAGAACATAAACAAGTAATAATGATTATTAATTATTAACAAAAATGATTTTATGTAGATATTTCAACTCCTTGTTATATTGATATAAAAAATAAATTAATATAAAAAGATAAATACTATACATCATAACATATAAACAACAATTATATTTTGTTTACATATAATAATCTCTTACCAAAATAACTTCTTCAACAATGTTCCAATTCCATATCTCACCATTTTTACCTTTTATTGGATTTCAACCCCGTATAATATATAAATATAAAGATAAAATCTTTAAATATTACATAATTCACATCTTTTTCCACTCAAGTCAATCATTTCTAGAAGATATATTTATTTATCATATTATTTTTAACATTTGTAAATTAGAACAACTGTAATATTTTATTAACGAAAATTTATTTTTCCTTATTTTATTATAAATTTTTAAATGGTGTCTTTCTTAATTAGTTTCATCTCTTATAATTGTATAAATTATTTCAAATAATGAATTTTTTGCTAAGTTTCATCTTGTATTATTTTATTATTATTATTATTTAAATTGACAATTTTTATAAGTATCTATATTTTATTATTATTTTAAATGAATTTTTCCCACTCAATTCAAATTTTTATTATAAATCCTGAACTTTATAGCACAAATTATATTTTTTATTTTGTTATTATTATTATTATCATCATCATCATCATTATCTTATAAATTAAAATCAGCACTAAAATTTGTCTATAATTTTTTATTATTTTTAAATAATAAATTTTTTTCACTTAGTTCTATTTTTCAATATTGTTATTTTAAATTGTTTTTTTTTCTATTTAAGTTCATCTCTGACTGTGTCATAAAGTAACTTTTTTTCTATGTTTTATCATCTATTATTTTTTATTAACTCAATGGTGTCTTATTTATTTTATTATTATTTTAAAATATAATTTTTTAAGTTGTATTCACTATTATTTTAAATAATTTGTCATTGAATATAATTTTTTTTTATTTTATTCTTGTAAAGAAACTGTAAAGATATTGAGAGAAAATCAATCTAAAAATAAAATAAAAAACTATCAACAAATGGGATAGATGAACAGTACAATGGACAATGAATCAGACAGATTTTTAATTAGAAAAAAAGTATAGAGGATACATGGATGAATGCTTCTGAATATATATATATATATATATGAGTAATGATATTATGACATCAAAAGTTGACATCAACTTTTGACACCTTGGTTAGTCGGTGTAAATATTTGGTTAATTCAGTTTATTATATGGTTAATCACGTGTAAATATTTGGTTAATTCATGATGACCTATTAATCATATAAAGAACTGAATTAACCAGATATTTACATGTGATTAACCGAATATTTACATGGTTATGAAAAATAAGCTTCAGATGACCCATTAACCATATAATAAACTGAATTAACCAAAAATTTGCACGTGATTAACCAAGGTGTCACTAAAGGTGTTCAAATCAGGTGTTAGATTATCATTACTGTATATATATTTATAACCATATATATTTATAACCAGTTTGATTCAATAATACATAAAAGCTTTATGAAAAGGGAACTGATCCAACAACCCTAAATGGGTGTGGAGCATCCATCCTGCACCCAACCTTTCGATACGTTATTATAAGTTTTTAATTATTTTTTAATTATTTATCTATTATTAATTTGTCAGATGATAAATGAACAATTGAGAGCTCAATTATTATCGTTTGACACGTGTACTACTAAGTACAAATTATTGAGTTTTATATATACTATAGATAACTCTTATCCTTGTTTAAAACCATTTTTTTTTCCTTTTCAAGGGGTGTATTGGATTGAGATTTTAAAAAATTGTTTTGACCTAAAAAAGTTATGTGGATTTTAAAAGACTATGTAGGAATGTAATGACTTATAAGATTTTAAAAGATTTTTTTTTTAAAGATTGTTATAATCAAGATTTTCATATGTGGATTCTAAAGGATTTAAATGTTCCTCGCTTTGTGTTAGTTGTGATAATGAGTTTGAGACAACTTGGCACCTTTTCCTAACTTGCCCTAGTAGCATATCTTGTTGGCAGAGGACTCAACTTTGGCATTATCTGCAAGCTCCCATGCATCAAGCTGAAAGTTTTAGAGAGTTCTATTTCCTCATTTGTAAGGTTCTGGATGAAGGTCAGCTGGCAAGATTTAGCATGATTCTTTGGAGCTTATGGAGGAAGAGAAACTTACATTTTTGGGAGGCAAAGGTTGAAACAGTGGAACAAGTTATAGCTAGAGCTGATAAAGTTATCCACTCTTGGAACCATGCTAGAAAATTATCGAGCCATGCAGACACCTCAACGCCACCTGAGCATGTTAGTTGGATGCCTCCCATGTCAGGCTACACTAAGTGCAATGTGGATGCAGCTACGTTTAAGGACAACATCTGTGTGGGGACAGGTGCTTGTTTGCGAAATGAAAAGGGTGATTTCGTCCTAGCTTTTACGGACTGGTGCAAAGGAGTTATGACAGCAGCAGAAGCAGAAGTATGGGGGCTGTACCAAGTTCTAAAGTGGCTCTCTTCCATGGACAAGGAAAATGTGATCATTGAGATGGACTGCAAGCAGGTTGTTAATGATGTGTACAAGGCCAAATCTGATATCTCTGAGTATGGTTCTATTCTTGATGCATGTAGAACCATTTTATTTTCTAGAAACAATTTCCAAGTTGTTTTCGCTAGGCGACAAGCAAATGGTAGTGCTCATGCTTTAGCAAAAGCTTCTATCAATTATGCTAATCGCACGGTTTTTAACCGTATTCCTAATTGTATTTGGAACATTATTATGAATGAAATTGCTTAGTTTGGTTTGAGTCAAAAAAAAAATGAATTTTTAGCAAACATTCAAAAGTTACTGGAATCAATGAAAAATATCAAAGAAATGAATAATTTTTAGTAAAAAAAGTAAAACTCAATACAAATTTTCTAATATTTTAATTAATAGTCAATTCAATATAGTTTCATATTTTCCTAAGAAGCATTTCTCTACATATCTAAAGATATGCTAGCCCTCCACATACTCTTGGGTTTGATAGATTCAAAATATTGTCTATATAAGCAACAACTCATTACTATCCTCCATGATTCAAAATTCATAGTTTTCTTTGTCATTTCCTTTATTATTTCCTTGTTGTGAATCCTCCGTGCGTTTGAATTATTATTACAGCATATAAGAAACTTATTAGTTATTTTATAAGAATACATATCATATCAATCAACAAAATTACAATTTAGAATAAGTGTATCAGGAAAAAAGAAACATAACATTGATTCAACCATTGCTATTTTTCTTTTTCTTTTATATATATGAAAGCGCCATTGATCCATGTGTTTTACCTAATCCTATTACCTATAATATTATTAATATATATAGTGTTTTGCCTCCTTCAATTCAACCTAACAGTATTAGGTATTCACGTGCAAGCAACTAGACAAGTACCGTGAAGTGGTTTCAAGATTCAATGAAAGGTGATTTTCATTGAAAAAAGTTTTTTCAACAATGACCGCTAGAGCAAAAAGAGAAAGAAATTGTATCAACGAAGAGGAAGTCAAACAACGGTGTTGTATTTCAGAGCAAGAGACCAAGAACGGTGTTGTATTTCGCAGCAAGAGAAGCAAAGTCTGGAACGGCCGAGGGAGAAAGAATTAGGGAATAAAATAATCTGATAGATTTGGATGAGATTTTGGGATAAGTTTTGTATATATATACTTCTCACTAAAAAGTCTCATAAAATCTATTATGCAAAACAATCCACCGAAATTAGCAAACTTTTGAATATCGGAAAACTTTTTGTCACTTATAAAAACTCTTGATTGAATATTACTGGATTTAGACTCCTAATAATCCTGATTGAATAACACAAAACATATTTACATTATATAAAAGTCTTGATTGAATACCACGAGACTTTTATATCATGAAAAGTCCTTTAAAATCTTTTAAAATCTCAATCCAATACACCCCTTAGTAGGCCTCATACAGGGGAAGGGGAAAGGGAAGAAGAGAATGAGTAAGGGGTGGAATGCATTACAAAGGTTTGAATATACACACTTACAATTCATGTCTCGTAGCTTAAACAATTGAGCTGACTCTAGGAGATTAAAAAAAAAAAAGCTTAACCAATTGTATCTTGTTTGGAAAAGATAGATTTTTTCAGTTTCAACTGTTTTTATCCTAAAAAACTGTTTGATAAATAATCTTAAGTGTTTGGGATTTAGTTTATTTTTTAAAAAAGCTTTTTCTTTGAAAGAAAAAAAAAACTACTTTGAAACCATCTGATTTAAAGGACTGGTAGATGTTTTTACTATGATTATTTTAGATCAAATATTTATCATCCCCATCTCACCCCTTTGCATGTAGTAACGTGCAAGTCCTGACTCCTGATGTGACGTTGAAGTCCATTGTCCTCATTCCCTTGCATGTGACGTACAAGACAAAATAATTTTATGAGAAATTCATTTTTCTTTGCCCATATTTATAATAATTTTTTATAAATTATATTATTAATATAAAATTCTCTATATTATCAGTTTATCCATTTTTAAAATAGTCTTTTTTGATCTTAAAATTCTCTATATTATTCAAATAAAATATTTATGATTTTTAATTAACTATTATAAAAATAATATATTTTTACATATTTTCATTTTCATGAAAAAATGTTATAAATTCAATAATAAAAAAAATAGGATAAAATACTAAAAATTAAACATTTCACTAAAAGAGAATCAAATATTATTAATATAAACAAATAAACTTATATCATTTTTCGTAATTTATTATGTAAAATTGATTTTTTTACACAATCCAAACTAAATAAATTATCTTAAAATAGTTTTTCAGCAAATATACCCAGAAAAAAACAGATTCTGATTATAATCAATTATACAAAAATCGATTATCAGCATAATTTTTTTTTTTTAGCTTTCCCAAACACACTTCAACTATGTCACGGTGAATGGAAAAAAGTTGAAGCTTGCCATTTGGGATACAGGTATTTTTTTTCACTTGTGTTTACAGATTGATGTTTCACATTCTTGTTTATATTTTTTCTTCAAATACCTGTCTAGTAGTAGTTCATAACTGTAGATATGATGATCATTGAGACCATCTTTATTTTTGGCCATAGCATAATCGGTTGATTCTACTTATTTAATTATGCAGCATGGTCAGGAGAGATTCAGAACATTGACAAGTTCTTACTACCGAGGGGCGCAAGGGATCATCATTATTGGTGAGTTTCAATTCCCCATTTCTTGATTTACGGCCGATCTAGTTATATATTTATTAATTGGGTGAAATATTTTTATTTTCATGAGAACCTAGACAAGAATATATTGTAAGAAGTTTGCCTTTGTTTTGAAAGTTAACCTATGGCACAGTCTGTGATGCACTCTGTTATGATGGTATGGAGTTGGTTCTTTGGTGAGACGAGTTAAAGCAAAAAAATAAAATAAAATTCATGCTAAGTTATGCCATAATCCACGGTTAAAGCTTCTTTGTTGCTTCACATAATAAAGCTAATCTTTTCAAAGTAATAATGATTGGCATATTGCTCTAATTCTAAGATTCATTGTAAAAATGAGGAACACTAATAGTTAAACTATTTGGTTATTTACAAATTAATACACTTCATACATGTTTAAGTTAATTTCCTTGACCTAAAATGAATCTTGGAATGTCATTTCAATAGGATTGTGAGAGTTGATAAGGATAGTGATAATTAAATACTGGAAGCATACTTTTCTACAATTGATAAGGATAGTGTCATGTCATGCTGTGGCTTGTTAAGTGAATTGTTTTTTCCTCTAATTGATCTGTGGCAGTTCAATGATCAAACCGGAACTTTGGTTCTAAGTTGATTGGGTCATGGGTTCCAGTTAAGTGGGTAGTTGGTGTTACAAGTTCAAGATAAAGAATGGATATGGTTACATAATGTGGATATATTAATGGTGGTTCACAGATGATTGATCTCTACGTGTTTGATTTATTGGATAAAAAATGGAGGTTCGGGATTTCTACTCACTTCAAGTTGATGCCTGCCATGGGTTAGAAGAAGTGACGTGAAGAAGAGCATAAGCTGCATAACAGAACAACATATACGGTGTTAGATATTTTGTAAAATAATAATAAAAAAATGATGTATTGATGATTGAGTGCTTGGACATATATTGGGTAACGAAAGAGAGCCAGATGATTTTTATCATGTGATTCTTCGGTCTTCGCCCAATTCACTTCTTCCTCAATTTAATTAAAAAAAATAAATATAAAATGAAAAGTAAAACCACAAAGGCGGCATGTAGCCGGATGAGGATCTCATGTCCCATTTTAGTATATCACACCTTTTCCCACCGTCCCAATCAATAATATTTTGCCATATATTCTATTTTTCAATACTAAATAAAATTTTAACTATATGACATGATATTATTGATTGGAACATGATATGATATACCAAAATGAGATAGGAGATCCTTATTCCTATATGCCTATGCCTATATATGTTCAATGGACTCATGAGTCATGAGTGACCGATACATAGGAAAAAAAATGGATACCAAACAATGGCCATATGAGCAAATAAAAGGAGTGTTGGTTTCAACCTTTTATCCACCTCTTTTCTTCTTTATCAGTGTTGTGATTGTGTTTAAACTCGCAAGAAGAACCAAATCCAAAACCAAACTCAACCTACCTCCATCCCCACCAAAACTACCATTCATTGGCCATCTTCATCTTTTAGGCACACTCCCACATCGCTCTCTTAGTGAACTCTCACGCAAGTATGGTGCTATGATGATGATGCAATTAGGGCAGATGCAGACTCCAACTCTAGTGGTTTCATCTGCCGAAGTAGTCATGGAAATTACGAAAACCCATGATCTATCTTTTTCGAATAGACCCCAATTCACAGCTCCAAAAATCTTGTTATATGGATGTAATGATGTTGGTTTTGGACACTATGGAGAAGACTGGAGAAACAAAAGAAAATTATGTGTCCTTCAACTTCTGAGCTCTAAAAGGGTTCAATTATTTTACCAGATAAGAGAAGAAGAAGTTGCGGAATTGATGAAAAAGCTACGTGAAGTGAGCTTGATCAGTAATGCATGCTCCGTGAACCTAAGTGATATGCTTATTTCAACATCAAACAATATCGTGAGTAAATGTGTTCTCGGACGCAAGTTCGTTACAGGCGATGGTAACAACAGCATTAAAGAGCTAGCAAGAAAGGCGATGATTCAAATTTCAGCTTTCACTGTGAGAGATTACTTCCCTTTGTTGGGTTGGGTTGATATTCTCACCGGTAAAATTCAGGAATACAAAGCCAATTTTAGAGCATTAGATGCTCTATTTGATCAGGTAATTGAAGAGCATAAGAAGGTGGAGAGGGAAGGTGACCACTACTCCAATAAGAAAGACTTTGTGGATATCCTCCTTCAACTTCAAGAGGGTGGCATGCTTGACTTTGAGCTCACTAATAATGACATGAAATCACTTCTGATGGTTTCCTTTTCTTCTCTTTTATCACTTTCTTATGTCGTTTCATATAAACATTCATTTCTTAATTCTAGGGTGCAACCATGCATGCAATATATATATATATATATATATATGTGTGTGTGTGTGTGTGTGTGTGTGTGTGTGTGTGTGTGCGCGCGCACCCCAAAATAAATTAAGATATTCTGTTTCGTTAAAGAATTTTATTTTTCTATAATTTCAGGACATGTTTGTGGGAGGAACTGACACAACTGCAACAACACTAGAATGGGTTTTTGCAGAGCTCATGAGAAATCCAATCATAATGAAGAAAGCACAGGAAGAGGTGAGAAGAGTTGTAGGGAATAGATCAAAAGTAGAAGAAAATGACGTCAACCAAATGATCTACTTGAAGTGTGTAATCAAAGAGACTCTAAGATTACATCCACTTGCTCCTCTTTTGGCTCCACGGGAAACAAGATCTAGTGTAAAATTGAAAGGATATGAAATTCCTGCAAAAACAATGGTACATATCAACGCATGGGCAATTCAAAGGGACCCTGGATATTGGAAAAGCCCCGAAGAGTTTCTGCCAGAAAGATTTGAAAACAATCAAGTTGATTTTCAAGGTAAGCATTTTCAGTTTACTCCATTCGGCTCTGGGAGGAGGGGATGCCCTGGAATGGTTTTTGGAGTTGTTACTATTGAGTATGTGCTTGCTAGTCTTCTTTATTGGTTTGATTGGAAGCTACCTGAAACCAATACATCTGTACAAGACATAGATATGAGCGAGATATTCGGACTCGTTACCTCAAAGAAAGTACCACTTCATCTTAAACCAACAACCTTCTCATTTTAAGTTTTTTTTTTCTTTTCTAAATGTATTAGTGCTTAAAGTGATTATTGTGTTTGTTGCAAGTTATCTTTGTTTTTTTGTGTAGTGTTGTAACTGTTGTGTGCTAGATGATACTAGCATTTGTTGTCTTGTTTTGGTGTATCACATCATATCCCTACCAATAATAATAATCCACCATGTACTTTAAGTCTACGAAGACATGAAATATAGAATGTATCATATGTAGATATAATTGTATGGTTGTCAGCTTTCAAAAATACTATATGTATATTACCATATCATTAAAGTAAAATTAATGTATGTTTTTTTTATAGTAATACTATTTATAAAATATTTTCAACATCATTGCAATATACTTTTATACAGTAAATTAAAAAAAATATATGAAGTTATTTATTTAGATTTTTTTTTACAGACAAATGTGAGTTTTTTTTTATTTTTTTATTTAGATAAGCCAAATTGTATAACAATGAGTACAAGGGGGACTCAAAGAGCAAGTGTACAAGTTCAAGTGTTCAACACAAAGTAAAGACAACAAGAAGGTTGAAAAAGTAACTTGGTCCCTGAAAAAAAGCATCAGTAGCCCCCTAAATATCAAGTAAACCAAAGCAAACAAGAGTAGCTGAGAATTCCTTTAGCTTTACGAAACTTTAATAGCAAGATAAGCCACAAAGCAGAAATCTATTTGTAATTTGATAACCCAAAGAGAACACCTTATCGATATGTTTTTTTTAGAAGCAAAATGGTAAGTTGGTATTAGCCGTTTTTTGATGCAAAGACCACTGTAGCAATCACCCACGAAGCTTAAAACACTATACAACATACTAATAGATCATTGCAAAATCACCCCACAAAAAACACAATGTGCATGTAGCCCACTAAACACTAGAGTCATCCATGAATGAGGTCAAGTAGTTACCCAACGGAGATTATATCTAAGAAGGTGAAGGAACCAAGTGTCCGAACTCTGTAAAAAGCATGATGTTTTGGAAGAGGCAAATGTTAGATTGTTAGGTATTATGATATTTTTTTTTCTTTCTCATTTTTCAAGATTTGAACTCTGGTCCTTTTCCTTCAATTTCTTATATCCTAAGCTCAAACCAACAACATTCTCATTTTAAGTTTTTTTCTGAATGTATTAGTGCTTAAAGTGATTATTTTGTTGTATATATATCTTTGCTTTTTTTGTGTCACGTTGCAACTATTGTGTGCTAGACGATACTAGCATTTGTTGTCTCATTTTGGTTTGTCACATTATGTATCTACCAATAATAATAGTCCACCATGTACTTAAGTCTAGGAAGACATGAAATATAGAATGTATAATATGTGGTTATAATTGTATAGTTTGTCAGCTTTCAAAAATACTATCTATATATCACCATTAAAGTAAATTTAATGTTTTTTTTATAGTAATACTATTTATAAAATATTTTCAACATCATTGCAATATACTTTTTATATAGTAAATTGAAAAAAAAAAATATGAAGTTATTTATTTAGATTTTTTTTTATAGGTAACGGTTAGTTTGTTAGATCTTATGTTAGTTTTTTTCTCACTTGTTATCAGAGTTTGAACACTGGTTCTTCAACTCCTAATTATACCCTAAGCTCAAACTAGTTGAGCTACCCATCCCAATTATTTATAGATTAATAATATTTAGGTGGATTAAGAGATTTGCAAAGAGGCTTGTTATTTGCAATTCTTATAAAGCTAAACTTTGGGGTCTTTACACGGGCATGTTGTTGGCCTGGAGAGAAGGTATTAAGAGCTCGTTTGGTGGTCATGATATGAAAGATGTGGATAAGATATGAGAGAAGGATAGGATATGAATAAGATAAGTTGTTATACTATCCGACATTTGATATCTACCAGATAACCAACTAGATAGCATTATAATTTTAATATGAATTTTAAAATTTTTCGTTTTAATTTTAAATGTTTATTGTTTTCATATTTTATTAGATTTTTTTTTATAATTTTCATTTTTTAAATTATATAAAAAGACAAAATTATCCTTATGATACAATTACATATAATTTTTTTAATTTTAAAAATATTGTTTAACTAATTTTTTTTTTTAAATTTTAAATATTCTTTTTTTAGTTTTTACTTGAAATATAATTAAATTATTAGAATTTTATTTTTTCTCTCAATAATTTTTTATGTTTTTCAGTTTTTTAAAATAATATAAAATAACAAAATTAGCCTTGTTACAATATAAAATTAATTTTTAAAATTTTGTTAAGTTAAATTAATTTTATATTTTAATTAATTTTTAATTTTTATTTATATACTTTTATATATATTTTTTAGGCAACTTTTATATTATATTAGATTCTAAGTTTTTTTTTTTACATATTTTTTGTTTTTTTTTTAATATATTTATATTATACAAAATGACAAATTTATCTTTTTATAAAATTACGTATAGTTTTAAAAAAATAATTTTTATATTTTATAATTTTGAATATTAACTTTTTGGTTTTTAGTTTTTTATTTTAAATTTGTTATTTTTTTATAATTTAAATTATTATTTTATTATACTTTAAATTACCATATCCTATCCTGTTGATTTCTAACCCAACTCTCCTCTCAGGATTGAATTTTAACTTGGTGGATATGATAGGTGACATGATTGATTTATCCAATCTCGCTGGCTTACCAAACAATAGTTTAAGACATGATATGATAGTGTATCCTATCTTATCTCTCTTATCCAAACCACCAAACGAGCCCTAAAAGGCTTACAGTAGAGCAATAATGATATTTGGGCATCAATTTTGACACCATATGATATTTTGGGAGTGATGAAAATGGTGTTCGCGGATTGGATTGGATCAGTTTTGAGCCAAAAAGTCATCCAATCCAATGATGAAAACATTGTGCGGTTTGGATTGGATCAGTTTGCTTCCTTAAAAAAATCTGATCGAATCAAATACAGTTTGAATTTTATTGGATAATTCGGTTTTTGTCATACTTTATTTTTTTTATTATGTCAAGTGTCATTTCTACTTTTTTTTTTTTTGGTTACTCATTTCTACTTATTTAATAGTGGACAAATTATATTCTTCATTTGAGGGAACTGGTTTAGGGTGTCCAACACCTATTTTAACCTCTCTTTATACTAGAACGGTTGAACCTTTATGAAAGACAACGGCTATTTGTTCTTTATCAACCGTTATTTGATTAGATGACAAGTGAGGAAAATTATAGATCATTCTTGACAAAATTTTGGAATTTTGAGAAAAAATAATTATTGATATTTTTAATACGTTCTTTTATGTTAAATATTCTTTTATATTAATTCTTTATATCTACTCTCACTTATCATATTTTTCCTTGAATCGGCTATAAATGAATTGTACCTTATTATTTTTCAAATTTACTTGATTAAGTTCCTATTTTTCATGTTTACTCACAACATCTGCTCTAAGAGCATTAGAAATAAAAGGGGGAGGAAAATAAAAAATCCTGACTTGACCATCCGAGGAAAGGCCAAACTTTGCTAAAACATCAGTCACTGATTAGCTTCTCTGTAAATATGCTTCCAAGAAACAATACCACTGCCTTTGTGAATTGTGCACTTCATGAATAACTGCCACTAGAGCATGACAAGCATTTGTTCTATAGCACCCATCAGATAAGAGACTCACAGCAGTCATAAAGTCTAAAAAGACTCGGATGTATCGATACCCTCTACTCCATGCTATTGATTGATAAATCGTGGTATATACTCCATAATTCTGTTGCTAAAACTGAGCAAGAACCAAGTTTGGCTGCATAAGCCACAATGAAATTGCCAAACTCGTCCCTTACGACACCACCACACGAAGCTAGAGCACTAGCATCAGTAATTGATCCATCACAGTTCAGAACCACTTCACCTAGATTTGGAGGAATCCATATTTTAAAGGTTTAACTATTGAGTAGGTCCCTAAACTATTTTAGAATTTTCAAATAGGTCCCTATACTAAAAAAAATTGTAATTGGGTCCCCGAACTTTTATAAAATTTTCAATTGGGTCCTTGAACAATTTTTTTTTTTAATTGGGTCCTTGAACTTATATAAAATTTTCGATGGGGTCCCTAAAGTATAAAATTCGCTAGTGATATGTTGAATTCGATGGAATATTATTGATTTCATCCAGGTTGGATAACCATATCAACCATTTGGGTGGAAGATGAACCTTGAGACATTGTCTGCAACCTTGAGACATTCGCAGGTCACGTTTTGGTTTTCTGGTTCAACAATTTGGTCTCTTCCAACCCTAAATACAAATTTGGAGGGAATTCCAGGTTACCTTTCACGTCAGCAAACTTAACGACCTCTTCAAGGAACCCTACCCCAGGGACTTAATTGAAAATTTTATATAAGGTCAGGGACCCAATTAGAAACTTTTTTAGTTCAGGGACCCAATTAAAAACTTTATAAAGGTTCGGGGACCCAATTACAAATTTTTTTAGTATGGGGACCTATTTGAAAATTCTAAAATAGTTCAGGGACCTACTCAATAGTTAAACCTATTTTAAACTTAAGATTATATACTATATTAAGATTATATTTTTCATAATATCAATTAAATTTTATTATTCATTAAGCAAGGAAAGATACATTAGTAATAGAGTTAAAAAAAAATTGGTATAACTTGCAATATGAGGGTGCGTTTTAGCACAGGTTAATAAAAGAATAAAAGAAAATAAAAGAAAATGAAGGAAGATTTATTAAATAAATATTGCAAGATACACCATTATAAGGGCATTTTTTTTTATATTATTCAGTATAAAAATTATCATTAACAGAAGAACTGAATAGTATAAAAAGGATTTTTTTTTTTTTTGACGCAGGATTTTTCTTTTGTCAAAAAAATAAAAAGGATTTTTCTAACATATACAATTTTGTACATGTTAAGAAATTAAAAATAAAAATGTAGTGTTAAAAGTTGTGTATTCAGTTCCTTAAAAATTTAGAAGTTACACTTTTCAATAAAACATTTATATTTTTTGATTTTTTAATATCTGCAAGTTTTGCATAGGTTAGAAAAATCGATATAAAAATTGGCCTTATAATCTATTCCTTTATTCGATTATCCTTATAATCAAATATAACGTATTTTTATACTATTCAATACTTCCTTTAATTTGTAGTAAATAAAAGACATTATACAAAAGTATCATTAATTATTAATAACTAATATAAATAGATGTTTCAAAAAAAAAAAATTAGATAAGGAAAATGCTAACCTGGTTAAGAAACTTAAAAGGAAAATTCTCATTGAAACTCGGTGCATTTTATATTGTGAAGTGTGATAAACTTAATTTTTAAATGAGAACTTATTTTTTTGGGCTTTCTTGATGAATGTTCTTAGGACATTAGCTAGCATGACACGATAGATAATAGAGACTTCAATAGCATCACTTCTACTCCTAGAGAAAATGGGGTGAGGCGGGGCCTGCTTCGAAAATTCGGAGAAAAGGCCTGAGCTTGATTGATACTCCAGTGCGTGTCTATGCCAAACTGAGTCAAATGTGTCCTTTATCATTATTCCACCAAATCATGTGCGGGCCGTAATACACGCTTCCCTCCAATGTTGACTCATATTCTCTCGGGCCTATGTCCATTTCGGCAACGCTTTGATTTCTTAACACCAGTTCTTTTATTTTGTTTATTATTTTTTTTATTAATGAATTTTTTAGTCTCTGAAATATAGTTACTTTTGGTGGTAGTTCCTGTATTTTTTTTTCCCTTTGTCTGTCCTTTTAACTTTTAAATTTTTACAATTGATCCTTGTCGTAAAGTCTGGTCGTTAACTGCAGAGGACAGAGATCAATTGCAAAATTTAAAAAGTTAAAAGAATCGAATGTAAAGAAAAAAAAAAGGACTAAAACCAAAAGGACAATATTTTCAGGGACCAAAACCAAAAGGATCATATTTTCAGGGACCAAAAAAATATTAGTTAAAAAAGGCTTAATATATGAATGATTAGGGAATAAAACACTTACAACAAACAATGACTGTGAATGACCAATGCTGAATATTACCTGTACATTTACCTTCAAAAAGTTATTGTTGAACGTGGGCAAGAAAACCGCAAGACACAGCACACACACGTGAGGTAATTGTTGGTATAATGGCAATAAGTAATTAATATTAAAATATTATTATCATTATTATCTATACTATATACAATTACAAATAAAACTCATTGAATTATCTTCCAAGTGTCATCTTCTCATGTATTTCACATTTAATATATTATTTTGTAAAAATCATTTATGCACCTGACATTTTTTCTTGCATAATTATGGAAGGTTTTTTATGTTTAGCTTCTAATTAGCCAATCATGTCAATTCCCTTCTGTTTTAACATTAACTACAATAATTTATATTCAAATTTGATTTGCAATCAAATCATTAAAAAAATATCTATTTCAGCACAATCTGTTTTAACATTTACATTCCCCTTCATATTATATGCGTGAATCGTCTCCCTCACTCTCTTCCTCTCTCTGTTCTGTTTTTATTTATTTTCTCGCCTCCTCATACCTTTTTTGGGTTTCAAATCTCCGATCTTACACTTCTCCTATTTGCAAGCGTTGAAACATCATGGTTTAAGGTAAAGACTTCACTCTCCTTACTTATTGTTTTCGTGATACCTTTGATAGTCATTATTTGATTGGTGAGTAATCTGATCTTTTTTGATGATTTAAGGGTTTTCTATCTTTTTGTTTCAATTTATCGACACTAATGAAAATTAATGAATATTTTCATACATTATTGGAGTCCTCACGGGTGTGGGTAAGGAACGTGAGTACGAGCGAAATCGTGTCATGTCCAAGATTGTGTATATTGACCTTGATAATGATGGGTTAGTCCCATGTACAATGATTTCTTGAGATTCATATTATGGTCGGACTCAGACAATGAATTTTTTTTTAACTATGTTTTTTATTTCAAATGTGAGCTTTTTTTTTCCTCTCTCTATCATTTTTCATGATAGTCTGACATAGCGTTGAAACATCATGGTTTAAGGTAAAGACTTCACTCTCCTTACTTATTGTTTTCGTGATACCTTTGATAGTCATTATTTGATTGGTGAGTAATCTGATCTTTTTTGATGATTTAAGGGTTTTCTATCTTTTTGTTTCAATTTATCGACACTAATGAAAATTAATGAATATTTTCATACATTATTGGAGTCCTCACGGGTGTGGGTAAGGAACGTGAGTACGAGCGAAATCGTGTCATGTCCAAGATTGTGTATATTGACCTTGATAATGATGGGTTAGTCCCATGTACAATGGTTTCTTGAGATTCATATTATGGCCGGACTCAGACAATGAATTTTTTTTTTTAACTATGTTTTTTATTTCAAATGTGAGCTTTTTTTTTCCTCTCTCTATCATTTTTCATGATAGTCTGACATAGCTTCGCTAATCACCAAATTTTGGCCTCGATCCATATAACTAAAGTCATTCCCAAAACAAGTAAGCTACATTATTTTCTCTTTAAAAAAAAATAAAGAAAAGTTACCACCTCACGCAATAATATTTGTCCATAATTTCTGTCTACCACAGTAATGAAGCATGTAATCTAAGCTAACATATATTTGCCCATATGGATAAAACGTAGCATAACAAGCATATCCTAACTTGCATGTTATAGGTTAAGAATTTTCATTAATATATTAAATACAAATATTTACAAATGTGCAAATTTCTTAAATTGAATGCAAATAAATTCAATAACTTTGGAAAGTCAATCAATGGCCATATCTTTATTTGAACATGAAATTCGATCTGATGTGATTACTCTGGGCATTATTTCTTTTAAATCATTTTGGCAACGTTTTTTTATTTTTATTTTTTAGTGAATGACCATTAACGCCAACTTTTACGTTGCATATTGATGAGCCACTAAAGGAAAATAATATTCATTCCAATGATGTTATTCTTTTATTACCCAAGGCTGGATATAGCTAAACTTTAATGCTTAAGTTTATAGGTTTAAGGTGGATAATTATTTAGGATTATTTAAATTGTACAAATAAGATTAGGAGGAACACGATTGGTATGTATTAGTTATAATTTTAGTTCTACAATTTGATAGTTTTTCCTTCTCGCAATATTGAATTATTCTTTGCTTTTAGTTTGTATTTCATTCAGAGAATGATCAATTACAATAGAAAAGGGCAAAAAAAAGATTTATGTGATTTGATTTGAAATTGTTTTATTAAGGATTTGGTGATAAGTTGAAAATTAATAAACAAAAGATCTCTTCCATTTTTTATTAGAATTTTATTCTTTTAATATCAATCACTCACTAAAATTAAGTGCTCATTAGATAAATATAAGTAATTAATAGTTATCGTATATTTACTTCAATCATGTTGCCTTTTATTATAAGAATATTAAATTAGATAGTTAAAATTGAAAAAAATCAAACAATCAGAATTTGATTGTTTGACACTTAATTTTATTAATTAATTCTAACATGATTTGAATACTTAAAAATATAATCTATATCTATATCTATACTATATATATTTAGGAATAATCTCATTGAATGCTCTTTCACGTGTCAATCTCTGAGAAAAACATAATTTAATTCAAATCTTCTTAATTAATACACCTGATATCATATTATCAAATGAAATTATTAAATATCCAAATTTGAGTCACAAGATATTTGATTCGAATTTTGATGCACCCAATGATAGTCTGAATTCACTTCTAATGCACTTTTAATTTTTGGAAAATTATGTGTATGATATAAGAAAATATTACAATATTAAATGTAATATCGACCTGCACTTGGAAAATAGGATTAACTCAAATAAATTTTGAAGAGAGAATAAAATAATAATATGATAGAAAATTATATTTTCTAATATGGTTAACTTGCAGCGGGCAAAAAGAAAAATAAATTAAATCGATTTTGAATAGAGAAGAAAAAATTTCATATCACTACGAAGATCACGACGACGTATTTATTTAGTATTAGTGTTTAAATAGATTACATTTATAAATGATTAATCAGGTTGAAAGAATGTATATCTACTATTAAATGTTTAGAGAAACACAATACTAAGCCGTTGAGAGAAGAAATGGTTACTGTTAACTTATAATTTTTCTTTTAAAAAAATACAAATTCACAATAAAACTTTAATGGTTATTTTCAATTATTATATTTTTTTATATTCTTCGTACATGTCTTAAGCGTCATTATCTGTATTGTAATATCTATAATAATTATTAAGTTAATATCTACTAAAATTTATTATCAACAATTCAAATAAAATAATTTTTTAACATTTTTCGGTATATAATTTCTGACACAAAATTTTAAACGAAAAAAATATAAATTTAACAATTATATATTTTAAGAAATACTAAAAAAATAGCATATTCCCCGTGCATGCCACGGGTCCATCAATCCAGTTATTATTAAATGAACATTATTTTTGACATTTATATTCAAGTTAATTACTTTAAAGACTATTAAAATAGTTTTTTAAATTTTTTAAATTGTTAAGAAAGTAAGGAAGATCGATAGTTGTGCCGTGGACAAGTCACTGCTTAAAAAGCAAGATTTTGACAGACCTCAGGTGTAATCTGACAGTCCGGTTTGCTCCCCAAGGTTAACACAGTGGATTGAGGGTCTCCCCCTATTTTGCTTGCGTCTTTGATTTATGAGCAGCCACCGATCAAAAAATCTTGCTTTTAAATTGTCAGCAAACCTACTCCAGAATATCAATACTTTATGTATGCGTGCATTATGCTCAATGCCTACTAGAAGAAAAAGTTTTGTCCTACATTCTATGTTGGTGTTTAGATGCTTCCCTATATAAATTTTTATTTTTCCGGTGCTGATGTGCTACTTGTGTAGCTGAACTGCATATGTAATATATCATCTTGTGTTGATATTGTGTGACTAAATGACACATATATATAAATCTATTTGTATAATTTTATATTGTGTATATTTTATGTGGCATCTGGGTTTGCATGAGACATTGCATAATAATATATGCATTATGCTAATAAATCGTCCCATGTTTTCTGGGCATGGCAAATGCCATCTGAAAGTGCTTATGTTCTGAAGTTTTAAGTGGGAGTGTGTGATTATAATTGAATTAGTGAGGTTAAATGAGTTGGTTATTATTATTTTTTCCTCTCCTAATGTTCTTGATATATTAGAAGGTTTTTGTGATGCGACCAATAAATTTTTTTTTGGTAACAGTGAAGTAAGCTTCACCAACAGGTATGATTTTACTTTAGCTGATGTGCTATTTCTTGAAAAAATTTGAAAAATTTGAGAAACAAACTTGCATAGCACATTCTTTTATATGAAATCTGACTTTATTGCTCTTGAGTTAGCAGGTCAAGATGCTGAATGGTTAAAAAGTTTATTGGTAAACATATCACTGTGGGTAAGACATTAAGCATTAGTGTATTTGCAGCTTACAAGCTACAATTAGAGTAGCTAACGACAATGTCTACAATAGAAAGGGAAGACATATAAATGTAAGACATAATGATATTAGACATTTGAGTAAAAAAAAAAATGGTGTAATTTCCTTATGTAAGAAGTGAAAGAAATCATGTTGATTTTCTTACTAAAGGATTAACCAGGAAAGTGGTCCTGGATTCATCGAGGGGATGGATCTTAAGCCTTGAGTTGAGGAAAATATGGTGGATACCCATTTGTTGGTCAAACAAAGCCATATGATTACTCATATGCATTACATTCCCAGATACATAGTCCTTGATTTGGGTGGTGCTATAGAGACGCACTTTATGTATCTACAAATGTTTATTGAGGGGTTGAGTTATAAAACTCTTAATAGATATATAGCCCTTGGTTTGGGTGGTGCCTTAGAGACGCACTTGATGTATTTATAAATGTTTTTTGTGAGGTTGAGCTATAAGCTCTTAATAGATATATAGCCTCTTTTCTGGGTGGTGTTAAAGAGATGCACTTGATATATCTACCTACGTGAGTGAGAAGATAGAAGCCGCATTCTATGAAAGACTTAGGCAATCTTTCTAAAACACTCATGAGAAACCCAAGGTACATGAGAATGCTTTTATAATGTGTATATATTTGTGTTATTATTTAGCGCGGAGTTTACACAAGTCCAAAGGTATAATGCGTGTTGTGGGGGTCTCGATCAAGTCCATTTAGTTCAAGAGAAATTCACTTCTTGGACGAAGTTGTTTCCCCACATCACTACGTGTTAATTCAAACCTTTAGGATATTAACACCAAAGCATTAATCCTTTCCTTTGTCCAGATTATTCTTTTTGTTATTTGCTTGCCATTAGTGGGGGATTGTTGGTCTAATGGCAATAAGTAATTAATATTAAAATATTATTATCATTATCATTATTAAATGAACATTATTTTTTGGCATTTATATTCAAGTTAATTACTTTAAAGACTATTAAAATATTTTAAAATTAAAAGTTAATCCTTTTAAATTGGTTTGAAGTAAAAAAAAAAGTTATAGAATATTTGACTTGATGAGTAAATCAAGTGGATATTGATGGCCATTTTAAGATGCTTAAGAGCACAAGACCTGGGTTTTTTCCCGTGAGAAAAAGTTCTTTGACATATATTAGCTATATATATATTAGCGATGGTGGAAAAACAGGAGAGGAGTTTTTTTTTAATCTAAATCTTAATTTTGTGATTTCCTCCCACTATTCACTTAGTGATGATTTCGACAATTGTATTGTGTAAACTTCATTGCTCTTGACCTTGAGTACACAAGTTGAAGAGTTGCTGTGTTAACCTTGGGGAGCAAACCGGACTGTGAAATTGTACTTGAGATATGTCGAAATCTTGCTTTTAAGGCAGTGACTTGTCCATGACACAACTATCGATCTTCCTTACTTTCCTAACAGTACTATGCAGCGTTGGTCATTCCCAGTCAGTATTTTGTTTGTTGTAAGTGTTTTGCTCCCTGAGATCATTTCATATATTAAGCCTTTTTTAACTAACATTTTTTTGGTCCCTGAAAATATGGTCACTTTGGTTTTGGTCCTTTTTTTTTTTTTTCTTTGCATTTCGTCCTTTTAACTTTTTAAATTTTGCAATTGGTCCTTGCCATCAAGTCTGACCGTTAACTGCTGATGGCAGGGACCAATTGCAAAATTTAAAAAGTTAAATGGATTGAATGCAAAAGAAAAAAAACACAGGGACTAAAACCAAATGTGACTATATTTTCAGAGACCAAAAAGTTCATTAAGCCTATTTTCTGATAAAGCTAAAATTTAGGGTGAGGGGATGTTGTCCTAGTATAAGGCAGGGAAAACCCGGACTCTATGAGCACTTGCACAGGAATTTACATTTATCTCACCTAGTCATTTCAAGGAGATTAATATTGGGAGCTCGAACCTTCAACCTATCAGATATGAGACACTGTCATGTTCCACTAGACCAAGCCCTTGAAGTTTTTTTATTTTGTTTATTGAAATTTATATATGGAAAGAAATCTTTTATAATGCATATTGTATATTTAAAATATGAACTTGCCTAAAAAATTAAAAAAAAAAAAAGTAAACTACAATAAGCTGCTTATATGACCTGAACCTTATTTTGAGATTTTGAGGTAACGTCTATTATCTCATAAAGTATATATAATAATCATGTGTTAATTATTTCTTTTATATGCAATTATGTTAGCAACTTTCCTTATCCAAAATGAGTGATTACATAGTTCCTCCACATCAGAATGCTCTAAAAATGTGATAACATTTGTTGTTTCACAAAGTATGCTACAACTCTATGTCATGATTCTGATTGATCAGTTGATTTAAATATTCAATAATTAATGATAAGAGGTAATACTCTTGGCCAATCAAAATCCAATGACACAGGATACTAGCACATTTTGTGAAACAACGAAATGTTTTTCCTTTTTTTTAGAGCATTCTTGTGTGAAAGAAATGATCTACTCTCATTCTAGTTTGTTGTAAGAGCATCTCCATTGATCATTTTTTAAGGAACCCACTTTGGGCTCCATAAACACTATAAAACACTGTAGAGTGGTCCCTACTATGTTACATCATACTTAAGAAACCCATGCATATTTTTCTCGAATGGTTAAATTTTTAAGGAACTCTTAAGCAACCCATGCTTTTATAATATAAATATAAAATTTTAAGAAACTCTTAAGCAACCCATGTTAATTCATTTATTTTAATTAATACTGAAAAAATATTAAATATTAAAAAATATAAATGTTTATTTTAATTAAATTTAATCATAATAATTTAAAATAATAATTTAGTCCTTTTTTCCACAATTTTTCGGTGACCCAAAAGGAAACAACCCAACCACACTATTCAGCATTTTCACTCTAAAAGCTTCAGCTTCACTCTCGCTAATTCGCCCCCTCCCTCTTTGGTATCAATCCCTTCCCCAAAAACCCACAAAACACTTCCTTCATTCTTCTGCTCCACATGTTCTTCCCTATGGTATCAATCCCTTCCCAAAAACCCACAAAACACTTTCTTCGCCCTTCTGCTTCACATGTTCATCCCTATCTCCCTTCTCTCAAAACACTCAAACCCATCTCCTTCATTTTTCAGATTCATTGGTTCAAACCCTTGCCTCAAATCTCCCTCACAAATCACACATGATCCTCAACTCCGCCTTTCTCCTCATCCTTTTTCTGAATCCGTGTCTTTCCCTCTGTTTTTGGTGTGTCTGCTGTTTGCAATATTTGTGCATTTTTAATGGGTATGGAACCGTTCCTTAGATAAGGAACCGCTCCTTAATTTTAAGGAACCAAACTTGTCATATCAGACTGCTCCAATGGGGAGAAAATTTAAGACACCGTTCTATACCTTAAGGAATCCACTATGGAACCATAGATGGAGATGCTCTAAGAAACTTGCTAACTTAATCGAATTATTTAGAAGAAAATAGAAAGGTACCTGTGCGATGCACGAGTTATACCAACGATTGACGACAATGTATAAAATAAATTTTAAAAAAATTGAGGCTTGAGAATAAAAAAAAAGAATGTCCAAAAGTCTAATTTTAAATATAAACATTATTCGTATAAAATTTATATAAAATAAAAATAAGTTGCCACAATATAAATAAAATATAAAAAAAGTCCATCAGACCAAAAAAAATATATAAAATAGTGCATCAATTTTAAAAATTGTTGACATTTTGATAAACAAAAAGGAAGGATCAATACTCCAATTTTAAATATAAACATCATTATATAAAAAATCAGAACATAAACAAGTAATAATGATTATTAATTATTAACAAAAATGATTTTATGTAGATATTTCAACTCCTTGTTATATTGATATAAAAATAAATTAATATAAAAAGATAAATATTATACATCATAACATATATACAGCAATTATATTTTGTTTACATATAATAATCTCTCATCAAAATAACTTCTTCAACAATGTTCCAACTCAACCCCATATAATATATAAATATAAAGATAAAATATTTAAATATTACATAATTCACCTCTTTTTCCACTCGAGTCAATCATTTCTAGAAGATATATTTATTTATCATATTATTTTTAACATTTGTAAATTAGAACAACTGTAATATTTTATTAACTAAAATTTATTTTTCCTTATTTTATTATAAATTTTTAAATAGTATATTTCTTAGTCAGTTTCATCTCTTATAATTGTATAAATTATGTCAAATAATGAATTTTTTGCTAAGTTTCATCTTGTATTATTTTATTATTATTATTTAAATTGACAATTTTTATAAGTATCTATATTTTATTATTATTTTAAATAAATTTTTTCCCACTCAATTCAAATTTTTATTATAAATCCTGAACTTTATAGCACAATTTATATTTTTTTTGTTATCATCATCATCATCATCTTATAAATTAAAATCAGCACTCAAATTTCTCTATAATTTTTTATTATTTTTAAATAATAACTTTTTTCACTAAGTTCTATTTTTCACAATTTTATTGTTATTATTGTTGTTATTTTAAATTGTTTATTTTTTCTATTTAAGTTCATCTCTGACTATGCCATAAAGTAACTTTTTTGCTATGTTTTATCATCTATTATTTTTTATTAACTCAATGGTGTCTTATTTATTTTATTATTATTTTAAAATATAATTTTTTAAGTTGTATTCACTATTATTTTAAATAATTTGTAATGGAATATAATTTTTTTATTATTTTATTCTTGTAAAGAAACGGTAAAGATATTGAGAGAAAATCAATCTAAAAATAAAATAAAAAATTATCAATAAATGGGATGGATGAACAGTACGATGGACAATGAATCAGACTGATTTTTAATTAGAAATAAAGCATAGAGGATGCATGGATGAATGCTTCTGAATGCAGCTTTGTATATATATATATATATATACTAGAGTAACTGACCCATGCCATACACAGGGAATATGTTATTGTTTTAGGATTTCATCGAAAAATATGTAACTGTTGATTTCACATTTTTAGTTTAAAATTTTTTGTTGGGGAATTATACACGATAAATTATTGATTTATGAGGTTAATTATGCAAAAATATTTGATAAAAAAAAACTGTTATGTAAAATATAAAAGATAAATTCTCATATAAGTTTAATTATAATATATTTTTAAATATATTTATCTATTTTATTTTATCTTCTCTCTTCAAAATCTATTTGATTTATTTATCCTCTTATCCCCATACATGTAAAGTATTTCTAGAAAATATATTTATATATCATATTATTAATTTTAGTTTCTCTTAAAAATCTATTTGATTTATTTATTCTTTTTTCATCTGCAAGTTACCCATTTAAAGAACATTTATTTATTTATCATTTTGTTCTTCTCTCTTTAAAATCTATTGTACCGTTTTTTTTTCTCTCTTGAAAATATTTTTGATTTATTTCTCCTATTTTTCAAACAAGTTAACCATTTTTAGAAAATATATTTTTCTATCATATTATTTTTTCTACTCTCTTAAATATATATTTGATTTATTTTTCTCTTTACTTTGTGCAAGTTAACCATTTTTTAGAAAATATATTTTCTTATTTTATATTATTTTTAATTTTATTTTTAAAATCTATTTGATTTATTTATCCTATTTTCCTGTGCAAGTTAGTAATTTTTAGAAAATATATTTATCTATCATATTTTTTTCTTTTCTCTTAAAAATCTATGTGATTTATTTCTCATCTTTCCCCGTACAAGTTAATCATTTTTATAAAAATATAATCTATCATATTATTATATGCATTATCTCTCGAAAATCTATTTGATTTATTTCTCATATTTTCTCGTGCATGTTAACCATTTTTATAAAATATATTTATATACCATATTATTAATTTTATTTTCTCTTGAAAGTTTATTTGATTTATTTCTTCTCTTTTAGATGCAAGTTAACAATTTTTAAAAAATATATTTATCTATCATATTATTTTAAAAAATATTATTACTATTATAGTTACTGGAGGAAATTTTTACTATTATTGTTATCTATTTCAATTATATTTCATATCAATACTTTTATTCACATTCACCTTTTTTAATAAATGATTGGACTGTTGTTAAAAACATGTTCCCTATCATTATTAAGTTTGAATGTTTGTACCATCATTGTGAATTTCGAATTAAGTTTGATATTCCGACTATCCCTGATTGTATTGTGAATTTCGAATTAAGTTTGTTATTCCTTATATCCATGATTGTATTATTTTTTGTTGTAGTAAGTGACAAACTTAGTTTTAAGTCTGAAAATATATATTCATACTACATGACTTTCAAACGTTCTTTATTGAGTATAATGTATTGAAAATATAATATATGATTGATTATTATTTCACAACATATTTAATCAATTCTTTAATGATTGATCTCATTGTTAAACATTTTCAAATTGAAAATATTTTTGATCTATTCAAAATATTTTTGAATTCAAAATATTTAATCGATTATTTTAATGATAGATCTTAATGTCAAACATTTTCGAAATTAAAATATTTTTAAGCAACACTTTAAATATTTGATTTCTTATTTTGGTTTAATTTTAATGTCCTGTACACTTTTTTTTCTTCCAGATTTTAATGGAGGTTCCAATTTGATTTCATTGCAATTGTAATATATTAAAAAGAATAATAATGACTAATTAGCATATCAAGAAATGTTGTATAAGATAAATTAAACTATTAAGAGTGTGTTTGTTATTGCTTATTTTGTTAATTTTTTTTAACTAAATAATCATGTTTTAAAGCTTCTAGTGTGTTTGTTTTTACTTTTGAAAATAATGAAAAGCAGAAAAAAAAAAAAAAGCATTTTTAGGGTCAAAATGAAAAGGATCTTTCATTAGCTTTTGGAAGAAAAAAAATATTTTTTATAATTAACTAATATTAAAAAAATAATTTTTATAATCACTAAAAATAATCACTAAATTATTTTGTAACAAAATCATTTATTTTTTAATCGTAAACAAACGGGCTCTAAAAGTCTTGCTATCATTAAAAAAATGATTTAAACCAAAGTTTTGCCATATTTGAAATTTTTTTGTTGGAGATCTTTCGATATAAGTGAGTAACACTAAAATTATTATATTTATTGTTGTCTTAGGTATAATTACTCTTATAAGTTCACTTTCACTCCTGCAGGGACTTCGCCAAACTATGTTAAATGTAAAATTATAATTGTCCAAGGGTTTTCCTTTTTAACCAATATGATTTACTTAATTAATTTACGTCATGATAATAAATTCAATCATTCAGCTTCAAATACAACTCATTCTGAATTTCTATGATACTTTTTTCTTCCACAATTATTTTTCTTCAAAATCATTACAAAAAAAATAATACATAAGTCCTTATTCATTTTCTTAAACAAATATATTCACAAAGACAATATAAAATCAAAATTAAATTTATTCATAAGACTATAATACTCCGTGCATCGCACCGGCCTAAGTTCTAGTTGAAACATAATATATGATTGATTATTAATTTCAGAATATATTTAATCAATTCTTCTAATAATGATCTCATTAACTATTTTTAAGCAAACAGTTAGTGATTGATGATTGATTTCAGAATATATTTAATCAGTTATTTTAATCTTTGATGTCAATGTCAAACATTTTCATTTCAAAATATATTTAAGCAAGGATTTTAGTGTTTGATTATTTTGGTTCAATTTTAATGCTCTATGAATCGGGTATTCCCCATTTTTTGCTTTCAATTGATTTAGATCAAACGACATCTAAGATATTTTCTCCCCAAATTTCAATATGAAGTTCCAATATGAATATGTAATTATAACATATTAAAATGAATAATAATGACTAATCAGCATATCAAGCAATGCTATATAAGATAATCCAAGTCATTAAAAGCCTTTCTATAATTAAAAATTTGAATTAAATCTGAGCCTATGCTGCTGACTAAGGCTCGTAATGTATTTCAAAATATTGTATAAGATAATCTAGTGATAATTAATCGCCAGCATTTATTTGAAAGGAAATCGCAATCATATATTATTGATTTTAAAAAATATTAGCATGTTCGGTACTTATATTTGGGTGCTTGAAAATTGGGGAAGAATATGAGTTTTTGTTGAATTCTTTTGTTGGTTGCAACCAAAGACTGACTTAACTATTTGATTACTCACATAGTTCCACGAAACTTCTAATACATTCATATCACTATACATTATTGCACTATGACCAAATGTATTCAACCTGATTTAATCATGGATGAAGAGAAAGAGAATATAATTATTTTCTTATTTAATTCGATTTTATATACTATCTGTAAAAGATTTGACTCAATCTTACAATTCTTGGAGATGTTGTAGAATCACAAAACAGAAACACATATTACAATCATTATGAAGAACTATTTTTTAACCCAAAAAAATATATTTAAGAAATGAAAGTGAAACTCAAAACACTTAAACATTGACTCAGAGCATAGACTAAATCTTCACAATGATTCTTAATGGTGTACAATTGTCTCGCAGCTTTCATGGATTTTCACGTTCTAGAACCCTTTCTAAGTTTACTCATAGTTTCTTGGGTTTCTTCCCAACTTGAAAAATTAGGCAACACAACCTGGGATGAAAAGATCTCAAAACAAAATGTCATAAAACCTTGTGGATTACTGCAAAAAAAAAAATTTATAAACCATACCATTTAAAAAAAGGTTAATCATAAAGTAGAAAAAACTTGCCTTTAATCAAAAGTCTCAAGTAATAGCTGCAATAGATGAGAAAAATGAAGAAAAGTATATTGTGAGAAAAAAAGATGAATGAAAAATGAGTGTAAAAAAAGATAAGAGAGAGGAATCATAAAAGTCATACCAGAGAAAGAAAGAAGAGTTGAGGGTTCGCGAGAGAAAGAGAAGAAAAGCCAGGAGAACAAACAAAGTGAGAGCAAACGATGGAAAAATATACTTAACATTGGAAATTTGATCTTTAATTTGTAGACAGAAATTAAATGGGCAAATTTGGATCATTACAAATTTGAACCCGTTATGGACTCTTAATATTGTATTTTGAATGCAAATAACATATAGTTAAGGAAAATTTTGATAATTGATATGAACGTGATAATTGATATGAATGTGATAATTTATATTGAAGGTACCAATCAAAGTCAGATTAGGAATTTAACGTGCATTATATGCATTCCTTGAATCCCTCTCATATTAACACATACGGCTTGATGATATGTCATCATCCAGAGAAGAGAATTCCCTTTGAGCACATTTAACTTTGTATATATAATAGATATAACCAGTTTGATTCAATAATACATAAAAGCTTTATGAAAAGGGAACGGATCCAACGCACCTAAATGGGTGTGGAGCATCCATCTTGCACCCAACCTCTAGATACGTTATTATAAGTTTTTAATTATTATCGTTTGACACGTGTACTACTAAGTACAAATTATTGAGTTTTATATAGACTATAGATAACTCTTATCCTTGTTTAAAAACTTTTTTTTTTTCATTTTAAGGGGAGACTTATAGTAGGCCTCATATAAGGGAAGGGGAAAGGGAAGAAGAGAATGAGTATGGGGTGGAATGCATTACAAAGGTTTGAATATATACACTCACAATTCATATCTCGTAGCTTAAACAATTGAGCTGACTCTAGGAGATTAAAAAAAAAAAAAGCTTAACCAATTGTATCTTGTTTGGGAAAGATAGATATTTTGAGTTTCCGCTGTTTTTTTTCTAAAAAATTGTTTGATAAATAATCTTAAGTGTTTGGGATTTAGCTTATTGTTTAAAAAAGCTTTTTCTTTAAAAGAAAACTACTTTGAAACCATCTGGTTTAAAGGACTGATAGATGTTTTTACTACGATTATTTTAGATCAAATATTTATCATCCCCATCTCACCCCTTTGCATGTAACGTGCAAGTCCTGGATGTGACGTTGAAGTCCATTGTCTTTATTCCCTTGCATGTGACGTACAAGACAAAATAATTTTATGAGAAATTCTTTTTTCTTTGCCCGTATTTATAATAATTTTTTTTATAAATTATATTATTAATATAAAATTCTCTATATTATCAGTTTATCCATTTTTAAAATAATCTTTTTATCTTAAAATTCTCTATATTATTCAAATAAAATATTTATGATTTTTAATTAACTATTATAAAAATAATATATTTTTTACATATTTTCATTTTCATGAAAAAATGTTATAAATTCAATTCAATTTATTATAATAGAAAAAATAGGATAAAATACTAAAAATTAAACATTTCACTAAAAAAGAATCAAATATTATTAACATAAACAAATAAACTTATATCATTTTTCATAATTTACTATGTAAAATTGATTTTTTTTACATCATCCAAACGAAATAGATTATCTTAAAATCGCTTTTCAGCAAATATAAGATTTTGATTATAATCGATTATACAAAAATCGATTATCAACATATTTTTTTTTTTTTAGCTTTCCCAAACACACTTTAACTATGTCACGGTGGTTGGAAAAAAGCTGAAGCTTGCCATTTGGGATACAGGTATTTTTTTCACTTGTGTTTACATATTGATGTTTTACATTCTAGTTTATATTTTTTCTTCAAATACCTGTCTAGTAGTAGTTCATAACTGTAGATATGATGATCCATATCATGCGATCAGTTGATTCTACTTATTTAATTATGCAGCATGGTCAGGAGAGATTCAGAACATTGACAAGTTCTTACTACCAAGGGATCATTATGGGTGAGTTTGAATTCCCCATTTCTTGATTCACCGCCGATCTAGTTATATATTTATTAATTGGGTGAAATATTTTTATTTTCATGAGAACCTAGAATATATTGTAACATTTTGCATGATGACACATATAAGAAGTTTGCCTTTGTTTTGAAAGTTAACCTATGGCCTAATACTTTTAGGCAATATGGTACAGTCTGTGATGCACTCTGTTATGATGGTATGAAGGAGTTGGTTTGGTGAGATGAGTTAAAAAAAAACAAAAAAAATCATGCTAAGTTATGCCATAATCCACGGTTAAAGCTTTGTTGCTTCACATAATAAAGCTAATCTTTTCAAAATGATTGGCATATTGCTCTAATTCTAAGATTCATTGTAAAAATGAGGAACACTGATGGTTAACCATAAGTGAAGAGGGGATTTTGAAAAATATTTTCTTGATGCCCTCAAGCAAGTATGGAGCATGTCAACTATTTGGTTATTTACAAATTAATACACTTCATACAATGTTTAAGTTAATTTCCTTGACCTAAAATGAATCTTGGAATGTCATTTCAATATGATTGTGAGAGTTGAAAATCATTCATTTTTTTTAGAACTTAACTATGCATTGAACATTGATAAGGATAGTGATAATTAAAACAGCTGTGTTATTGTGACTGTTATTGTGACAACCAGCGCCGGACAACATACGGGACAACTCACATTGTAGCGCTACAGTAGCAAATTTTTTTTTAACAAATTTTGACTTTTTTTTATAAAAAAATAAAAAAATTTATTTCTAAAAAAACTCATTAACCAGATAATGAACTGAATTAATCAGATATTTATACATGATTAACCAGATATTTGCACATACTTAACCAAAATTTTATTTCTCAAAAAAAGCCATTAACCATATATTTGTACCTGATTAACCAGATATTTATATATACTTAACCAAAATTTTATTTCTCAGAAAAAGCCATTAACCAGATAATGAACTGAATTAATCAGATATTTGTACCCCATTAACCAGATAATGAACTAAATTAACCAGATATTTGTACCTAATTAACCAGATATTTGCACATACTTAACCAAAAATTTTATTTCTCAAAAAAACCTATTAACCAGATAATAACCTAAATTAACCAGATATTTGCACATACTTAACCAAAAATTTTATTTCTCAAAAAAACCCATTAACCAGATAATAACCTAAATTAACCAGATATTTGCACATACTTAACAAAAAATTTTATTTCTCAAATTTTTTTTTTTTTTTAAAAAAAAATAGTCAAAATTTGAAAAAAAATAATAATAATAATTAGCGCTACAGTAACGCTACACTGTTCAACTATACGGGTTGTTCCGTATAGTTGTCCACTTTGAGTTTCAGAAAAACATTTCTGTAATTAAAAACTGGAAGCATCCTTTTCTACAATTGATAAGGATAGTGTCATGTCATGCTGTGGCTTGTTAAGTGAGTTGTTCTTTCCTCTAATTGATCTGTGGCAGTTCAATGATCAAACTGGAACTTTGGTTCTAAGTTGATTGGGTCATGGGTTCCAGTAAAGTGGTGGTGTAGTTGGTGTTACAAGTTCAAGATAAAGAATGGATATGGTTACATAATTTGGATATATTAATGGTGGTTCACAGATGATTGATCTCTACGTGTTTAATTTATTGGATAAAAAATGGAGGTTCGGGATTTCTTCTCACTTGAAGTTGATGCCTGCCATGGGTTAGAAGAAGTGACGTGAAGAAGCTGCATAACAGAACAACATATACGGTGTTAGATATTTTGTACAAAAAAAAAAAAAATGATGTATTGATGATTGAGTGCTTGGACATATATTGGGTAACGAAAGAGAGTCATATGATTTTTATCCTGTGACTCTTCGGTCTTCGCCCAATTCACTACTTCCTCGATTTAATTAAAAAAATAAATATAAAATGAAAAGTAAAACCACAAAGGCTGTGAATGAAGATCACCTATCTTAAGATGGTATCTCATTTTATGTCACATCCACTTATTTTGTGTCATATACATATAATAAATAATGTAATTAATTTTTCAATTGGCATAATCTAAGTGAATGAGATAAGGATTGAGACCCAATTTTAGAACAGGTGATCTCCATCCAAAGGCGACTACGTGCCTACGCCTATATATATTCAATGGACTCATGAGTCATGAGTGACTGATACATAGAAAAAAATGGATACCAAACAATGGCCATATGAGCAAATAAAAGGAGTGTTGGTTTCTACCTTTTATCCATCTCTTTTCTTCTTTATTAGTGTTGTGATTGTGTTTAAACTCGTAAGAAAAACCAAGTCCAAAACCAAACTCAACCTACCTCCATCCCCACCAAAACTACCATTCATTGGCCATCTTCATCTTTTAGGCACACTGCCACATCGCTCTCTTAGTGAACTCTCACGCAAGTATGGTGCTATGATGATGATGCAATTAGGGCAGATGCAGACTCTAACTTTAGTGGTTTCATCTGCCGAAGTAGTCATGGAAATTACGAAAACCCATGATCTATCTTTTTCGAATAGACCCCAATTCACAGCTCCAAAAATCTTGTTATATGGATGTAATGATTTTGGTTTTGGACACTATGGAGAAGACTGGAGAAACAAAAGAAAATTATGTGTCCTTCAACTTCTGAGCTCTAAGGGTTCAATTACTTTACCAGATAAGAGAAGAAGAAGTCGCGAAATTGATGAAAAAGCTACGTGAAGTGAGCTTGATTAGTGATGCATGCTCCGTGAACCTAGGTGATATGCTTATTTCAACATCAAACAATATCGTTAGTAAATGTGTTCTCGGACGCAAGTTCGTTACAGGCGATGGTAACAACAACATTAAAGAGCTAGCAAGAAAGGCGACGATTCAAATTTCGGCTTTCACTGTGAGAGATTACTTCCCTTTGTTGGGTTGGGTTGATATTCTCACCAGTAAAATTCAGGAATACAAAGCCACTTTTAGAGCATTAGACGCTCTATTTGATTAGGTAATTGAAGAGCATAAGAAGGTGGAGAGGGAAGGTGACCACTACTCCAATAAGAAAGAATTTGTGGATATCCTCCTCCAACTTCAAGAGGGTGGTGTGCTTGACTTTGAGCTCACTAATAATGACATCAAATCGCTTCTGATGGTTTCTTTTTCTTCTCTTTTACTTTCTTAATATGTCATCTCATATAAACATTCATTTCCTAATTCTAGGGTGCAACCATGCATGCAATATATATATATATATATATATATATATATATTTGTGTGTGTGTGTGTGTGCGCGCGCGCACCCCAAAATAAATTAAGATATTCTATTTCGATAAAGAATTTTATTTTTCTATAATTTCAGGACATGTTTGTGGGAGGAATTGACACAACTGCAACAACACTTGAATGGGTTTTTGTAGAGCTCATGAAAAATCCAATCATAATGAAGAAAGCACAGGAAGATGTGAGAAGAGTTGTAGGGAATAGATCAAAAGTAGAAGAAAATGACGTCAACCAAATGATCTACTTGAAGTGTGTAGTCAAAGAGACTCTAAGATTACATCCACCTGCTCCTCTTTTGTCTCCACGGGAAACAAGATCTAGTGTAAAATTGAAAGGATATGAAATTCCTGCAAAAACAATGGTACATATCAATGCTTGGGCAATTCAAAGGGACCCTGGATTTTGGAAAAGCCCCGAAGAGTTTCTGCCAGAAAGATTTGAAAACAATCAAGTTGATTTTCAAGGTAAGCATTTTCAGTTTACTCCATTCGGCTCTGGGAGGAGGGGATGCCCTGGAATGGTTTTTGGAGTTGTTACTATTGAGTATGTGCTTGCTAGTCTTCTTTATTGGTTTGATTGGAAGCTACCTAAAACCAATACATCTGTACAAGACATAGATATGAGTGAGATATTCGGACTCGTTACCTCAAAGAAAGTACCACTTCATCTTAAACCAACAACCTTCTCATTTTAAGTTTTCTTTTCTTTTCTAAATATATTAGTAAAGTGATTATTGTGTTTGTTGTAAGTTATCTTTGTTTTTTTGTGTAGTGTTGTAACTGGTGTGTGCTAGATGATACTAGCATTTGTTGTCTTATTTTGGTGTATCACATCACGTCCCTACCAATAATAATAATCCACCATGTACTTTAAGTCTAGAAAGACATGAAATGTAGAATGTATAATATGTAGTTATAATTGTATGGTTTGTCAGCTTTCAAAAATACTGTATGTATAACCATTAAAGTAAAATTAATGTATGTATTTTTTATAGTAATACTATTTATAAAATATTTTCTACATCATTGCAATATACTTTTACAGAGTAAATTAAAAAAAAATATGAAGTTATTTATTTAGATTTTTTTTTATAGACAAATGTTATTTTTATTTGGATAAGCCAAATTATATAACGATGAGTATAAGAGGTACTAAACCCAGTATACAAAGATTAAGAACAAGAGGGACAAGAGACAGAGCAAGGGGACAAGTTCAAGTATTCAACACAAAGTAAAGATAACAAGAAGGTTGGAAAAGTAACTAGGTCCCTGAAAAAAAGCATCAGTAGCCCCCTAAATATCAAGTAAACCCAAGCAAACAAGAGTAGCTGAGAATTCCTTCAGCTTTATGAAACTTTAATAGCAAGATAAACCAAACATAGCTGCCCAAGTAGAAACCACCAAGCAGAAATCTATTTGTAATTTGATAACCCAAAGAGAACACCTTATCAATTTGTTTTTTTTAGAAGCAAAATGGCAAGTTGGTATTAGCCGTTTTTTGATGCAAAGATCACTGCAGCAATCACCCACAAAGCTAAAAACACTATACAACATACTCATAGATCATTGCAAAAATCACCCCACAAAAAACACAGTGTGCATGTAGTCCACTAAACACTAGAGTCATCCATGAATGAGGTCAAGTAGTTAGCCAACAGAGATTATATCTAAGAAGGTGAAGGAACTAAGTGTCCGAACTCTGTAAAAAACATGATGTTTTGGAGGAGGCAAATGTTAGATTGTTAGATGTTATGATAGTTTTTTTCTCATTTTTCAAGATTTGAGCTCTGGTCCTTCTCCTTCAATTTCTTATACCCTTAGTTCAAACCAACAACATTCTCATTTTAAGTTTTTTTTTCTTTCTAAATGTATTAGTGCTTAAAGTGATTATTTTGTTGTATATCTTTGCTTTTTTTGTGTAGTGTTGTAACTGTTGTGTGCCAGTCTGCTAGACGATACAAGCATTTGTTGTCTCATTTTTGTGTATCACATTATGTATCTACCAATAATAATAGTCCACCATGTACTTAAAGTCTAGGAAGACATGAAATATAGAATGTATAATATGTGGTTATAATTGTATAGTTTGTCAGCTTTCAAAAATACTATCTGCATATCACCATTAAAGTAAAATTAATGTATTTTTTTTATAGTAATTCTATTTATAAAATATTTTCAACATCATTGCAATATACTTTTTTATATAGTAAATTGAAAAATAATAATATGAAGTTATTTATTTAGATTTTTTTTATACGTAAGGGTTAGTTTGTTAGATCTTATGTTTAGTTTTTTTCTCATTTGTCAGAGTTTGAACTCTAGTCCTTCAACTCCTAATTATACCCTTACCTCAAACTAGTTGAGTTACCCACCCCAATTATTATCTATAGATTAATAATATTTAGGTGGATTAAGAGATTTGCGTAGAGGGTTGTTTTTGGCAATTCTTATAAAGCTAAACTTTTTTTTTGGGGGGTTACAAAGGCATGTTGTTGGCCTGGAGAGAAGGTATTAAGGGCTCGTTTGGTGGTCATGATATGATAGGGACGGATAGGATATGAATAAGATAAGTTGTTATCATATCCGACATTTGATGTCTACCAGATAACCAACTAGATAGTATAACAATTTTAATATGAATTTTAAAAATTTTCGTTTTTATTCTAAATGTTTAATGTTTTCATATTTATTAGAATTTTTTTTTTAAATTTTCATTTTTTAAATTATATAAAAAGGCAAAATTAATCCTTGTGATACAATGACATATAATTTTTTTAAATTTTAAAAATATTGTTTAACTAATTTTTTTTTAATTTTAAATATTCTTTTTTTAGTTTTTACTTAAAATATAATTAAATTATTATAATTTTATTTTTGCTCTCGATAATTTTTTATGTTTTCAGTTTTTTAAAATAATATAAAATAACAAAATTAGCCTCATTACAAAATAAAATTAATTTTTAAAATTAATTATTAATATTTTGTTAAGTTAAATTAATTTTATATTTTTCATTATTTTATATTTTATATTTTATATACTTTTATATTTTATTAGATTTAAGTTTTTTTTTTTTTTTTTTTACATATTTTTAGTTTTTTATTTTTAATATATTTATATTATATAAAATGACAAATTTATCTTTTTATAAAATTACTTATAGTTTTAAAAAAGTAATTTTTATAATTTTGAATATTAACTTTTTAGTTTTTTTTAGTTTTTTATTTTAATTTTTTTTTATATTTTTATAATTTAAATTATTATTTTATTATATTTTAAATCACCATATCCTATCCTGTTGATTTCTAACCCAGCCTTCCTCTCAGGATTGAATTTTAACTTGGTGGATATGATATGTGACATGATTGGTTTATCCAATCCTGCTGGCTTACCAAATAATAGTTTAAGACATGATATGATAGTGTATCCTGTTACGATATGATTTGATATGATACGATATGATTTAATTATGTAATTATTGTGATTAATATTGTAATCATATTACGATATTAGGTTTGATTAGCCTTTATTTCTTTATCTCTTTTTCTGCTCTATAAATAGGAGCATTCTCTTGTAACATTGTGACACAACAAAATATATGCAAAACCTTTTTCTATATTCCTGCATTTAGCTTCTACATGGTATCAAGAGCTTAGGCTTTCGATTCCTACCTTCCTGTGGTATTCCCATCGTCGCCATCATTGGTTTGACTCCCTGTGGTGTTCGTGAAGTTGTTTTCTTCGTTTGTTTCTCGTTGGCTTGGTGTCCCTTCGTCGGTATAGTCCTAGTTCAGACTCTTCCCGTGATCGGTTAGTCTCACCGCCCCTACCGTTGGAACCGCCGTCGTCCGAAATTCCGACCGGTGAAATTTCGACCTCGTACGACGGTCCACACCCCGACACGCTCCGCTCCATATTCCGCGCGTGTAGTACACGCGCCAGTACTCCAGATCTGCTCCTGCTCCGTTTCAGCGATTCAGCCCGTGTTGCGAGCCGTTCCAGACTGCTCGCTAACCGGCTAGTCCGGCCCATTCTTGACCAGCGTGTTGACCCACCGTTGACCCTTGACCGATGGGTTTGACTCGTTGACCAACGCACTTTGACTTGTTGACCCGTGCCTTTTAACCCTTCCTAAGATTTTTTCTGTGAGATCTTTTCATTTTTGCGGTCGGTTTTCGTCAATTCTAATCTGATAGCTATTCTTTTAATTTATTGTGATCTAATGGAAAAACTTTGTGGTCATTGTCGTCAGTTCGGGCATTCCTTCTTCGACTGTTCGACTATTGAATGCTACAATTGCAGGAAAAATGGTCATATTGCTTCAAATTGTTGTCGATACTGCAAGCGATCAGGACACTTGATTCATAATTGTCCCACTAGTCCTCCACGATCTTACCAGAACAGGAATCCACATTGTCCCAGTTCCCGTTCCTCCAGGCCTGTATCTCATCCTGTTGTTGCCAATGAATCTCCAGGTTCTTCTTGCCACCTTTCACCAGCGTTCTCTGTCAGTGACCTTGCGTCTCTCCTCAAGAAGCTTCTTAATTCCTCTGGTAATGGTAATGCTCCTACAACCCTTTCCACCACACCAGGTAATGCTAAATGGTATTTAGACTCTGCTTGTTGTAACCACATGACCTTTGCATCTCATCTCTTTTCATCCTTATCCAAAAATGACATTGCCAGTTCTATACACACTGCTGATGGATCTGTTATAGATGTAAGTCATAAGAGTTCTATCTCTCTATCCAATCTCAGTTTACCTGACACTTATCTAATTCCTAAGCTAAATTTTAACCTTATATCTGTTGGCCAATTATGTGATCTTGGTTATGAAGTTACATTTTCTTCCTCTGGTTGTCATGTGCAGGATCCACGAACGGGACAACTCACTGGGACTGGATGTAAGATCGGAAGGCTATTTGAGCTCACTAATCTGCATGTTCCCACTGTGTCCAACATTTGTGCTGCTTCCACCGCCTCCACTATTCATCTTTGGCATCAACATCTTGCCTATAGTTCTCTTCGCAAACTCTGTCCTCTTGTGTCTTGGGGTGTGTTGGGATCTGTTTCTACCGAGTCTCTTAATTGTATTACTTGTCAAACTGCTAAACAACCGGCTTTGTCGTTTGATAATAGTACTTCTATTTCTGCTTCACCTTTTGATCTTGTGCATTATGATATTTGGGGCCCTGCTCCCACACCTACTATGGGAGGTTCTCGATATTTCGTGTTGTTTGTTGATGATTATTCTCGCTTTACTTGGATTTACGTGATGAAAAATCGTCATGAACTTCCTCAAATTTACATTAGCTTTGCTAATATGATTCGAACACAGTTTTCTAAAGTCATTAAAGTTTTTCGTCGAGATAATGCTATGGAATATCGAGATTCTAAACTCTTATCATTTCTTGGTGAACAGGGTACCGTGCCTGAGTTCTCATGTCCATATACCTCTCAACAGAATGGTCGTGCTGAGAGAAAGCATCGTCACATTCTTAACTCCGTCCGTGCTATGCTTATCTCAGCCTCTTGTCCTGAACGTGCCTGGGGTGAAGCTGCTTTTACTGCTCTCCATGTCATCAATCGTCTCCTTTTCTCTGTCCTTGGTAATTTTTCTCCTTTTGAGCGTCTTTACCATACTACACCCGATTATAACTCTCTTAAGGTCTTTGGTTGTGCTTGTTTTGTTCTTCTCCAACCTCATGAATACACTAAACTTGAGCCTCGTGCCCATCTTTGTTGTTTCCTTGGTTATGGCACAGAACACAAAGGTTATCATTGTTGGGATCCGATATCTCAACGTATCCGTATCTCCCGTCATGTTGTCTTCTGGGAACATATAATGTTCTCTTCCTTGTCCAAGTTTACGTCAATTCCATCCACCCCCACTCCTCTATTTACTAACCCTGATGTTGATCTATTTCTTCAAGTGAGCTCCCAGCCTCTTCCGATGTTCCATCCGGTTCTGATGAAGTTATTTCCACCGTTGATCCAGCACCTCCCACCGTTGAGCATCCTCCTCGGGTAAGAAATCCACCCACCTACCTTCGTGATTACCATTGTTTTTCTACTATGCTTCACCGTCATGAACCGCAGTCCTATAAGGAAGCCTCTATAGACCCTCATTGGCAGCCAGCTATGCAGGAAGAGTTACATGCACTAGAGAACACTCATACTTGGGACCTTGTTGATCCTCCTTCTGGTAAGCTTCTTGTAGGATGCAAGTGGGTATATAAAATCAAGACTCATTCTGATGGTTCTATTGAGCGGTACAAAGCTTGTCTGGTTGCAAAAGGGTTCATTCAAGAGTACGGTATTGATTATGAAGAAACATTTACCCCTGTTGCACGCATCACCTCTGTTCGAACTCTTCTCGCCATTGCAGCCACTCGACAATGGTCATTGACACAAATGAATGTTAAAAATGCCTTCCTTATAGAAGAAGAGGTTTATATGCGTCCTCTTCCAGGATATACTTGTCCTGCAAAAAAGGTTTGTCGTCTTCGAAAGGCTCTCTGTGGCCTCAAGCAAGCACCTCGGGCCTGGTTTGCTAAATTTCGTAGAACTATTAGTCAGTTGGGTTTCTCTTCCAATGCTCATGATTCCGCTCTTTTTACTTGGAAGACCAAAAATGGTACTGTTGTCTTGCTTCTTTATGTCGATGATATGATTATTACCGGAAGTGATTCCATTGGCATTACTAAGCTTAAGCAGTTCTTGTGTCAACACTTTGAGATGAAGGATCTTGGACCATTAAGTTACTTTTTGAGGCTTGAAGTTTTATCTTCTAGTGATGGCTTATTTCTCTCACAGGCTAAGTATGCTTCTGATCTTGTCTGTCGAGCAGATCTCACTGATTGTAAAATTGAACACACTCCTCTTGAAACCAATGTTCGGTTTACTCCTCAGGATGGTACTGTACTCGACGATGCCACTCTTTATTGACAACTTGTAGACAGTTTGATTTACCTCACAGTTGCTCGCCCGGACATCTCCTATGCAGTTCATCTAGTTAGTCAATTCATGTTTGCCCCGCGTATCACTCATTATGATGCTGTCCTTCGGATTATTCAGTATATCAAGGGTACCTTGTTTTATGGTCTTCACTACTCAGTTGCCTCTCCCTTGATTCTTCGAGTCTACTCTAATGCAGATTGGGCTGGTGATCTTAGTGATCGTCGCTCCACCATTGGATTTTGTATTTTTCTTGGAGACTCTCTTATTTCTTGGCGTAGCAAGAAACAAGACATTCAGATTGCCCACAATGATGTTTTTCATGAGCGCACCAAGCATATTGAGATTGATTGTCACTTCATTCGTCAGCATCTTCTCCGTGGTGATCTCCATCTTGTCTCCATTGGCACTCTTGACCAGCCTGCTAATTTGTTCTGAAAGCTCATTCTCCCGGCCGCTTCCGCACTTTAGTGTCTAAACTCAAGTTGGTTGCAGCTCCACCCACTTGAGTTTGAGGGTGGATGTTATGATATGATTTGATATGATACGATATGATTTAATTTTGTAATTATTGTGATTGATATTGTAATCATATCACGATATTAGGTTTGATTAGCATTTATTTCTTTGTCTCTTTTTCTGCTCTATAAATAGGAGCACTCTCTTGTAACATTGTGTCACAACAAAATATATGCAAAACCTTTTTCTATATTCCTGCGTTTAGCTTCTACATATCCTATCTTATCTCTCTTATCCTGACCACCAAACGAGCCCTAAAAGGCTTACAGTAGAGCAATAATGATATTTGGGCATAAATTTTGACACCATGTATGGACACCGTATAACTGATAGGGTATTTTGGGAGTGATGAAAATGGTGTTCGCGGATTGGTTGGATCAGTTTTGAGCAAAAAAGTCATCCGATCTAATGATGAAAACAATGTGCGGTTTGGATTGGATCGGTTTGTTTCCTTAAAAAAATATGATTCAGTCCAATCCAATCAAATACAGTTTGGATTTGATTGGATAATTCGGTTTTTGTCATACTTTATTTTTTTATTATGTCAAGTCTCCTTTCTATTTTTTTTTTTTTTTGGATCGGTTGATGAACACCCTTAGATGAAATACATGATGGGAGAGAAGAAAACAGTAAATAAGTGCTGAAGAGTATTTTTTATACGGTGTTTGACACCATTTTTATGTCCAAATATTATCACTCATGGTAGAGAGTGACAACTCACCATCATCAACCAGCTGAATAACTATCGTAACAAGAACTCAAGAAAGCATACTCTGTTTGAGAGGATTTTTAGGTAGCGTTTGGTACAAGTTTTAAAAAATATTTTCGGGAATGTTTTTATTTATTTATATAAACACCATATTATTCAAAAGGAGTACTTGGGGTACCCGAACCCATTTACAAGAAGCACCAGGAAACATATAAATATAAATAAAATACTGATATATTAGCTTTACAAATGATCAAAGTCCCAACCAAATCAAAATCGTAACGGACCAAAGCAACATACCACACCCAAACCAGTACCAAAAGGACCATAGTGAACCAATATTTTAAGATCAAAACGGACCCAAGCATCAAAACACAACCAAACAAATACCAAAAGGACCAAAGTGAGGCTCCATTTATGGTGCACACGGCTACTTTGGTGTGCACCAATGCACGCATATTTTGACCTGCTATCATAAGTAAGATTTGCACCATTTTATAAATTGTCCGTTGTAAGGGGCTATAGGCATATAGTACATTATTTGCCTTTTTGGTTCTTGCGGTAGTAGAACCAGATCTGGAGTGTGTTGTGTTCTTCTTGTGTCCAAAATATATTCACCACTTTCCCCTTATTTTTTGTTCCTCTCCCCTTTTTGTTAATGCTTCTTCTTCTTCTTACAAGACTTTCTACTCCACCAACTGGTCATTCAAAATTAAGAGCAGAGTTAAGGGTGTGTGCGCGCGTGAGTGAGAGAGAGATTTGGGGTGACAAAATGCTCAAAGAGGATATGGGGTGTTGATGGGGGCGGTAAACGGTGGTTGGATAAAGGGGACAAATGATGAAGTGGGTGCTATTGACATGTTCAAATTAATTTAACACTTTAACTTAACTCCCTGTGTTTTATCATCAGTTAAAGAAGAAAGAAAATGGTATGTTATATGTTATACATCTTACATGTTCCAAGCTTACAAGACATCAGAAGTGCTTGTGGTCAGGGGCTTACACATTAAAAAAAAGAAGAGATCTATAATTATTAGAAGTTCAGTATCTGCCAAAGATTGTTAAAGAGAAATGACACCGCAGGTGGTTTCAATGTCCACCTTGATTCTCTTTGGAAGCTAGAAGGCTCATCATGGTTCCTGGATTTAGTTTGACTTTGAAGGGGAAGAATGGGAAGGTGAGAGAAAGGTAGAGATGTTTAGTGATGAAGGTTCAAATTCGAAAGAAATTAAAATTATAAATGAAAAATAAAATAAAAATATATTTAAATTAAAATAAAACTCATGGTTGGCCGAAGTCCTTACATTTGCATCATCACTAGTCACCTGGGTTTCAGATGCAGGAAGTCATTTGTTAGACTGTGTTTTGGGTTTTAGTGATATCCATAATTTTTTTTAATTAGTTGTATCAACCAGTTTGACCGGTTCCAGGTAAACATGTTACCACCATTGATTCAATTTTTCACAAGATCCAACAGTGATAAGTGATGTGTGCACCAGTACACCTGTAAGTAATGCGTGTGTTGGAACCAAAATGGTCTTGGTTAATAATCCCTGAAAATTTTGATGTTAACTGTAGAAGGTGCTGAAACAATTGTTGTGATTTCATTCATAGTAGGAGTCTCTTTTATAGAGAGATTACAATAAAGGTAAAATAAATCAAATCAAATCAAATCAAATCAAATCTCTTCCTATAATTAGGAAGGAAATAAAACAAAATAAAATCAGAATAATAAAGATAAGATCAAATAAAATCAAAGAGGATAATATCAAGGATATATTCCCGATTCTCCTACACCCCCTAAACTTGGTGTATAGATATCTATCATGCCCAACTTGCTTATCAATTGCTAAAAAATGAGTCTTGCTAAACTCTTGGTCAAAATATCAGTTGTTTGTTGGTGGGAAGTCACAAAAGGAAGACAGATAATGCCAGCATCTAATTTTTATTTTATGAAGTGGCGATCAATCTCAATGTGTTTGGTTCTGTCATGTTGGACGGGATTGTGAGCTATGCCTATTGTTGCTTTGTTGTCACAGTACAACTTCAATGGAAGATCAACCTTCATCTTGAGTTCCTCCAAGACTCTGTAGATGCACAACCCTTCACAAATTCCTTAGGCCATTGCTCTAAATTCAGCCTCAGCACTACTTCTAGAAACCACACCTTGTTTCTTGCTTCTCCAAGTTACTAGATTTCCCCACACATAGGTACAATATCCCGAAGTTAATTTTCTTTCGGTGACTGATCCTTCCCAATCTGAATCAGTGAAAATTTTAACATTTCTCTCACTTGTTTTTCTAAAGTACAAGCCTTTCCCAAGATTGGTCTTCAAGTATCTCAAAATTCTGTAGACTGCCTCAAGATGTTCTTTATATTTGAAGTGCATAAACTGGCTTACAGCACTCATAGAAAAGGAAATATCAGGTCTGGTATGAGACAAGTAGATTAACTTGCCAACTAATCTCTGGTATCTCCCAATATCAATAGGAATATCTTCTTTCTCCCAAAGTTTCACATTTGGGTCCATGGGGGTACCGACTGGATTGTAACCACTCATTCCAGTTTCCTTTAAAAGGTTTAGAATGTACTTTCGTTGGGAAACCACAATTCCCTTCTTTGATCGAGTAACCTCCATGCCAAGAAAATATCTCAATGCTCCCAAATTCTTGATTTCAAATTCTACTGCCAATTTTTTCTTCAGCCTTCCCATCTCTATTACATCATTCCCAGCAAGAATAATGTCATCAACATAGACAATTAGTGCAGGAATCTTCCCATCAGAGGAAAATTTTGTGAATAGGGTGTGATCGGATTGTCCTTGACTGTATCCCTGTTTCTTCATAGACTGGGTGAATCTTTCGAACCATGCTCTCGGAGACTGTTTGAGCCCATAGAGTGACTTGTTCAATTTACAAACATTTGACCCAAATTTTTCTTCAAATCCAGGAGGCTCATCCATGTATACCTTTTCTTCTAGGTCACCATTGAGGAAGGCATTCTTCACATCCAATTGGTGCAAAGGCCAATCTAAGTTGGAAGCAAGGGATAAGAGAATCCTGACAATGTTCAATTTTACCACAAGAGCAAAGGTTTTTGAGTAGTCTATACCATAGGTCTGAGTAAACCCCTTGGCCACCAAGCGTACCTTGTACCTTTCTACGGATCCATCTGAATTATACTTCACAATGGAGGCCCATTTGCAACCCACAGTGTTTTTCCCAGCTGGTAAGATCATAACACTCCAAGTATTGTTCTACTCAAGAGCTCTCATCTCCTCAAGAACAGCTTCCTTCCATTTTGGGATTTTAGGACTTCCTGTACATTTTTTGGAACTTCTGTACTAGACAACTGTGAGGTAAATGCAGCAAAAGAGGAAGACAAATTCGAATATGACACAAATTTAGACAAATGATGCTTAGCACAAGATCTGATACCTTTTCCAAGTGCTATGGGCATGTGTAACTCAACTGATTCATTGTGACAATTAGGTTTAGAAGGGGATTTACCTGTATCAGGTTGACTGATTGGATTTTCCCTCAGTTCGGATTCATGACTGTGCTAGAGAGATAATTCTTCATTCCTTTTCTTACGGTTTCTTGAAACAAATAACTTTCCCCACCTTCGGTCACTATCCTTGAACCTGTTAATTTCTTCTTCACAAGAATCATCATGTTGTGGCATTTCGATTAGCTCTTCATTATTATCAATTTCCAAGGATTTTTTATCAGTGTTTTGATTTAAAGATGTAGACCCAGATTCTGTAGGAGCCTTACTCATGATAGGAGTAGGTCCAGATAATGAATCTTGGTCATTTGCTATTGGTGCAGTAGTATGAGTCTTAGAATCGTGTGAATTTTCAGAAAAAATAATGGTTTCAAAAAGAATCTTAATGTGAATTCCTACCTGAAGATGAATGTCCTTAAAAAAAAGGTTGTTCTTCAAAGAAAGTGGCATCCATTGTTACAAAAATTATTTTTTATTTTGGATCAAAACACTTGTGCCCTTTCTAGGTTGGAGAGTATCCAATAAAAACATATTTTATAGCACGTGGTTCTAGCTTTCCAAGATGCTTATGTTCATGAATAAACACAGTAGAACCAAATATTTTCAAAGGTAAATTGGCTGAAAGACGTGCCATAGGAAAGCACTCTTTAAAAATATGAAGGGGAGTTTGAAATTGTAAATCTTTGGACGGCATACGATTAATCAAATATGTTGCATTTAAAACAGCTTCACCCCACAAGCATTTTGGAACTTTTGTTTCGAAGAGTAAGGCTCTAGCCACCTCTAGGAGATGTCTATTCTTTCTCTTCGCAATCCCGTTCTGTTGGGGTGTATTAGCACAAGAACTTTGATGCACAACCCCTTTTTCAAGAAAGAAATTCACCAAAATTATATTAAAATATTCCTTTCCATTATCACTTTTGAAGACTTGAATATTTGTTTGAAATTGATTCTGCTCCATTTTAAAGAAACTTCTTACAACTTGACCAGACTCAGATTTTTCCTTTAACAACTACACCCAACAAAGTCTAGTGTGATCATCGATAAAAGTAATGAACCATTTTTTATTGGAGAGTGCACTTGCCTTATTGTGACCTCAAACATCATTGTGAATAATAGAAAAAGATTTTATTGACTTATAATATTGTATAGGAAAAAAAGAGTGACGATGTTTTGCAAATTCGAAAGTTTCACAATGAAATAACAAAGGGTCTTTATTACAAAACAACTTTGATAATAAATATTTTAGGTACCTAAAACTTGGGTGACCTAATCGTAAATGTCATAACATAGTGTCATTGTTGTTATCAGAAATAAAACTAGATTCAAAGCAGGAACCTATTGGTTGGGATTGTTTTTTTGATCCAAGTCCATCATCAAAGTAATAGAGTCCTCCATTCTCCTTAGCACTGCGATTCATCCTATAACACCCCACTTTTCGTTAAGTGTTTTGTTATATGCTTGTTTGGTTGTTAAGCTTATAGCCTAAGTTAGAAGTTGTTCGTTTAGGGCTTGGTGGGATTTTTGGCTTAAAAAGTCCCTTTCTGGTTCATGAGCACGACCGTGCTCATGACCAGCACGCCCGTGCTTGAAATCAGGTGTGTTCCCGATGTGCCCCTTGTGCCTTTAATTAGTTATTTAGATTCCTCGTGTGATTAACATTGATTATAAAACGAAAATGCGAAGGAATTAAAATTTGACCAACAATGAAAGATAACATCAAAGTCATATTATAAATACATACTTCATACAATACCAAAACACTGTCTAGGGCATTTTCTCAGTAAGATCCCTAGCAGGTACATTCTTATACAAACCCTTAGTTGCAGAAACATAAACACATAGTTCTAGACTCACTGGCCCTATTTACTTAAACGCTATTACTACCATCTACAGCTCGTCCTCCTGCGTCTGGCTCATAAGGAGTCCCGTCCAACTCCTCTACATTAAAGTCCTCGGTGAAGTCCTCAGCTGGTCCCTCCACATAGTCATCACCCGGATCTTCCGTAAAATCTTCTCATATCCATATAAGCAAAACATATACAAATACAAAAATAGGGGATAAGACACATGTCTATCATCAAAGGTGGAAAAATGGACATAGTATCGAAATATAATAATCATTAACACCAACATCTCTCAAAACTCCAAATCAACCTTAAACCACTATATGGTTCCTCTACCCTTACTCTCATGCAAACTTGGCCATCTATATTCCTGTCATTAGTCAGTAGTCCAATCGGTCCGGTGCCAGTAACTTAGTGCCCTGGTGCCCATACACCAGTATAGTAGATCCAAACTACTCTTGCCGTTGTACGGCGATAGAACCCGCCCTGGTGCCCATACACCAGTATAGTAGTTCCAAACTACTCTTGCCGTTGTACGGCGATAGAACCCAGTAGTTCCCGAACTACTCATGCTATTGCGCAATTAGTGCCATGGTGCCCATACACCATTTTAGTAACCTTTGCGCAACGCGATCCCTCAGGGACTCAAGGACTATCCCGACCTCGTGCGTTTCATCACACACGGCCATGAACCTTAACACATCTATATTATGAATCTCACCAACCCGCATTCATTATAGCCTAATGCCTCAACCTTCCACCACAAGTCTCAATACTCATTCAATATCTCATCTCATCTATACACTAAGGCTAGGCATCACTAATGCATCATAATTCACTCACCCAAATACATCTCTTAAATCACACATCTCGTGCCTTAACATTAACTAAACAGTTTATCATCCCAGGCAGATCATACTATATTATCAATCAACTACTCAAGTATCACAAGACATAATAATAAACAATTTATCACAACATAATTCAATAATCAATAAATTCAATCAACCTCGAATATCATAAGATTATCCTAACGGCGATAAACCCACAATCCCCAAATCATCATGGTTTCACGAAAAAGCTTCCAATGTGATTTTGGTCTTGTCGATTACTCGACCACTAGTAGGGTTTAGGTCGCCCTACACAATTATTATAATTTAAATACTACTTATCCGTTTCCGATGGTAGATTGGTTCTTTCCCCCACCTGATTGACGTGCGTGCTTTCCCGTAGAAGCTCCGAATGCGTCCATGCTACTACCAAGAACCTCAGCACACTGTCCAACAACATCCACAAATCTGCCACCGTCCATCCTTACACATCCACCGTTTCGCTTTGCGTCCCGTTACACGTACGAGTAACACAATTCGCCGGAAACACCAAATACCAACCCAATCAACAATAGGGTTTCAAATAACTAAATCTATTTGAATCAAGAGACAAAATCGATGGAAAAACTTACGAGAGCAACGGCTGGACTTAGGGAAAATCGGATTCAAAATATGCTCATGAATCCTAGGGAAAAACTACCAAAACAGGGCTACTGTTCGAGCTTCATTTCTCTGGACACATATCTTTATTTATAAAACGGAACGGTGAGACTGAAGAACTATCCTTCAGAAACAATCTCACAAAGTTTCAGCTCGATCCAACGGTTAACGAATCTCAGATCGCAATTATATTGTGACAGGTTTGGTGGTACCCGGGTTGAGTTTCTCACCTCCTAGGCCTACTGTCCGAGCTTCATATCTCACACTCTGGAGGTTTGTTCCAAATTATGACCGTTGGATATTAAGAACTACAAGTATTGAACCTTCTTCTAAAATTTGGGAATGATCCAACGGTTGAAGAGTGTTCGAAGACTCCTTCACTGCAACTGCTCCAACTTGGTTTCAAAGCTTCCATCAAAGGCTTCTTGCAACTATTGAGATTTCTCTCTCAATTCTTCTCCTCTAATCCGAAGTAGTGGTTGATAGAGAGAGTTAAGGAGATGAGGAAGATAACTAAGATCATAGAAGTGAGGGTTTACCTCTAAAAGAAAGTGAAAGAATGATCAAGTTGTGCAAGAACAACAATGGAGTTTTTGAAGAAAAAGTGAAGAAGAAATGGAAGAGATGAAGAAGTGAGTGAAGGGGGAGGGAGGCCACGGTTTTGGGGGTATTTATAGGGTAGATCTTAGGCTTTGTTTGGTTTGTTATCTTTAGATTAATGGGTTTTGTGATTATTTAATTAATATAATGATTAACCATAGTTAATAGTTAACTTAACTAAGGTTATTTTGGCTAATCATGGTTAATAATATGTGGATCACAATTAATGGAGGTGTGGCTGATTTTGGGCCACACATAGTGACTCACCAATGAGTCACTGATCCTATCCGTTAGCGGTTCCCAGAAATTCTGTACGCAGCTCCGTCAGTTACCCGATTTCGGTTTTTGAGAGGAAAATGATGAAACGAAAGCAAAATGAAATAGGTATGGTTTAGTATATATATATGCACGAAATTTAGGATATGTAGAAGGTTTACAACCACGTAAAGTGAGTGGTTAAGAGTGCGTAGATGTGTCTTGTTACTAACCGCGAAGGCTTGGGGTATTTTGGTCATTTTACCTAAAAGTCATGATTACTAGCATTTAATGCTCATAAATGCTTGGTGACTCATCCTCCATGAGTCATCATGTATGACTCGTTGTCCCGATCTCTTGACGGGCCTCTGCAGTTCCGTTTTCGACTCCGTCGGTTTCCCGATTAGGGTTTCTGTCTATTTTTCGATCGAAAATTTTCAAACTAACCAGACTCATTGAAAATATGATTTAATTATAAACCATTTCGTTTACGAGTCAAAATTAGGTTTTCTGATCATTAAAATCTTACTGTCAGTGAAAACACCGACTGTTTTCTGTTCGAACTTTCACCAAAATTCGTCCGAAAACACATAATATTTTATTTCTGATCAGAAATTTGGAAGGTAGACTTCCTCACGGACAAAATATAAAAAATCTACAAATTTCAGTTTTTGGGTCAAATTAGGGTTTTCTGTCAGTATAAAATTATACTGTCAGTTAAAAAAACGCAGACCGGTTTTCGTCTGAGTTTTAAACCCAAATTTTAACCATAGCCTCCTACCATAGAGTAAGGTTCTAGATATGATTTTGTTTTCTCCAAATTCATTTCCTAAGTCTCAGATAAAAATATAAATAAATATATATTTACTGTTAATACAGCGTATCCGAAAATCAGGGCTGTTACATTACTACCCCACTTAGAAAAAAAATTCCGTCCTCGGAATTTCGTGACTCAAACTAGACATCATCTTGTAATCGTATTCTAATCTAAAGATCCCACAATATATTCCTCATTGCTGTCTTTCCCCTAGATGACAACGGTAACTTCATAACACAATTCATTCTTATATCGTTCTATTTATCCTCGAAACAATCCATCACTTCATTATATTCATTGTCCTTAACATTTCACCTTGATCTATCATCCTTGAAGGACATAATTAAAACTTAATCCTTTCCTCTTCTTACTACTGATCCACTAGGGAACCTTATGTCAACATCTAACTCCCGCAATTAACACCACAATCAATACTACCCTAACTTCCTACTTCATGTATCCAATCACAGTCTTAGTTCCTTAGAATGTATTTCACTATTCTAGATTATATCACAATCATACATTGCAAGTCTCCAAATAAACATCTCAACACCCCTTAAGATAAACTACAATCAACATCTCAAGACTCCTTAAGATAAACTACAATCAAAAGAACTACGCCAGTTAGGATTATCTAACTCAACCAATTTGAATTTCTCTAGTAACCTCAATCAGAAATTATCATTTCTGCTCATATTCAACTTAGGTGAAATTACTATATACACTTTCGTTCATTCTTCCCAAACTCATACAATCAATCTTAACTACGAACATTAATCATTGCCCTAGGTTCCATAATGATACTATGCCTCGATCAACTATTTGACTTATAGTACTTGTCTCACTCAGTGATATTGATCTTAAGGTTTCACATCCTACCAGTCACAACTATACCTCAACAAAACTCTCATCACTTTCTTGTCTATCATGCTACTTAGACAAACAAACAAAGTCTACCAGATATCAAATACATACCTTGTATAAGATCCCAGATTGAGAATTCAGCTACCCTCACAGTAAACACTCTTTCAGTGGCCTGAGGTCTGGTCATCTGTTGTCCTGCTGCTGAAACTCCTTTTCCAACTCCACCTCTCTGAACACTGGTATATGACATATAATACTACATAAACAAGTATATAAATACTATATGCCATACTAATGTCAGTTATCGCATCGACTTCGGACACACTACCCAACTTCTAAGCATAGCTAAAATCCGATGTGGATTCAACTAGACACGGCCAGTAACAACATCCTAAACCTCACAGTCTGAACAGAATCAAACTGCTCTGATACCAAATGAGACACCCCGCTGTGCCCCTTGTGCCTTTAATTAGTTATTTAGATTCCTCGTGTGATTAACATTGATTATAAAACGAAAATGCGAAGGAATTAAAATTTGACCAACAATGAAAGATAACATCAAAGTCATATTATAAATACATACTTCATACAATACCAAAACACTGTCTAGGGCATTTTCTCAGTAAGATCCCTAGCAGGTACATTCTTATACAAACCCTTAGTTGCGGAAACATAAACACATAGTTCTAGACTCACTGGCCCTATTTACTTAATTGCTATTACTACCATCTACAGCTCGTCCTCCTGCGTCTGGCTCATAAGGAGTCCCGTCCAACTCCTCTACATTAAAGTCCTCGGTGAAGTCCTCAGCTGGTCCCTCCACATAGTCATCACCCGGATCTTCCGTAAAATCTTCTCATATCCATATAAGCAAAACATATACAAATACAGAAATAGGGGATAAGACACATGTCTATCATCAAAGGTGGAAAAATGGACATAGTATCGAAATATAATAATCATTAACACCAACATCTCTCAAAACTCCAAATCAACCTTAAACCACTATATGGTTCCTCTACCCTTACTCTCATGCAAACTTGGCCATCTATATTCCTGTCATTAGTCAGTAGTCCAATCGGTCCGGTGCCAGTAACTTAGTGCCCTGGTGCCCATACACCAGTATAGTAGATTCCAAACTACTCTTGCCGTTGTACGGCGATAGAACCCGCCCTGGTGCCCATACACCAGTATAGTAGTTCCAAACTACTCTTGCCGTTGTACGGCGATAGAACCCAGTAGTTCCCGAACTACTCATGCTATTGCGCAATTAGTGCCATGGTGCCCATACACCATTTTAGTAACCTTTGCGCAACGCGATCCCTCAGGGACTCAAGGACTATCCCGACCTCGTGCGTTTCATCACACACGGCCATGAACCTTAACACATCTATATTATGAATCTCACCAACCCGCATTCATTATAGCCTAATGCCTCAACCTTCCACCACAAGTCTCAATACTCATTCAATATCTCATCTCATCTATACACTAAGGCTAGGCATCACTAATGCATCATAATTCACTCACCCAAATACATCTCTTAAATCACACATCTCGTGCCCTAACATTAACTAAACAGTTTATCATCCCAGGCAGATCATACTATATTATCAATCAACTACTCAAGTATCACAAGACATAATAATAAACAATTTATCACAACATAATTCAATAATCAATAAATTCAATCAACCTCGAATATCATAAGATTATCCTTAATCGGCGATAAACCCACAATCCCCAAATCATCATTGGTTTCACGAAAAAGCTTCCAATGTGATTTTGGTCTTGTCGATTACTCGACCACTAGTAGGGTTTAGGTCGCCCTACACAATTATTATAATTTAAATACTACTTATCCGTTTCCGATGGTAGATTGGTTCTTTCCCCCACCTGATTGACGTGCGTGCTTTCCCGTAGAAGCTCCGAATGCGTCCATGCTACTACCAAGAACCTCAGCACACTGTCCAACAACATCCACAAATCTGCCACCGTCCATCCTTACACATCCACCGTTTCGCTTTGCGTCCCGTTACACGTACGAGTAACACAATTCGCCGGAAACACCAAATACCAACCCAATCAACAATAGGGTTTCAAATAACTAAATCTATTTGAATCAAGAGACAAAATCGATGGAAAAACTTACGAGAGCAACGGCTGGACTTAGGGAAAATCGGATTCAAAATATGCTCATGAATCCTAGGGAAAAACTACCAAAACAGGGCTACTGTTCGAGCTTCATTTCTCTGGACACATATCTTTATTTATAAAACGGAACGGTGAGACTGAAGAACTATCCTTCAGAAACAATCTCACAAAGTTTCAGCTCGATCCAACGGTTAACGAATCTCAGATCGCAATTATATTGTGACAGGTTTGGTGGTACCCGGGTTGAGTTTCTCACCTCCTAGGCCTACTGTCCGAGCTTCATATCTCACACTCTGGAGGTTTGTTCCAAATTATGACCGTTGGATATTAAGAACTACAAGTATTGAACCTTCTTCTAAAATTTGGGAATGATCCAACGGTTGAAGAGTGTTCGAAGACTCCTTCACTGCAACTGCTCCAACTTGGTTTCAAAGCTTCCATCAAAGGCTTCTTGCAACTATTGAGATTTCTCTCTCAATTCTTCTCCTCTAATCCGAAGTAGTGGTTGATAGAGAGAGTTAAGGAGATGAGGAAGATAACTAAGATCATAGAAGTGAGGGTTTACCTCTAAAAGAAAGTGAAAGAATGATCAAGTTGTGCAAGAACAACAATGGAGTTTTTGAAGAAAAAGTGAAGAAGAAATGGAAGAGATGAAGAAGTGAGTGAAGGGGGAGGGAGGCCACGGTTTTGGGGGTATTTATAGGGTAGATCTTAGGCTTTGTTTGGTTCCTTAAGCTTTAGATTAATAGGCTTTTAGTGAATTATTTAATTAATATAATGATTAACCATAGTTAATAGTTAACTTAACTAAGGTTATTTTGGCTAATCATGGTTAATAATATGTGGATCACAATTGATGGAGGTGTGGCTGATTTTGGGCCACACATAGTGACTCACCAATGAGTCACTGATCCTATCCGTTAGCGGTTCCCAGAAATTCTGTACGCAGCTCCGTCAGTTACCCGATTTCGGTTTTTGAGAGGAAAATGATGAAACGAAAGCAAAATGAAATAGGTATGGTTTAGTATATATATATGCACGAAATTTAGGATATGTAGAAGGTTTACAACCACGTAAAGTGAGTGGTTAAGAGTGCGTAGATGTGTCTTGTTACTAACCGCGAAGGCTTGGGGTATTTTGGTCATTTTACCTAAAAGTCATGATTACTAGCATTTAATGCTCATAAATGCTTGGTGACTCATCCTCCATGAGTCATCATGTATGACTCGTTGTCCCGATCTCTTGACGGGCCTCTGCAGTTCCGTTTTCGACTCCGTCGGTTTCCCGATTAGGGTTTCTGTCTATTTTTCGATCGAAAATTTTCAAACTAACCAGACTCATTGAAAATATGATTTAATTAGAAACCATTTCGTTTACGAGTCAAAATTAGGTTTTCTGATCATTAAAATCTTACTGTCAGTGAAAACACCGACTGTTTTCTGTTCGAACTTTCACCAAAATTCGTCCGAAAACACATAATATTTTATTTCTGATCAGAAATTTGGAAGGTAGACTTCCTCACGGACAAAATATAAAAAATCTACAAATTTCAGTTTTTGGGTCAAATTAGGGTTTTCTGTCAGTATAAAATTATACTGTCAGTTAAAAAACGCAGACCGGTTTTCGTCTGAGTTTTAAACCCAAATTTTAACCAAAGCTTCCTACCATAGAGTAGGTTCTATATATGATTTTGTTTTCCTCCAAAATCATTTCCTAAGTCTCAAATAAAAATATAAATAAATATATTTTTACTGTTAAAACAGCGTAATTAAAAACAGGCTGTTACAGTTTCCACCAAACTCAACCAGTTTTTAGAGATTTGGAAACATTTGGGAAGCGTTTTTTCATCTGTGCCAATCAGAAATAGGTAACGTTTCTTCCTTTTTAGTTTCCTTTCGTGTTTATGAATGGGAGACTAATATGGTTGATTTTCTTTGACCAAGGCTCGGAGTGCTAGCTGAGCCGCTTGGGAATACGAAACCGGTTTGCCGTTGGGAGCTTACGTTTGAAGTGTTCAATCCAGGTATGGGGAGATGGGTAGTGTAATCATTAGGCAGTGGGGGTAGTGTAAGGTAAGGGGTTAGTTGTCGTATATGTATGCCTGTTGATGAATGATTACTTTGTGATAACATGCTTCTGGCTGTTTTAGTATGTGATGTTTATGCTTCATGTTCATAATATATGCTGTTATATGTTCATGTTGGTTGTCCTATGAATATGATGTTATGTTGATCGTTGTTGAAATGATTGTTGTTATTGTTGAATTCTGATGATAAGAGTTTAAATGGGTTAATTAGGCTATTAAAACGACTTAATAATTAATGGATTTAATCCCCTAAAAATTGGTTAGAATCTGTGTTGAAACTCGGTCCAGAACAGCACTGTCGCGCGATGAGCATGACCGTGCTGAACAGGGAGCACGCCCGTGCTCCTAGTTTGAATTCTGGAAAATTGGCCGCTGCTTAAGCACGACCGTGCAGTGGAGGAGCGCGACCGTGCAGCGGAGGAGCGGGACCGTGCATAATAGGAAGCACGACCGTGCAGTTGAGCACGACCGTGCCTAAAAGGAAGCACATCTGTGCTCCACTTAGGTGGCAGCACGACCGTGCTGGGGATCAAGCATGCCCGTGCTCTGCTCCAGGACAGAAGATGAGATTAAAGGCTCTAAGGGGTTTTAACCCCGATTATCCTCAATAACGTTATGATAACACAACCAATCAACGATGAACGTTAGATAACCTAGTTAAAGACTAATGAAGATAATTAATGATGACAAGATGGTTAAGCTGGTACCTTATGGGTTACCGCACGTTGCTAGCTCTAGTGCTTATTGGCCAAAATGGCCTCGATGCTTATTGGTCGAGGTGTTGATAAGTTGTACCTTGGTGCTTATTGGCCAAGGGGGCCTTGACCCCGGATGGGTCTAAGGTGTTGATGATAATGATGTTAAGTCTTGAGTGCTTATCGGCTCAAGCAGAGAAGATGGTTGCCCTGTTTGCTGTTGTGCCCATGCATCATGCATCAGAGTTGTTAGTTAGGGGACGTTCGACATAGGGGAGATCGTCTGAGAGTAAGGCGATCTGGCCATCCACGGTAGGTTACCCAAGGTTTGGTGACCGTGTGCCCCCGTGATGAGGCATCCAAGGTTTGATGCGTTGACTATCCATGGGTTCACCCGAGGTTTGGTGAACTGCTGGCGTTGGTGCTTCTATGACCAATGTGGATATGTAACTCTGAAGTCATTCATCCTGAGTTAGTTGCATCCATATGCATAATGGAGTAGCGGAGTAGTGTTGCATTGCACTGCATAGCATACTTGGTTGTTATGTCGTTGATGTATGATGATATAAATGTTGATGTATGCTTATGATACTGCCATGCTTGTTTGTTTACCTTACTTCCTATTCCCATGCCGTTGTGTTTACATGATTCTTACTCCCCGTTCTCTGTTTTCTTGTTTGGCATGTTTGACTTTATGCAAAGGATGGCGAGCAGCCCGGAGAAGAGTGACTCTGAGGAGCCACCGCTCACAGATAAGATTTCCCCTTTCTGTTAATTTAGTTTCAGTTGTATTCCGAGGTTTTTCCGGAACGGTTATACCAGCTCTGTTGTGACATCGGGTTGGGTTGTTTTGTTATGTTTATTATTGTTTAAACATGGTTTTTATTTTCTGCGTTTTGTGAACTCGTTCATGTGGGACCTTTCTACTCATGGACAACCGTTTTCAATTAAATGATTAAATGCATGCTAATTTTATATTCTTTATCTTTATCATTTTTATAACATGTGGGGTAGCAGGGTGTCACACATCCTCCCCGTGTTCAAATCCTGAAACACATAATGAGAAGGAAAGAAATTAATTTGACAGTTTTTATCCCGGGCTAATTTACCTATCGATAAAAAACTACATGAGAAATTTGGGACATGAAGGACATCTTGGAGAGTTATCGTTGGAGACAGGACAATGGACTCTTTCCCTGTAATGGCCGATAGAGAGCCATCTGCAATTTTAATTTTCTGGTTACCTGCACAAGGACTATATGAAGAAAAGAAACTAGACTCTCCTGTCATATGATCAGTAGCACCTGAATCACAATCCAAGTATGGTTAACACTAAGAAGGGCAGTTTTAACAAAGTTACCTTTCTGGGCTATGAAGCAGGAAGGAGTTTGAGATTCAAGAAGTTTGTACAATTGATCTATTTGTTCCTTAGTGAAAGGAAACGAGCTTGAAGAAGATTGCTTCTCTTGATCAGAGGTACTAACTTGGAATGCACGATTCTCACCATCACCTTTCTTCTTCCAATTTGTAGGCTTGCCATGGAGTTTCCAACAAGTCTCACGAGTATGACCCGAGTGCCTGCAATGCTCGCACCATTTATTAGATTTCTTCCCATCTTTCTTCCCCTCTTCATTGTAGTTTCTAGTAGCAAGTGCAGAGCCCTCTATTTCTGAAATCGGAGCTGCCTTACCCATCATAACTCCTTGTCTGGCCTCTTCTCTCCTTACCTACGAAAAAGTTTTATGAATAGTTGGCAGAGGCGTCTTCTCCAGAATTCTACCTCTTACATCATCAAGTTCCTTATTTAGTCGAACAAGAAACATAAACACACGATCATTCTCTTGCCTTTTGATGAATAGGACACTGTCTTCAGTACACTTCCAATTGTCCTCATAGCAGAGATCCAGTTCCTGCCATAGAGTCATTAGTACATTAGAATAAGTAGTCACATCTCAATTACCTTGTTTGGCATGCCATAACCTGGATTTTAAATAAAAGATTTGAGAGGAATTCTGAATGTCAGAGTATGTATCTTTGACAGCTTCCCAGTCATTTTTCGCAGGTTGCAAGAACATGAAGGGCTTTCCAATTGCTGGTTCCATGGAATTAATTAGCCAAACAATGATTAAAGAATTCTCAGATTTCCTGAACCTGAAATTTGGATCCTTGTTTGTAGGTCTCGGTGTGTCTCCTGTAAGATAGCCAAACTTGCTTTTGCTTTTCAGGATCAATCTAACAGTCTGAGACCATTATGTATAGTTTTTCCCATGAAGCCTCGGAATCATTGACCTGAAGGGAATTAGAAAAACCCTCTTGGCAAATAAAATGACAGTTCAGACCTCTGCCGACACCACCACCGGCGCCGCCTGCACCACCCGCCCCGTCGGCGCCACCTGTGCCGCTGCCTGCACCATTGATGCCGCCGGAGCCTACACCTGTGTCTGTGCCTGCGCCCTACTCGTGTGACCTGTGGCAGCGCCTCCTGCATCGTCAGTTCCTGGGCTGCCTCCTGTCACGCTGCTATTATCTTCAACAACACCTGTAAAGGCGTGCTTCCATGAGTTTGGGCGTGCCGCAATGGAGGGGAGAAAAGAATTCGAACCTAGAGCTGCTGATACCATATAGAAGGTAGTGAAACAATTGTTGTGATTTCATTCATAGTAGGAGACTCTTTTATAGAGAGATTACAATAAAGGCAAAACAAATCAAATCAGTTCTCTTCTTATAATTAAGGAAGGAAATAAAACAAAATAAAATTAGAATAATACAGATAAGATCAAATAAAATCAAAGAGGATAATATCAGGGATATTTTCCTGATTCTCCTACATTAACAAAAAATTAAGTTTGTATGGCAAAGTTAAGTTTATGGACTAACTCGTCTATTCAAGTGTGCAGGACTGTTTTTGTATCGCTAGACGAGGGCGCAAGTCTAGAGCACTATATATAAGTCCAAAGGCTTATCTCTGGTCTACTCTAAGTTCGCTAGACGAGCCGCTAATCTATCCCACGAGAAAATAGATAGGCTAAGAATAGCAAGTCCAAAGACTTGTAGACTACCCAATAAAAGGTAGACGATCTGCTATGTAGACTACCTGGTAAACGCTAAACGACCTAACAATAGACTAATCGGTAGAACACTAGACGATCTGTTACTAGACTACCCAGTTGCTACTCTTCAAATTTAAGACTGCACGACCAAAGACGTACCTCTTAGCAAATCGTCTACTTAGTACTTTTATTTCAGAATGTTTATTAAATGATTATATGTTTCAATATGTTTGCCTTGTTCGCTTAAATTGTTTAATCATTATTTCTTGGTAAGAGAAATATAGTACCCTCGATTACACAAATACCTTTGTACTCTGACACAAGCTACTGCAAAGTTGACTCGGTACAAAGAAGGAAAGACAAAAGGCAACTTTCGGGTGCAAAAGAGAAGTGATAGTACCACTTTGAGCTTTTCTGATAACCAAGAGCTCTTTTCGTAGTATCATATCAAGTTATCAGAACTCAACGGATCATAGCATTAAATGCTATCTCTAAACGGACGGACATATATTGAAGACCATTGAAGAAACAAGAGTTGAGACTGCATTCATGCACCATAAAAGCCTTCCCAAAGTAAACCATTACATGAAGCCCCTGCAAGATAGAGTATAATAGTAGGCACATAACTAGACCAGCAGGAATCCCAATAGAAGGCAAATATTAAATACACAAAAAGGAGTAAACCACTAATCCCAATAGAAGTAATGTGTGTATGGATTGGCTTGCCACTTGGAGTATTGAGCAACAACATGGCATTTTGGAGCTGCATGTTCCCAATGTGGGTTTAAACTATCTTGTTAGTGATGATATATCTAGGGCCTCAGTACCCTGCTTAATGTTTAGTCAGTTGTTTTGTTTTGTTCTTTGGGCTTTGTGACCCTTTCTTTAAAAAAAAAATTAAAAATATTTATTTGTAGTTAATTTTGTAAGGATTAAATAGCAAATAATGTGATCAATTTTTAAATAATCAAAATTTTAAAATAAATTATAAACTTACATATTTTTAAAATTTTATTTTATCTCATAAAAATTAGTTTTTTTATACTTTTGTTAGGTTTATCAAACATGCAATATTAAATTAAAAAATATTTTTTTTCTAAAAAAACCATTTTGCAGTGGATATTAATTTAAAATTTAAAAAACTTATAATAACATATGGTTTTTTAGAAAGATCGCCAAGGTGGAAATTTTTGTTTTTTGATAAGCCAAGAGTGTATTAAATGGAGTACATAGGATACTCCAACCAATATACAAGAACAAGGAAGAGGAGAAAAGCTTGTAATTAATACTGCTCCTAGGACTAAAAAGCAGGATCAAATGTACAATACCACCCCAAAAAAAGGGAAAGACACAGTGAAACAGAAAATACAACCAAGATCCTGAAACCAACCAAATTGGACTAATTAATCTAAAACCTCACAAAAGCCACCAAACCCAGCCAACGGCAAAAATATATGAATATTTTTTTGGTATTTGTGCCCCTTAGCAGGCTTTAATAACACTAAATAGTGGAAAAAATTGCAATAATGAAAAAACATTAATCAAGTGATTTTACAAAAATTCTTGTTAAAAACCGTGTGTGGAATAAAATAAACTCTTGGAGTGGCAGGTCTTTGTCAAAGGCAGGTAAGGAGGTGATAATCAAGTCAGTGCTTCAGTCTATTCCTACCTATTTTATGAGCATTTTCCTTATCCCCACCTCTCTAAGGGATGAAATACAGAAACTTATGAATTCTTTTTGGTGGGGTAGTGGTGAAGATCGTGGTAAAGGCATCAAATGGCTCTCTTGGGATAAACTAGCTATGCATAAGATGGATGGTGGTATGGGGTTAAGAAATTTGTCTGCTTTCAATGTGGCGCTTCTTGGCAAACAAGGGTGGAGGTTAATGTCTCAACCTGAGTCTATTGTTGCGAAGCTATTCAAAGCTAAATATTTTCCACATTGTGATTTTCTGGATGCTAGTATGGGCAGCAACTCTAGTTATGTATGGCGTAGTTTGCGAGGCCAGAGTTGTCTTAAAGACGGGCACTAGATGGAAGATTGGAGATGGGTCCAGTATTCGTGTTTGGGTGGATAACTGGACTAAAGAAGATTATGTTCTTAACCCGCTAAACCCGGATCTTGTTAACTCTGAGTTGCTGGTTCGTGATTTATGGCTCTCTGGGTCAAAGGACTGGGATGTTAGTAAGGTCCTTAGTATTATGCCAGCTGCAGATGCCGAGTTGGTCTTCAAGACTCCTTTGCTGGAAGCTGTCAAGGATGATGGGCGCTGCTGGTGGCCTGATAAAAAAGGGACTTCTACTGTTCGCTCAGCGTATTGGGTGTGTCTCAATAGAAATTGCACAGTTTGGGATGATGTTGATGAGCCTGTCAATACCATCATTCATAGGGGAGCCTCGGTTTTGCATGAATGGAGTGAAGTTCGCAAGACCATTTCCATCCCACAAGGGCCTACCGTTGTCGCTGAGAGTGTTCACTGGGCAAAGCCTCCTCATGGCTTTGTCAAGTGTAATATAGATGCTTCTTTTGTTGTGGAAAGTAATAAAGTGGGTATTGGTTTGTGCCTTAGAGATGAGCAAGGCATTTTTCTTGGGGCTAAAACTTGTTGGTTTAAACCAACTGTTGACATTCATGTGGGGGAAGCTACTAGTCTCTACTTTGATATTAATTGGATGAAGGATCTTCGGTATAACACAGTGATTTTTGAGCTTGATTCCAAATTGGTAGTGGATGGTTTGCATTCCTCTATTGCTGATTTTTGGTTCTGCTATTTCCTCTTGTAAGGAGTTGAATTTTTCTTTTTGTCAAAACTCTCATGTTGAGTATACTAGGAGACAAGCTAATATGGTTGCTGTTTTTTTTTTTTTGAAACCTAATATGGTTGCTCATACCTTAGCTAGGTGATCATTTCTCATGCTAGTCCTCATTTTTGGATTTTTGATTTTTAATGAAATGTAACAGTTTTCTTTCCTTAAAAAAAAGTGATTTTACAAAAATGCTAGAGTCACCACCTTATTTTTATATATAAAGATTATCATTTTAATTTCGGCTCTGTTTTTTCGTTGATCAAAACAGCACGTTAGGAGCTTTACGAGACAAAAGTAGTATATTAGTAGCGATTACTGTAACCTGTACAAAGTTACGTATGTTAAGAAATCAAAAATAAAAATATTATATTGGAAGTCATATATATAATAATTTGAACATTAAAATATCACTCTTTTTAATACAACATTTCTATTTCATTCTTCCTTAACATATGTAAAGTTGCACGTGTTTGAAAAATCTTATTAGTAGTAGTTTATAATAACTCTGAGCCTAACCGAGAAAATTTTAATATAATTTTTTTTAAAAGAAAAGAAAAGAAAAAAGTGAAACGGCCACCTTGTAATGCGGACACGGTTCCGTTTTGTTTCTCGTTGGTAATATTTCATCTCGGATTTCCTCTCCTACCAGTTCCTCTTTGATTTCATTTTCTTAGGTAATCAAACCTCTCCCTCCCTCCCTCCCTCCTTCATCCACATTTTTCTTATTTTTCCAAATGAATTTGAATTTGCAATGAGTTTGATGATTTATTTGTTATTGTTAGATTGAATGCGATGGAATCGAGTTCGACCCACGAATTCGATTATTTGTTCAAGTTATTGTTGATTGGAGACTCTGGTGTTGGCAAGAGTAGTCTCCTCCTCTGTTTCACCTCTGATAGCTTCGAAGATCTCTCCCCCACTATTGGTTCGTTTTTTTTCTTCCATTGAATTCTCACATGCAATTTTGCATCCCTTGTTCATTTGTTGGTAACATAAAGTTTATGTATCTTAGAAACATGTCATTGTTATTATCATTGTCAGAGCTAGCATTTGCATAATGGGTTCACTTTAAAGAAAGACTTGTAATAATAATATAAAAAGTGATGAATCGTGTACCAAATAACCCGTGCAGCGTGTACCTGGTAAGTGTGTTTGCCACGCGGATAAAATGGGATGGAGCATGATGTCTTATTTTTTTCTCTTTGGTTCCACTTTTTAAATCACATTTACTATTCTGTTCTATTTATAAAACACATCAAACATAGAATAGAACCTATATATTCTGTTCTGTTCAATTCTAGCATGTCTATCAAGCATTGCGTTAGTACCTAGTGTAGTCTTGCTCATAGCATACTGACTTTCTCTGCTTTGTTTTATTTGCTATGTCTATATGTTGTTGTGTTCAAATTGCAATTGATTGTGGAATGTCACGACCAATTATTCTTGTTTATGACTAATATTCTATGATTATTTGTGAACGCCAGGTGATCTAGTGTTTCGCGAACCAACTTCTTTATAAATTAGTTGATTAATGGTCCTGCTTTTGTATCTTGTTTATGTAGGTGTTGATTTTAAGGTTAAATATGTCACGGTGGATGGTAAAAAGCTGAAGCTTGCCATTTGGGATACAGGTATTTTTTTTTCACTTGTGTTTATTTATTGATGTTTCACATTCTAGTTTATACTTTTTTTTTTTCAAATACCTGTCTAGTAGTAGTTCGTAACTGTTGATATGATGATCATGGAGACCATCTTTATTTTGGTCATAACATATTTGGTTGATTCTTCTTATTTAATTATGCAGCTGGTCAGGAGAGATTCAGAACATTGACAAGTTCTTACTACCGAGGAGCGCAAGGGATCATTATGGGTGAGTTTCAATTCCCCATTTCTTCATTCACCGCCATCCTAGTTATGTATTTATTAATTGGGCAAAAGTTTTTGAATTTTCATGGGAACGTAGATATTTTAACATTTTGTATGATGCCTCATATAAGCAGTTTGCATTTGTTTGGAAGTTGACCTATGCTCCAATCTTTGTAGGCAATAAGGTACAGTGATTCACTTTGTAATGATGATATGAAGAAGTTGGTTCTTTGGTGAGAGGGGTTAAAGCCAAAAATTTTCTTCCATGCTGAGTTATGCTATCATCCACAGTTAAAGCTTCTTTGTTGTTTCACATAGAAAAGCTAATCTTTTCAACGTAGTGATGATAGGCATATTGCTCTAATTTTAATTAGATTCATTGTAGAAATGAGAAACATTACTGGTTAACCATAAGTGAAGAGAGGATTTTGAAAAATATTTTCTTTGATGCCCTCAAGCATGTATGGAGCATGTAAACTATTTGGTTATTTACAAATTAATACACTTAAGTTTAAGTGAATTTCCTTGACCTATAATAAATCTTGGAATGTCATTTCAATATGATTGTGATAGTTGAAAGTCATTCATGTTGCTTGAAAGAACTTAACTATGCATTGAACATTGATAAGGATATTGGTAGGCAAATACCGGAAGCATACTTTCCTACATAAATCATGCTGTGGCTTGTTAAGTGAATTGCTCGTCTAATTGATCTGTGGCAGTTCAATGATCAAACTGCAGTTTTAGTTAAGTTGATTGGATTCACCAGGAAATGGCTGTCAGATCTGTATCAGATGCAATTTGTTGAATAGTCTTTGGAAATTGGGAAATGTAACACCCCACCCCCCCGCACGGGTAGATGTACTGCTGAAATTTTATTTTAGTTTTGTATTAGCTGCTAATTTCTTCATTTTGTTCCGCTGAGTGATGCAGTTTATGATGTAACTCGGCGAGAAACATTTACAAATCTCTCTGAAGTATGGGCAAAGGAAATAGACCTTTATTCAACAAATCAAGATTGCATTAAGATGCTTGTTGGAAACAAAGTGGATAAGGTATCTTCTTGTTGGAAGTTTACAATGATATGCTCTCTGTTCATCTTTCTGGTGTATTCTTCAATCTTGTCAAGATGTGTTTGGGTACCCAACTTTATAAATATCTTTCTGGCTATTTGTGTTGGGAGTCCATGCATGACTTGCTCATAATCAATTCTTAGGAAATTGTGGTGCAGAGAAATTACTATTGGATATCTTTAGATTAATTTCTGTCTATTCAATTTAAAGAGTGTGGGAGGAAGGAGGAAGAACTTTCCCTTTTTGAGGGGTTATGTTGTTTATAGGTGGAGCATGATGCCTGAGTTTTTTTTATCAGATCCCTCCCATCTGTTATGGAACAGGGTTGTTTTTCTGGCTTCCATATGGATGTATGGATGTCACTTGTCAAGCAGTCAGTGTGTGGTCTTTTATGAGGTTTCTGTGATAGATGTAAAAATGACTTGAGGACCTTCTTTGGGCTATTGTACTTGTCTTTGGTCTGTTTTGTTTTGTGTTTACTTCTCTAGTTCTTCTTGGACGATTGCTTATCCTCTCTTTTTATTCCTTGGCCTGATTACTTATCTTCTTTTTGGCATTTTCTCTTCTAGTTCTTCTAGGAGGTTTGCAGACCTTTCTTTATGTTTTTTTAAAAAAAAAAAAAGATTAGGAGGCAGACTTGTTTGATTGATTTTAAATGGTGTTGAAGTAAATGTATATCCCAAATTACATCAAGTCCTCTTCCATAGGACGTCATTAGCAAATGCAAATCCATTTCCATTTTTACCCATCTGTAGTCTGCTACACGTCACATTTGTTTCGTGTTTTCACTTATGCGTTATATTAGATCCTATTACTATTTTTTTTTTTCATGCATTCCATTAGTGGACTTGATGAGCAGGTGGATAATATTTGTTTTTCAGGATGGTGATAGGGTTGTGACCAAGAAGGAGGGAATAAACTTTGCCAGGGAATATGGTTGCCTATTTATTGAATGCAGTGCTAAAACTCGTGTTAACGTACAACAATGCTTTGAAGAGCTTGTTTTGAAGGTATGTTGAGTGACATGCATGCCCTTTTTCTAACATATCTTTGGTCCATAATTGGTTTACTGCATAACACTCCTCATTCTTTTAACAATATTACTTTCAATTTCAAGCAAGAGCACTAGCTCATTATAAAAGTAATAGGAGCAAATCATGACTATTGAGTCATGCATAAGTGACATGTGACATTTTTTTAGTATCCTGACCATTGATGTAAGATTCAATGGGCAACATTTGCTTCTCTTACTTCTCATAATATGCCGATCATCTTTGCATGATATGCCCCCTGTATATAATTGCCAAGGGCATGAATGTTTACTTGAGGAAATTACCCTGTGCAAGCTTGGGAAAGTAGTTATTTTACCCAAGATAAACAATTAATTATATCTCATTCTCATGCATCCAGATTTTGGATACACCTAGCCTCTTAGCCGAGGGCTCTAAGGGGGTTAAAAAGAACATATTTAAGGACAAGCCACCCCAGTCTAATGCCACAAGTAGTTGTTGCTGATGTTAAGAGGCTATTTCACTCATTGCGTTTTAAGATCACCAAGAGAAAGGTGTTGGATCCATTGACAGAATCAGATTTGTAACACAAGTTTATTGGTCATTTAGCAGCTGCCGAAGCCTTTTAAAAAAATTCCAGGTTCCTGTCTTGTCTTGAATATTATATTATATGTAATATAATGATGATGGTTTTCTGTTTTTTCTTTGGACTTTATTTGTTTTTGTTGAGTCACACTTAATCATATATTCATATTGTATATAACGTCTAGACAATGGCGTTGGTCTAACCTATGACCATTCTAAGAGCAAGACTAAATAGCAAATTTGTTGGATAAGCCTGCTTTTGTAGGTAGCTCCTGTTGTATTATCACGCCAACTATAGGTTCTTGGAATGCGGTGCATGAGTGGCGGTTTCAATATATATTTGGCAAATGTAGACTTGTTCAATGTGCAGATAAATAAAGAGTTATACAATAAATTTCAGAAATGCTTTGGTGTTTGTAACTTTGATGTAAGTAGCTAGTTCTTTGAATTTTAGTTACACGTGTTGCGAAATGCTACTGTCAATTGCAAGATGTTATTGGCATTGCTACACTGAAATGGTGGGATTCGGATCCCCTCCTTTTCTTCTTTTATGTTTTCTCTCATGTTACGAGAGGGAAAGATAAGATAAAATTTGCTTTTCTTTGTAGGGTCATTCAAATTTAGTTGCCTTGACTGTTGCATATTTTATTTTTTGTTTTCAATTTATTTTGTTTGTATTGAATGAGTTTTAAATTCATATTAATATTAATATGTTTCTTAAAGCTTGCCAATGTCTTCAATTAAATTGGGTGTTGATTTGACTTGGAAAAATTGGTAAAAAAATGCCTTTGAAGTTGATATTATTAATATGCCAATTTTAGAACGTTGATGAAGAAGAGGAAAACTGGGAGCAATAAGTTGGAGAAATTGGGTGTGAATTTGTGTTTGTGAAATGTCGCCTTCATGGTGTTAGTGAGGAAAAAGAAGTGTTGCGAAGTCACAGTAGTTGTCTCTACTATATATGCTCATTACCCACTCTTATTCCTAGTCGAGCAAAGAATACAAAATAAACGTAAATGAAAAGAAAAAAATTACAAATTTTCTACTCGAGGTAACTTGCATGTGACAATTATGTTTGCAGTTCACGACTTCACATCCAAATGGCGACAGCCTTAACTCGCATGTGTTTATGAATTTCCCTGACTTGAGCTTGCTCCCTTCTTTCCCTTACTTGGCCAAACCATATATTGATGGTTAAGATTAAAACATAAAGCCACATGACTTTTTTAAGTGGTCATATGACCATTAAATAACTTTCAATCTTGATATATATATATATATATTACTACTTCTACTTATTTGTTATTTCTCTTGCACTTGCTTTTTTTTCACGGCTGATAGGAACGCTTGGGGCTTTTAGCTTATTTCTTAAATGGGTCTTGTCATTATTGTGTTTCATTAAGATGAAAATGAAAATTCATATTCATAACACCCAACAGCAAAATTAAAAGAACTAGTTATATTCTTAAGAATTGGTATACAGTCAAAACAAATGAGACAAAACAATCACTTTTTGTAGTTTCAAGAGGGCTTTATGGCTTAAGAAAAATGATATTTGCACACCCAAAATTGACATCCAAAGTTGACACCTTAGTTAATCGGTACAAATGTTTGGTTAATTCAGTTCATTATATGGTTAATCACGTGTAAATATTTAGTTAATTCATAATGACCCATTAATCATATAAAGAACTGAATTAACCAGATATTTACATGTGATTAACCAAATATTTACATGGTTATGAAAAATAAGCTTCATATAACCTATTAACCATATAATGAACTGAATTAACCAAAGATTTATACATGATTAACCAAGGCGTCAAACCCAGGTGTGCAAATATCATAACTCATGGCTTAATACCCGTGGTTGGTGGGTATGAGAGATAGTTAGAGCTCTCATTTTTGTTGGCGGTGGGCTCAATCTCAACATGAATGCATGATGAGATTGAGTGGATTTAATACAATCTAAATGGAGATTATGGTAAAAGAAAGATAGGTGTTGACAATGACAAAGTTAGGGTTTAAGTTTGGAGCAGTTGCCCTTTCGGGGTCTCCACAAGGATCCGTGGGGTGGTAAGGAATGGGGACACTACCAACCCAAGGGCAAAGCTGGCAAAGCAAGGGCTTTAGGTTTTAACAGAAATTTACTTCGTAGTTTTTTGTAAATATAGTTTATTGTTAAAAAAAAAAAACTATATAATTAGGTAGTTTTTTTTTTTTAAAGTATATTTTGAAGTTGACACAGGCAAACACGAGGAGGGGGGTTGGATTGTGTTTGTTAATATTTTTCGAAAATAATCTTTTCAAGAACAGTTTTCTCACATAAAGATAAAGAGGCAGAAGCAAACACATAGAAAAACAAACTTTTGAAAGAATAACAAATTCAAGTTCAAATCCCTACAATTAGTATAAACACGTAAAACTAAAGAGATAAGGGATCAGAAGATTCACGCAAGTTGTTTTATCCTAGTTCACTCTCTTCCAACCAAGATCTACGTCCAGTTCCTTCTACTTGAAGGTTTTATCTACTATTCTCCAAATAGATTACAGCAAGTATTCAACACCTCTCCAGGCTCACAAGTATTCCTTTCTTACCAAGCCTCTTTAGGCTCTACCTCTAATAAAGAGTTTTTGGTTTCTTTGATCTTCTAACTCACTATGTGTGAGAATATGAAAGTTTAATATCAGATGAATATTATATCAATATTCAAACTAAGATATTACAGACTTTTGCTTTCTGAAAGAATAAAAGAATGTTTGCTCACAGGAGATTTCTTGAGATTTCTGAATATGCGCAAAAGTTCTTTCTTCAAAAGGCTTTGTCTTCTATTTATAGAGACCTTGCTCTAGTCTTCAAAATTATCAATGGTTGTATTTGAATTTTCCGTTTAGGGATAGAATCAACAATGTAAATATCCGTTGTGACTCAGCTTGCTCGTGGCCTTTGTACTATGTGACAATATTCTTGCATGAAATGGGCACACCTTTGAGCAAATGCAACTTGAAAAAACTGTCTTTCCTTCCTTGTTCAAATTCCAGCTATTCCAGCGTAAAAGGTGACAGGGTACAAGTCATTTTGCATTGTACTATATTGCTTTTTGCAATTCCTTATATGTACTATGTATTTCTCATAGAAACAAGACAATAAAACCATTAATAGCAAATGAGAAGGACCATTATATATTTGAAATAAATATCAATCATATGAAATAAATTCACTATGGTTCAGATTGCATTAAATAAGATATCAATGCTCAAATTCTTCGTCCATTGAAAGAATTGTAAAGCAAGGTCAGTAAGAAGTCTTCAAAGGCTTCGTCCATTGACGTGGCAACAAATTTTACGTCTACTGAAAATATTGGTCTTTGCCAGACATTGAGTTGTTTAATATCTCCGTCCAGTGACGTGACACTTATAAATTAATGTTATTCTTGGAGAGCAACTCGCGTCTACTTAAAGAGATTTCTCCGTCTACTAGTAAGCATTCAAGCCCTCGTCTACTGACGTGGTACTTGAGTTAAAGGAAATCCTTCCGATGGTAGAATGGACTCGTCCACTCAGGAAATCATTCAATTAAAGAATTAAGTTACAAATGTACGCGGATAAAGACTTATTAGATCTTAACTAACACTTTGCCATACAGATTTAATCATTTTTGTTAACATCAAAACTTAGAGATTATTTAATCCAAATTACTTTAGTTCCAACAATCTCCCCCTTTTTGATGATGACAAAAACAATTAAATTTATTTTGCAAAGACTAAGAGAGCTTACAAGGCTCCCCCTGAGACAAAGTATTCAACAGATCAAAGCAGTTAAGGCATATAAAACTAAGTCTTATTTGCAAGATGATATAAGTTATCAGACCAAGATAGTAGCTTATCAAACATTTCTGACTAAACAGTTCAAAGCAGTATCAGAGCATAATCGACTTTAGACAAAATAGGCATAAGCAATAAGTCAAAACATAGTATCATCAAGATGAATATTTAACAGAATAAACTTATGCATATGCAGACAAATATGTACTTTTTCATAAAAAAAATAGGTCTGTATAAAATTTAATCTTTCCTTTCTCCCCCTTTTTTTGTCATCAGACAAAAAGGTAAATGGAGTGGACCATCATTGTCAGCAAAAAGAGATAACACAAAGAAAGAAACAAAATTTAGGTAGAAGGAGGTCGTGGAGGGGGTTGGTTAGGAGTTGGGTTTTGATTCTTCTGAAAGTCCATCAGCAAAGCCAGCATCTGAGTTACCATGGCATTTGTAGGGGCCAAGGTATCTTGAACTTGCTTCTGTACCCGTTCTTCAAATTGTTGAGCCATCTGTTCTGTCTTTTCTTCAACTAGCTTGCCAACCTGATCATCAACAATTTTTCCAATGATGTCTTCAAGATTGGGTGTCAAGGAAAGTTGTCTTGAGCTCTCAGCAATGTCAGAGACAGTGTCTTGAGCTTGGGTTGGTGGATGAACCATAGCAAGAGCTAATGGTTGAGATGTAGTCTTAGCAGACTCAGCACCTTGCTTTGAAGCACAGACCTTAGCAGACTGCTCAGCAAGTACAGATGGAGGTTCAACAGAAGCAGGTTGAGAAGAAATTTCAGTATTCAGTTCAGGGCCTTCTAAAATTAACTCCTCTGCTATATGTTCAGAAGAAGAGGTTGCTAGAGAGGCAGTGGCAGCTTGTACAATTTTCTGAGGGACATCCTTTGCCCAGTGGATAGGAGTAATTTCCTCCACATCCCTGCTGGTAATGGGAAGTGCCCACAGATCTTTGTAGATCATGTGCCTGAGCTTGGAGAGTCCATACTTTCCTCTGATCTTGGGAATTTCTTCCTTCTCTTCCTGAGATAGGCCAGAAGATGAAGCTTCCCTGGTGCAGTGGATTATGTAAGACTTCCAGAAGTCAGCAGTTATCCTCTCTTCTATATTCCTCACATCCTCCATATACAGATAATACTCAAGCTTGGAGTGATCAAAAGTTTCTTCAGATAAGTCCAGCCTGGTAGAGTGAGCTTCAGGCATAACTCCTTTATTTCTTCTGCACTTCCTATCTTTGTCCTTGTTGGGATCTATCATGCCAAGCCTAGGACAGATAGGGTAGGGTGCAATGCCTACACGTGTTTCCTTTCCATGCCTAAGCCAAGTGAGAGGAACACAATGTGCAACTCTATCTACTTGGAAGTAGTTGAACTCCATTTCAGTATATTATAGAAAAGCTGATCTGTGAAGGGGTCAGATGCTCTTCCATAGATGCTGGGATGTTCGAATTTCATCCATTTTGTGTTGCCATCCAGTATGATTGGAATGTGCTCAGAAGATCTGGCTTTTTTCTCTGGAATGGTAGGCAGCTTGTTCCTTTTAGAGTCAGTCTCCCATACTGGAATGATGTGCCTTTCTACTCCATCAGTATAAGGAATTAAAGGTGGGGTTTTTGTGAGGTTGGGGTAGGGAAACGCTTAAGGGGTAGGTGAGTAAGGAGAGGTCCATGTTGGTGTTCATTTTAGAGGGAAAGGGGCCTTTGGGAGGCCGAGAGTTTGGATATCTGATGGTCCAAGGGTAGTCCTCATAAGGTTCAAAGTCATATTCAGCATATGGATACTACCTGGTGAGATGAGTGTTAGGGTCAATCTCAGGGTCAGGTTGGTGAGTGTGAAATAGAACTCTCCAATCTCTCTTGATCTGAGCCCAATTTTCAGATTTGTTGGCAAAGAAAGTGGATAAGGGTACAAGGGGTGGAAAGAGTTTTCTAAGGGGTTTAGGAAAAGGGGCACCTGGACAGATTCCATCATCAGTTTGATGAAACCAGGGGTCAGAATCAGGTATAATTGGTGGAAAGATGGTTTTGATTGGTGAAGGTTGTGGTATGGTCAATTGATTTAGGATGCTTTGTGGTGAGGATGGGGTTGTGGTTTGGTTAGTCTGGGCTTTTTGTGGTGAAGGTTGAGGTGAGGGTAGAGTAGGTCTTTATACATCATCAAAGAAACCTACTTCAGGAGCATCTTCTGCTAAATTAACAGGAATCTCAGCAGAGATGTTTACCTCAGAGGCTGCAAAGGTCCTTGCTTTCCTTGCAGGTTGCCTCTTCTTGGTAGGCACAGCAGCAGCTTCACTTGCTTTCCTCTTCAAGACTGTTCTCAGAGGAACATTATCTTCTTCATCATCCTCATCTTGAGACAAAACCAGCTTCATTGCTTTCTTAGGAGCTGGTTAAGGATCAGGTTGAGGTGCCTCAGCCCTAGGCTCATTAATCACGATGCCTCTGGTAGGCCTTCTAGGGTTAGGCTTTTTGACGGCTATTGTCTTCCTCTTGGTTCCTTTCTTGAGACCAAGGGTTGCAGCAGTGTTGGCCTCAACTGATTCTTCTTTAACCTTCGTCTTTTCCTCATGCTTGGCCATTTCAACTTGCTTGTAAGTATCAAGTTGCATGCCACTAAGATTACTTCTCCCAAAAACAGCAGCTTGCATTCCTTTCTCACGAAGGATTCTTTCCTGCTCATCCTGAGGCTTTGCATTTAGATCATCATACAGGCCTTGCTGTTTGAATATTTTTGACAGAAGGTGGGTGAAGGTGATGTGTGAGGCGGATTCCTTGTTGGTAATGACATCCTTAAAGCGATGAAACAGGATCCATGGCAAGTTTATCTTTGTTTCAAAGACCAGATTGCAAAGGCAGAATTTATGAAGAGCTGATAGGTTGTCTTAGGCCCTATCTTATGCAGCACCACCTTGTTCAGGATTTGGTGAAGAATCCTGATGTGATCCTTCATCTCAGAGGATTTCCAAGAGTGAGTTCTTACGGTGTCTTGCCTCATCAGTGTAACGGCAATGGTCTCTGTACCGCCTAGGTCTTCTTCCCAGTTCTCTGTGAAGACCAAACCCTCTTGAGCACATACAATAGCGTCAGAGATGGTTTTCTCGGACATTATTATCTTTTTTCCTAGTACAAACCCTACTACCTTTGTTTCAGTAATTTTCGGTCTTCTCCAGAATTCCCTTATCAAATTGGGATACACAGAGACCTTTTCCAGCAATATTCCATCCCAACCAGTAGTGTTGATGAACTTACTCACGTCCAGGTTGTATTCACTCAAAATTTCAAAGTTGAAGTGATGTTCCACGGTTATACTCATGGTGTCAGTTGCAATAGCAGGCACGGGAGCGGAGGTTGAAGCCATTGTTGAGTAAAAGAGTGAAGGTTTGGAAGAGCAGAGAGTTCGAAAATTTCATAGAGATGTTGACAGGGATGAAGAGTAGCGAAAGGTTTTTCAGAGGGAAAGAGATTACTTTTAAAGAGTTCCGAATATCAACAGTTTTCAAAGAAAATTCAAAAAGAAATAATTGACAAGACATGTCTTTAGTGAAAAACGGCGTTGGTATATTGGGACCGTAAAAAGTTATGATGGGATTGATGGAAGTAGCTGACTCAGCAAGGAAATAATAAAAACCAAACGTTTTAAAATAAATATGTCCAGAGACAAATTAATGCAATAACAAAATTTTTTTATGCATAGCCGAGTCCACACAAGATTGAGGGTGGACGCGTAGAAACATATGTAGTGGACGTGGCACACCAACAGGAGTGGACGCATAGAGTACACGTGATCTGGACACCAAGACTAATGGACGTGCAGAGAAAACATGCAATCAACAAATATACTAAATCAAACCACATATAACATGTTAAGATGTTTTCTTATAAAGATAAATCTGTCCTCAGCAAGAGGTTTAGTAAAGATATCTGCCCATTGATGGTCAGTATCCACAAATTGAATATCAAAAACACCTTTTTGCACATAATCCCTAATAAAATGATGTTTGATTTCTATATGTTTAGCTCTAGAATGCAAAATTGGATTCTTAGATCAATTGATTGCAGCAGTATTATCACACATAAGTGGAATACTACTTACAAATACATTGTAGTCCTCCAATTGGAGTTTGATCCAGAGAAGTTGTGAGCAGCAACTTGCAGCTGATATGTATTCTGCTTCAGCAGTTGATAGAGCAATGATACTCTGCCTTTTGCTTGACCATGATACTAGGTTAGCTCCAATGAAGTGACATCCTCCACTGGTGCTTTTTCTTTCAATTCTATCTCCAGCATAGTCAGCATCACAAAAGCCAACTAATCTGTAATCTTCATCTTTCTTAAAGCACAGACCAAGATTAGTAGTATCTTTTAAATATCTAAAAATTCTTTTAACTGCTGATAATTGAGATTCTCTAGAATCAGATTGAAATCGAGCACATAAGCAAACACTGAACATAATATCAAGCCTAGAAGCAGTTAGATATAAGAGAGATCCAATCATACCTTTGTATACCTTCTGATCTACCTTTTTCTCTTTATCATCTTTGTTCAGTATGGACGTGGGATGCATAGGAGTGTTCATAGGTTTGCAGTCATCCATCTTAAACTTTTTGAGTAATTCCTTTGTATACTTAGTTTGATGGATGTACACCTCGTCCATAGACTGTTTGACTTGAAGTCCAAGGAAGAATTTGAGTTCTCCCATCATGCTCATTTCAAACTCTTTCTGCATTAACTTTGAAAATTCTTTGCACAGAGATTCATTAGTAGCACCAAATATAATATCATCTACATAAATCTGTACTACTATGAAGTTGGATTTAATTGACTTTCTAAATAAGGTTGTATCAACCTTTCCTCTGTTAAAGCCATTATCCATCAGAAAATAACTTAGCCTATCATATCAAGCTCTTGGGGCTTGTTTTAGGCCGTATAAAGCTTTCTTAAGCTTGTATACATGTTCAGGTTGGGTTTCACTCTCAAAACCCGGAGGTTGCATAACATAAACTTCTTCATTGATAAAACCATTTAGAAAAGCACTTTTTACATCCATTTGAAAAAGCATAATATTATGATGTGCAACAAATGATAGTAAAATTCTGATAGCTTCTAATCTAGCAACAGGTGCAAAGGTTTCAGTATAATCTATACCTTCTTCTTGAGAGTAACCTTGTGCAACTAATCTTGCTTTATTTCTTATAACCTTACCATTCTCATCAAGCTTGTTTCTGTAAACCCATTTTGTTCCTATAACAGATTTATCCTTAGGTAGGGTTACCAGAGTCCACACTTCACTTCTTTCAAACTGGTTTAGTTCTTCTTGCATTTGTAAAATCCAACCATTGTCCAGCAGAGCCTCGTCTACTGTCTTTGGTTCCAATTCAGGGACCAATGCAGAATCTTCTTGCTCTCTGAAGGTTGATCTGGTTCTTAGTTTATCACTTGGATTTCCAATGATTTGATTCGGTGGATGATAATTCTTGAAATGCCAAGTTCTCTGAACATTGTCTTGTTGAGAAGTGGGTGTTTCTGGTTAATGAGAAATGTCTTCAACTTGATCATCAGCTTTAACTTCTGTTGTCTCTCCTGAGATGTTTAAGTCAAGATCTGCAATAGCTTCATCTAGCTCTGATAATTTCTTATCAGGCTGTTTGTCATCAAATCTAACATGTATAGACTCTTCTACTATTAAAGTTCTTGAATTATACACTCTAAAGCCTTTTGATGTTTCAGAAAATCCTAATAGGATTCCATTGTCTACTTTTACATCAAACTTACCAAGTTGATCTTTAGTGTTAAGAATATAACATTTACACCCGAAAGGATGAAAATAAGATATGTTGGATTTTCTAGCTTTCCACAATTCGTAGGGAGTCTTATTCAGAATAGGTCTAATGTATATTCTGTTCTGAATGTAGCAGGCAGTGTTCACAGCTTCAGCCCAGAAGTGCTTAGGGATAGAATTGTCATTGAGCATGGTTCTAGCCATCTCTTGAAGAGATCTATTCTTTCTTTCTACCACACCATTTTGCTGTGGTGTTTTTGGTATTGAGAAGTTGTGTTGAATACCACTTTCTTCACAAAACTCATGGAATAGCTCATTGACAAATTCTCCCCCATGATCACTTCTAATTGAAGCTATACACATGCCCTTTTCATTCTGTACACGTTTGCAGAGTACAGAAAAGACCTTGAAGGACTCATCCTTGTGAGCAAGGAACATAACCCATGTCCATCTAGTATAGTCATCTACAATGACTAGACCATATTTCTTACCACTGATAGAAGCAGTCTTTGTTGGATCAAAAAGATCAAGGTGTAGCAGTTCTAGTGGTCTCTTGGTACTAACAATATTCTTAGATTCAAAAGAACCTTTGACTTGTTTTCCCTTCTGACATGCATCACAGAGAGCATCAGATTTGAACTTAAGGTTTGGTAATCCTCTCACGAGGTTATGCTTATTTAACTTTGAGATTAATCTCAAGCTTGCATGACCTAGCCTTTTATGCCAAATCCATCGCTCATCTTCAATGGACACTAAATATGAGACACTCTGATTTGAGAGATCCTCGAAGTCAATTTTGTACCAATTGTTTTGCCTCTTAGCAGTGAATAAGATTGATCCATCATTCTTCTTGACATAACACATGTTCTTATTAAAAGAGACATCATATCCACTGTCACATAATTGACTTATGCTCAGTAGATTATGTTTTAAACCATTCACTAAAAGAACAGTATCAATGGAGGGAAAATGATGTTTACCAATTTTACCTATACCAGTGATCTTTCCTTTCTGGTTTCCTCCAAATGTCACCCAGCCACCATCCTTATGTCTAAGGTCTTGGAACATATACTTTTCTCCTGTCATGTGACATGAGCATCCACTGTCCAAGTACCAGGACGTTTGTTTCTTTCCTGTTTTTAAGCAGATCTGCAACATGGATTATCTTGTCCTTAGGTACCCAAACTGACTTGGGTCCTTTCATGTTAGTGGTCATTGGTCGTGAATGCTTTGCATGCTTGTTATGTATGCATCTAGATGACATATGCCCATTTTTTCCACATACTTTGCAGTAAGTATTGGAAGGGCTTGGTTTTGACGTAGTATGCTGTGGACGGACTTTAGAAGCCTTATGATGTGTATGAACCTTTGGTTTATTAAGAGATTCGTCTTTCTCATTATCATAACCAAGGCCAGATTTGTCATGAGGTGATCTAGAATACCTTAAAATAAGGTTTAATTTATCTGAGCTACCAACCAGCTTTGACAGAGAGTCTGTCAAGTATGTCACATCTTGTTTCAGTTTTTCAACTTCACAAGAGCTATTAGAATCACACTTCATCTTGTCAGCCAGACTGACATTGATTGATTTTAATGTTTCATTTTCATGCTTAAGGTTTTGATTTTCTATGCAGACCTTATCATAGTCTTTAGAAATTTTAATAGACTTCTTTTTGAGACTCTTGTACTCTCTAGACAGTATGCATGATTCATGCAGTAATTCATCAAAAGCAGTTTGAAGAGTAGATGAATCAAAGTCCATTACCTCAGCATCAGTGTATTCACTTTCTGATGCAGTGTCAGCCATGAAGCAGATGTTTGCTTCTTCTCCTGCTTCATCTTCTTTATCTGAAGAAGACAGGTCAAGATCCTCCCATGTAGCCATTAAGCCTTTCTTCTTTTTGAAGAATTTCTTTTTCTCCTTCAGCTCTGGGCAATTAGCTTTGAAGTGTCCTGGTTTCTTACATTCAAAACACAGGGGTGGACCTTTCTCCTTGGAATCTGACTTCTCCTTGGAGAACTTTTTGTTGAACTGCTTCCTTCTGAATCCACCTTTCTTTCTCCATATGTGTTGGATCTTCCTGGAGATGAAAGATAGTTCATCCTCATCTGAGTCACATTCACTGTTTGATGAATCAGCTTCATCTGAGGACTCAGCAGCTTTGAGCACCTTTGAGGAACTAGCTTTCTTGGCCATTAAGGCAATGGATTTTCCTTTTCTGGAGTTTTCCTCTTCATTTAGTTCCAGTTCATGAACTTTTAATGATCCCAGAAGCTCTTCCAGAGAAAGAGTGTTCAGATTCTTTGCTTCCTGGATAGCAGTTACCTTAGGTCTCCACTGCTTTGAGAGACTTCTTAAAATTTTTCTCACATAATCTCTATTTTCATAGACCTTCCCAAGAGACCTGAGACTGTTGGTGATTGTTTGGAATCTTCCAAACATCTGGTCTATGGTTTCATGATCAACCATCTTGAATAGCTCATACTGGTGAACCAGCATGCTTATCTTTGATTCCTTCACCTGTGAGGAACCTTCATGAGATAGTGCAAGAGTATCCCAGATTTCCTTAGCTGTATTGCAACTATGAACCTTGTCATGCTCAGATTTGGTGATAGCACACATGAGATAGTGCTTAGCTTTCAAGTTTAGTTGGTGTTGGCTTTTCTGCTCTTGAGTCCATTGAGCTCTAAGAACTGCAGCTCCATCTTCACTCCTTGGCTCAGTGTAGCCATTTTCTATTAGTTCCCAGATGTCAGCATTCTGTGCATCCAAGAATGCCATCATCCTCTTTTTCCAATAATCATAATCAGTTCCATCAAAGAGAGGAGGTATGTTGATAGCTTGTCCTTCTGCATCCATGGTTGTAGGATCGTACTTCCTCAGCACTTGTTAGATGCTCAACCCTTTCGAGGCTGAGCTCTGATACCAACTGAAATTGACATAGGCAAACACAAGAAGGGGGGGTGTTGAATTGTGTTTGTTAATATTTTTCGAAAACAATCTTTTCAAGAACAGTTTTCTCACACAAAGATAAAGAGGCAGAAGCAAACACACAGAAAAACAAACTTTTGAAAAAATAACAAATTCAAGTTCAAATCCCCACAGTTAGTATAAACACGTAAAACTAAAGAGATAAGGGATTAGAAGATTCATGCAAGTTGTTTTTTCCTGGTTCACTCTCTTCCAACCAAGAGCTACGTCCAGTCCCTTCTACTTGAAGGTTTTCTCCACTATTCTCCAAATAGATTACAGCAAGTATTCAACACCTCTCCAGGCTCACAAGTATTCCTTTCTTACCAAGCCTCTTCAGGCTCTACCTCTAATAAAGAGTTTTTGGTTTCTTTGATCTTCTAACTCACTATGTGTGAGAATATGAAAGTTTAAGATCAGATGAATATTATATCAATATTCAAACTAAGATATTACAGACTTTTTCTTTCTGAAAGAATAAAAGAATGTTTGCTCGCAAGATATTTCTTGAGATTTCTGTATATGCGCAAAAGTTCTTTCTTCAAAGTCTTTGTCTTCTATTTATAGAGACCTTGCTCTAGTCTTCAAAATCATCAACGGTTGTATTTGAATTTTCCGTTTAGGGATAGAACCAACAATGTAATATCCGTTGTGACTCAGCTTGCTCGTGGCCTTTGTACTATGTGACAATATTCTTGCATGAAATGGGCACACCTCTGAGCAAATGCAACTTGAAAAAACTGTCTTGCCTTCCTTGTACAAATTCCAGCTATTCCAGTGTAAAAGGTGACAGGGTACAAGTTGTTTTGCATTGTACTATATTGCTTTTTGCAATTCCTTATATGTACTATGTCTTTCTCATAGAAACAAGACAATAAAACCGTTAATAGCAAATGAGAAGGACCATTATATATCAATCATATGAAATAAATTCACTATAGTTCAGATTGCATTAAATAAGATATCAATGCTCAAATTCTTCGTCCATTGAAACAATTGTAAAGCAAGGTCAGTAAGAAGTCTTCAAAGGCTTCGTCCACTGACGTGGCAACAAATTTTACGTCTACTGAAAATATTGGTATTTGAAGACTTTGAGTTGTTTAAGATCTCTGTCCAGTGACGTGGCACTTATAAATTAATATTATTCTTGGAGAGCAACTCGTGTCTACTTAAAGAGATTTCTCCGTCTACTAGTAAGCATTCAAGCGCTCGTCCACTGACGTGGCACTTGAGTTAAAGGAAATCCTTCCGATGGTAGAATGGACTCGTCCACTCAGGGAATCATTCAATTAAAGAATTAAGTTACAAATGTACGCGGATAAAGACTTGTTAGATCTTAACTAGCACTTTGCCATACAGATTTAATCCTTTTTGTTAACATCAAAACTTAGAGATTATTTAATCCAAATTACTTTGGTTCCAACAGATTTTACTTAGTAGTTGGTAGTTACTATATAGTAATTTAATAAATGATTTTGCATCCAAAAAAACCTGAAAGATATATATTTTTTTTTGACAGAAACAATCTAATGCATTTCATTATAAATCAAAGAGTCAATACATGCTGGGACATCAATATAAATATGAGGACTAGCCTGATATATGGCCACGTTAGCTAAGTTATGGACAACCATATTAGCACTTCTCCTAGTAAACTCCACATGAGAGTTTTGACAAAAAGATGAAAGAGTTTGTTTACAATCAAGAACAATAGACCCAAACTCAATAGCATCAACATGAGGGTTTGTGAAAGTGTCAACTACTAGTTTGGAATCCATCTCAAAAATAACATCTTTAAAACCCATGTCTCTCACCATTCAATAGCAAGCTTCAACCCAATTGCTTCTCCTATCTTCACATCAAGTAAGGGCTGGGATCAACAAGTTTTAGCACCAACAACAAGACCAAACTCATCTCTAATGCATAACCCGTATCCCACTCGGTCAAGCTCCTTTCAAAAGGAGGCGTCAATGTTGCACTTTAAGACTCCTTGGGAAGTTTTTTTCCACATGCATGGAATTGTAGAAGCTGCATAATAAGGGGTCATGCCTTGGATTCCATGAGCTACCTCCCATTCCTCAAGCAATGACTTTCCTCTCCATACAATGGTTGCAGGTCTTTCATCAACTCTCTCCCAAATTTTATGACTCCTACTCCTCCAAATACTCCATAAATTCATCCCCTACATCCTCCTATCCTCCTTCTGTAAAGCATAAAAAACTTGGAAGAATAGATCACAAAAGTTGTCTGAAGAAACCAACTTTTCCTCTATAATGTTCCATAACCCCAAACTCCTCCAAGTGCTCTCACTTTTGGCACACATAACAAGCGTGTGACACACAGTTTCGGCTGACTGCTACCACCAAGGACAGAGGCCATCCATTGCCACTCCCCTAGTCCGCAAGTTGTCCCTTGTTGGAAGGACACCCCGACAAGCCCTCCACGAAAAGTTCTTCACCTTTGGTGGCACTTCTAAACGCCACAACTCCCTCCAATTCCCTTGTGCTCGCAAGCATTCTGTATCAAGCAAACTATTCATGCACAACTTATATGCAGACCTTACGGTATAATGTCCTCTTGGGTCATGATTCCATACCTTGTTATCACGGACCACCGAAGCAAAGAGAGGAGTCCTTAGTGCTAACTCGGCTGTCTCCACATCTAGCATATCACGCATCGCCCCCTCATTCCACACTTTTCTCCCAGGCAGCATCAATTCATTCACACACAAATTTGGATTATAATGGGCTATATCACGAGGCTGCGCATGCTTGCCCACATTTAACCAAGAGTCTGTAAATACATTAATATTAGCACCACTTCCTATGCACCACCTCGTCCCTTCTTGAAGAACCACCCTTGCCTCATACAAACTCCTCCAAACATAGCTGGAATTGTTTCCTCTTTTTGCCTCCAAAAAATGACACTTTGGAAAATATTTAGCTTTGAAAAGCTTGGCAAGTGTATCCGATTGTGGCATGATCTGCTACCCCTGTTTACCAAGAAGTGCAACATTAAAGGCATAGAGATTTCGAAAGCACATACCTCCTTCATTCTTACTCATACTAAGCTTGTCCCACGACATCCACCGGATACCCTTACTTCTATCACCACCACTACCCCACCAAAAAGATTTCATTATTCTTTGGATCTCCTCCCCTAAAGAAGTGGGAATAAGAAAGATACTCATGAAATATGTAGGAATTGACTGAAGCACGGCTTTGATCATCACTTCCTTCCCCGCTTTTGATAAAAACCTTCCACCCCAAGAATTTATTTTGTGCCAAATTCGGTCTTTAATAAATTTAAACAACTCCTTCTTACTTCTCCCAATCATCGAAGGGAGCCCTAGGTATTTACCAGTTCCCAAACAAATCTACACATCAAGAATAGCAGCTACTCTCTCCTTTTCTTCTTCATCCACATTTTTACTATAGTAAATTTCATATTTTTGGAAATTTATTTGTTGCCCAGAAGCTTCCTCATAGCTAACAAGAATATTCTTCATAACCATAGCTTCCCTTTGATTGGCTTTGAAAAAGAGAAAACAATCATCCGCAAATAAAAGATGTGAGATAATCGGAGCACCTCTACAAATTTTAACACCATGAAGATTACCTCTACTCTCTTCTTGATTTATCAGCGCTGTCAAGCCTTCGGACCAAATAATGAATAGATAGGGAGACAAAGGATCCCCTTGGCGAAGGCCTCTACCTGGATGAATAGGTCTCACCTGCTCCTGATTAACCACCACTGAATAATTAACTGTCTCAACACACATCATAATCCATCCCACCCATCTTTCATCAAAGCCCATCTTCCTCATAACTGCCCGCAAATATCCCCAATCAACTCTGTCATATGCCTTACTCATTAATTTTCAAAGCAACATCACCATTCCAACTTGTTGTCTTGCTTTTTAGATGGTGTATGATCTCAATAGCTATCATTGCATTATCAAGAATAGATTTCCCTGGCACAAAAGCAGATTGGACGTGAGAAATACATTTATCAAGAAACGTCTTAAGCTGATTAGCCAACACTTTAGACACCAATTTGTAAATAAAATTACATAAAGAAATTGGCCTCCAATCCTTCATAGACACTAGGTTATCATTTTTGGGGATTAAGGCAATATTAGTATCATTTATAGAAGTAGGAAAATAATCTCTATCCAACCAAGAGAAACAAGAAACAAACATTTCCTCACCATGATCATCCCAAAAATGCTTATAGAAAGCCGGATTAAATCCATCAGGAGCCGGAGCCTTATTAGAACCCATTTGATTGAGAGCTTCCGAAAATTCTTCTCGGGTAAAAGTCTTGAGAAATAACAAATTATCATCAAATCCAATGCGCTGTTGCATGACTTCCAAGACTCGCTCATAACAACCATTAACCTGCATGTAAATGTCTTGAAAATATTCACGTGCAGCCTCTTTGATATCACCAGGGGATTCGACCATTCTATCACCAGCCACCTGTAGCTTTTTTATTTTATTTACCTTTGCTCTACAAGTTGCGGACACATGAAAGAAACGAGAGTTCAAATCGCCATCCTTAAGCCAAAAAACTCTGCTGCCAAAAAGTTTCTTCTTGGGCGATTAACATCAGCATCCTCTCTTTAACACTATTATTAAAAAAACCTGAAAGATAAACTTTAAATAAAAATATAATAATTTCATAAAATATTGTTATTAGCTTTAAAAAAAGTCTCATCCTAGATTTTGCTTATGGGGACAAGGGAGATATACTCTCTGTGGCGAGAATCAGGGATGGGGATTGGGAGAGAAATATGGGACAAGGATAGGGAGCAGGAGAGTACTCCCCGCCCACGCCTTGCCCATTGACACCCGTAATATTTTGTTACGTTGATATATATGTTGAATAACAATGTTATATATATATATATATTATCTTTAACAGCGACACTTCAATATTATTATTTATTTATTTATTGGAGAAAATCTGGTTGGAAGATGTCAGCCCTTCAATATCGTCCAATACTACGAGGGATTAGTCTTCGCAGTTGCGAGTGTAGGATACCCTGAAAAACTAAAAAAAATATTATTATTTATTAGGTAGCAATAATGAATAGATAGAAAGACTAAATTAAAGTTGAGTTCACAAATGCGAAAGATTCTCGGGAACTTTTTGTAATGTTTTTCTTATCTAGTTTTGAGCAAATGATATAGTGATTTTCCTTCAACCCTTCCTAATAGGTAGGGAGGTTAATCACTATCATGCTTAATGTAACACCCTGTTTTTCAGAATTAATGTTAATTAAGCTGAGTTTATTAAGTTGGATTTTTCGGTTGAGGGCATAGTGGGATTTTTGGCTAAAAGTCCCTTTCTGATACATGAGCACGCCCGTGCTCCTTAGCCAGCACACCCGTACTTAAAATCAGGAGCGTGTTTCTGATTTTAAGTTGAGCATGACCATGCTCAACAGTGAGCACGCTCGTGCTCAACGTGTTGACCGCATCTCGTAACGTTAAGTCGAGCACGACCGTGCTCGAGGGTGAGCACGACCGTGCTCGAGTTCGGGCCTATATACATCGTGCAGACTCAGGGTTGCACCGTACACTTCATCTTTGTTACTAAAAACCCTAGTACGGTTGCAACTTCCCTTCTTCCCTTTTTCCTTCACACTCAGTGTGGTTTTGAGCATTGGAGGCTCTAGGGAAACGTGGTACGCCTGCACTTCGTATATAGGTAACGTTGTGTTCTCTTTCTTTAGTTTCCTTTTGTTTTATAGTTAGGAAGCTAACACCGTTTCTGATCTGTTGGTTTAAGGCTGGTTTGAGTGAACGCCGCTGTTAAGAAAGGAACCAATTGCTGTTTAGGATGTTGTTAGGGAGCTACCTTCAATCCAGGTATGGGGAGAAGGGTAGTGTATTCATAGGCTGGGGGTTAGTGTAAAGTAAAAGGGTTCCCTAACCCCGATGTGTTTATATATGTATGTATGAATAACATGCTGAATTGGTGGTTTAATGATGGTATGCTCTTGACTGTTTTGGTATGTTATTGGTATATTGTTCATGTTCATAATATGTTCTTAATGTTGGTGTTGGTTGCTTTGCTATGAACATGATGTTGTTGGGTTGATGCCATGGTTAAATAGATTGTTGTTATGATGATGAGTTAAGGTCTGAAAATATGCTGATAACTAATGTTAGGATTAATTGGTTAAAAACCCTGGAATTTGGCTGAGTATCAGCCTCTGTTCCTGCCCAGAACAGCACTGTCGCGCGATAAGCACGACTGTGCTAAACATGGAGCACGACCGTGCTCCCAGTCGAATTCTGGGTAAATGGTCGCGCTGTTCAGCACGGCTGTGCAGGACAAAGAGCACGACCGTGCTTAATAAGAAGCACGACCGTGCTTCACTTAAAGGGGAGTACGCCCCTCACGTGCTTAAGCACGACCGTGCTGGGTTACGAGCACGACCGTGCTCAACCCACTGGGATAGAACCGAATTAAAGGACTTAAGGGGTTTTAAACCCCATTTCCCCAATGATGATTAATTGATTAGACAATCTGGTTGATAATACTAAAAATAATTAAAGATAATGAGATGGTGAGGTGCTAAGTCGATACCCTTTTGGGTGCCGCAAGTTGATAAGCTGTGCCTTGGTGTTTTTGGCCAAGGAAGCCTTGACCCCGTGGTTTGGGTTTAAGGTGTTGATGTTGCTGTGTACCTTGGTGGCCGAAAGTTTGCCCCAGGTACTGCGGTTGATTCTGCTTAAGTCCTCAGGTAGATTCCGCGAGGCAAGTTGTTGCGGTTGATTCCGCTGTTATCTTCGGTCGTTTCCGTTGGAGTTATGGAGGTGGTGTTGCCGTTGTTGTTGTGTTGCATACGCATAGCATCGGAGTTGTTGATTAGGGATGTTCGACATAGGGGGGATCGTCCTAGAGTACGGCGATCTGGTCATCCACGGTTGGAGTAGATCCTCCTAGCGCCCCCGTGACGAGGCATTCGTTGGTTTGATGCGTTGGCTATCCAAGGAGTAGATTCTCTGGCGTTGAGTAGATTCTCAATGTGGATATTTAACTCCGAAGTCATTCATCCCGAGTTTAGTGGATCCACATGCATTGTTGGTTTAGCGGAGTAGGGCTGCATTACACTGCATAGCATAATGATGATGTTGATGTTTGGTGTAATGTCGCTGTGTTTACAGTTTACTTTACTTCCTACTTCTTGCTATGTATGATTGCATGAACTTACTCCCCATGTTTGTTTGTGTTTGGCCTGATTGGCACCTTGCAGAGGATGACGAGCAGCCCGGAGAAGAGTGACTCTGGGGAGCCGCCACTCATAGTAGGGCTAGTTTGTGTTATGTTAGTTTTCAGTTGTAATTCCGTGGGTGTTTATCCCGGAACGGTTATACCAGCTTTGTAGGTGACATCGGGGTTCGAATATTTATATTGGTTTGTTATGTTTAAAACTCATTTCATTTTCCGCGTTGTAAACTGTTCATGTGAGACTTTTCTACCCATGGATAATTGTTTTAATTATTTCAATAATAATTGCATGTTTCGTTTAATTGTTTTTAACTTAAATGGCTTATAACATGCGGGGTAGAAGGGTGTCACACTTAAACTAGATATTATTAATGAGATTTTATTTATCAAAAAAAAAATGTCAGGAAACAGGTGGTTTGGAGAAATAATGAGCTTCACATGATGTAGGACAAATGAACAAAATACATTAATAAGAAGTTCTTACATATTCAATGAGTATTAAATTAAATGTTATAAAACTAATCAATTGACCAATGGGGTGTTGGTCTAGTGGAAGCAACTAGCCCCCATAAGGAGGAGAATCTATAAAACCCGAGTTCGAATCCTTGTGGAGTCACCCCGTTAGGAGGCTGAGAACCAAATGGTAAAACCCTACTCAATCAACCGAACCATAGATTAGTCCTATAGTAGGCCCAAGAAGGGCCTAAGCCGTGTGATACTCTGGTGGACCCACTCGGCTCAAAGGACTAACTAGGGTGTGTTCCGAGAAAGGAAAAAAAAAAAAAAAAACCTAATCAATTGTTCATGATACTACTACTATTTTTATTTTATTTTAGAAGAAATGATACTACTATTCTAGTATGCCGTAATCCCCCTAGAAGACACCCAATGGCCGTGATTAGAATCATATATAAAAAATGGTCGTGATTAGAATGTCGCTATGGAAACAGAGAGTAAGAGGGATTTATCCGGATTATTGACTGAGATTAGTCACTATTGATGGTAATGGATATTTCGTATCTATAACATGATTACCAAAAAAAATATTGAATACATTATTTTTGAAGGAGAACTTTCGTTTGTTGATTCCTTAACCAGTGTCAACACTGATTGAATAATTAGGTCTTGTTAATCAATGTTACAAGAACACCAAAAAATCCAATAAATATAACACCTGTTAAAATATTATATATACTATTTTTTATTGAAATTTTTTATTTATTTTATTCCTTGATTAATGTCCAAAGAGACCGGTGAGTAGTATTCTCCAAATAGATTTTATGGACCACTTGCTCTGTCTCTCCCACTCTGGTAACGGGTGTCTGGTCCTGTATGCTTGACTGGTGCAGTTTTGAATCTTTTGATCTGCATCGAAGTCGAACTTCTAATTTTGTTACTTTGAAATTTTCACTTTCTGCGCCGAAAATATAGACCAATGCCCAGTGACTGACCTACTTGCATACGACTGTGGACAGTGGACACACGTATCTCCCTCTGCCTTCACAATTTACTTCCTTTTCAAAATAAAATAAGAATATAATTGATATATGTGATTATTATAAAAAAAATTATTTAAACGTTTATTTTTATGCTTAAAATAAACACCTTTTAAAATCAAAAGAATATTCTTCATTTTATTCTAGAAGAATTTGAGAGTCTAGGAGCACTCTTTTCTATTAAGTGAAGTTAGTGCATTCTTGGAATCTAATTCTATATTATTTGTAGACTTAACATATTTATTTATTTTTAAAAAAAAATTAAACAGTGCTTGCCACAAGTTCTCTTCTCCCGACCGATTTATAGTTATACATAGGATATTCAATGTTTCTAAGCACAGTATAGGTCACTCAATTTATACCTCACGGATTCTTTGGAATAGGATTTATTTTACCCTAATATAGAAAATTTGATTTTGAGGTTAAAGTTGCTAGTAAGTACAATCAACATCTCCCAACTCCTTGGGCCCTTTTTCTGTACCAATTATAAGGACAAGGGGAGAGGGAGATTCCATAGAACCTAAGTCCCATCAACAGGGGCATGGCAGCTATACAACTAGCAACATGTCCACATAGATGCTGATGCCCATATGCATTGTTTTTATATTCATAATAAAAAGAAACCATTGGAAACATATTTGCCAATTGCTACTACATTGGATTTGGTCAGTGACATGTGCTTCCCATTTCATGTCCACCAGAATGCACTAGACACTTTCATAAGGTGGGCAATCACCACTAACCCTACACACTCTTGCATATATGATATATCTTACCTGCCTCTTTGGAAAATAAAAAATTCTCTCATGTTAAGTTATGTCACTATAAGAATGAAATCAAATTTTGATTGAAGAAATAAAAATAGACAGGCCGGCCCAAAGTAAGATGACTCCTAAAGTTAAGTGAAGTCACAGGATAAACGAATCATGAGATGGGTCTTATATGTGTAATTTTTGTTAAGTATTAGACAATTTTTGCTAATGAGCTATGTAGGGAATTGAGTGGGGTGTGATAGGGACCTAAAATAAGGGCTTGTGTAACCTTACCTTTGGAGGGACCTATATAAAAAAGAAAACCAAAGGAAAACGAACAAAGAAAAGAAAAGGTGGAAAGGGAATTTGTTCTTTGAAATCATTTTAGTGTGATGCCCCCAATTCATTGAAACATAAAATCAAAAGACACATGATGACCCTTTACGTGCCTTGTATCATGGGGATGTGACTCCATTTTGTTTCTCAGATAAAGTGCCTCAGTGCCTCCAATAGGTTAAGAGGCCGTAGAAATGGTCGCAACAAAGGTGAAAGAGATATGCCTACCATATATAATCTAATTATACCCCACTAATTTCTTGTGATTAGAATGCAACATTTACCTTTTAACTAAAAAATAACAAGATTAGGTTACAACGTCAATTTACCAACGCTACAAAGCATAAGAAGAAAAAAAATATCTTGTGTTGTTAAGGTGGTACTTATATTCAATTTTGTCAAATAATTGGGAAAGTGGGCTCTCATGACGAAGCGTTTGAATTATTTCTTATTTTTAATAATGCAGTTCATATTAAACCATTATGTGAACCACGATAGTGACTCTACTATTTGCAAATCAAATGCGATTTTTTGTCTGATAATCATGTCACTTTCTTTGATCATGTAGAATAATATGTTTATGTTGTATAACTAGTCTGAATTTGTCAGTATATATTTAATAAATACAGTCGTATATTTAACTCCTGTGTTTTTTTTGGTGTTATATATTTTGCAATAATGATCAAAATTAATAGTGAATAGGCTCATACCTACAATTTTATTTTGACTTGAATTATTTGTTGTTTTATCCATGAGCGACCGTTTGGTTTTACTATAAAGAACTATTTTTAAATAATAAATTTTATATTTAGGGCCCGTTTGGTTTGTTTTTTGTTTCCTGTTTTTATTTAATTTAGAAATAATGAGGGCAAAAATAGTTATAAAAATGTCACATTGTTTTCATTTTATTTCATGTTTCCAAATATTTATATAGAAAGCACTGAAAACAATTTTTATTTGTTTTCATTGTTTTCTGTAGAAATCTTTGTAAACGAGAAATAAAATAAAAATAAAATGAAATTTTTATAACTATTTCTATTGTAATTATTTCTAAATTTAAAAAATAAAAACAGGAAATGAAAATACAAATCAAACAAGCCCTTATATTTAGAAATGCTTACAAAAATTATTTAAGAAATAAGAGAAACTTATGTACCAAAAAAAGTTAGAGAAACTTGAGTCTTCGTACTTCCACCATGCTGGAGGTTGCAAAATCAATTCCGCCAAACTCGGCCGAACATCGCAATCATAGAGAATGGACCCGTATGGTACACAAAAACATCCTACAATGCAGAATTTTGCACTGAAAATTGAATAACTATTCATGTACTTGATGTTTTTTCTCTCCTTTTTTTTTTTTAACCCAGATTTTTTTTATTCGAGATACTCGGTATCCAGAAATTACAGGGCTCCGACTAATTCGAGTCAAGCCGAGAAGACCACATTTATAGGGATAAAGATCTCTTAGCACCTATCTTTTTCATCTTCTAGACTTAAACTCCACACCTTGCTCAGAGAGAACTAAACTCCTTGCTACTTGGACCAACAAGCATTTGTTTCCTCCCATGTTCTTAGTTAAGTGATACCTTACAACATCCAATTTGGTTTACCTTTTCGGTCAAGTTTATAAAAGGTAAATTTATACACTGAGATAATTTCTATAAATCTCTGTAAGTCAATGTTAACATTTTAAGCCAATTAACTGTTAGAACTTCATAATTACAATTCTTTCATCATCAAATATAAGGTTGGCAGGTTGCAATCAAATAATATTAGATAATGAGGCCAAAACTGAATTTTAAATTCGTGGTGATATTCATTGATTACAAAGTATACTATATATGGGTACAAATACTCCCAGGAGACAATAAGACCCCATAAAAGTGATCAAATACTAATTTATGATTATTATTATATTTTATTATTCACATTTCACAATCTACACCTGCTTTGGTTCCTCAGTCCATTTGGATCTTAGCAATTTGAGCAGCATTCTGGCCTTTGTCTTGGTTTTGGTGCCACACTGACTCTGAAGAAGAAACAGCAACTGAGTCAAAACACCAGCCCCAATGGCTTCCTCTCTTGCACTCCCAAAATCACCACAAACAATCAGAAGCACCCCAACAGCACCCTCACTGCACTCTTGATTACATACCTTGAAAACCATCTTCACCAAAGTTTCAACCCCATTTGGGTGATTCACCAATGCCTCTTTAGCACTCTGTAGCACTAATAGTTTCTCTAACATACTCATTGCCAATGGAGCCAAGTTCTTCTGCCTTGTTTCACAGCCTGAGATGTATGTTATGATCCCATCTATTGCTCCTGCTCTCACCAAACTTTCTCTATTAGATTGCAAGGAACATAATGCTGACATGGCTTTGATTGCAGCCTTAGAAACTTCACAATTTTGTTGAACATTAAGAACAATCTCATGCACTAGTTTGTGAGAGTTTCCAAGCATATAGCATACCTCTTCTGTCTGGGGTGATGCTGTTGACTCTATAAGATGACACAAACTAGTCTTAACTGAAATAGTACCCTTTTCAAGTAATACCAAGAATGTTGCTAACTTAGACTCATCTTTGATCATATTTAGAGGCTCCAAACTCACAAGGGGTAACAACTTTAGAATGCAAGAAAGTGCCAGCTCCTTGAATTCCATGTGATTTTTTGTGAGTTGAGCATATTCTCTTCCAAAAACTAGTTCCAAGAGTAGAGGCAAGAAACTCAATTGGAGGAAGCAAGACCTTTTGAAAGAGCAATACTCATCAGAAAGAACTCTAATTTTCTCAAGTGCTAGTAGCTTATTCTCTAAGGTGGCCACTTGAGATTCAAGGGTGTGTTTTAGAGTGGCAAGATAATCAATGGTTGCAGAATTACCAGGGTCAAATTGGTGACCAAGTTGAAGCCACTGATCAATCAAATGCCTTAGAGTGTGATTGGGAACAATGGATGGATCATGAAGCTTCTGCATTGTGACAGGGCATGTGAGATTACCAGCAGCAAGCCATTTTTCTATGCTTGACCTGTCATAGGTGTGGCCTGTGCATAAGGTCACTGGATCTTCAAACAGGTCTAGACTTATGGGGCATCTGAACAAGTGGGGGATGGTAATTTCAATTTGGGTTTCGTTCATGGAAAGGAAACTGAAAAGATTCCAAAGACCAAAGAAGCAAAACAGTTTGTTATATGATATCTCTAATGGAACTTTCAAAGTGACAGACAGAAAATCAAAGTGTGTTCTAGAAATATGATGTTGGGGTGCTTAAAGTTTGAGCCTTTGAGGCTTTAGGGGTGGCCACTACAAGATAAGCATTTTGAGGCACTGAAACACTAATGCCATAAAGTTGGTGTCAGAAAGTACCAAACTTTTTTTTTCTTCTTTGGTTACTAAAGCCTTGAGACAGCAGAAGAATTAATGACAAGAGGCTGAACCAAGAAAGTGGTGGCTAAGTTAGTGGTAGATAGGATGGTAGAGGAGACTGAGAAAATGGACCATTATAAATTGCATCAAGAAGTGATGGGATACAGAAAATTCAAAAAGTTAGGCACTTACATTCCAAATTGGATGCTGAAAAGAGGAGTGGAGAGTGGGAAGTTTGTGTAAGCCTGCAGTTTTTTCTGTCAGACAATATAGTAAGGACTAGAGAGAGAGCAAAAGTGCAATCTTAGTTGGAAGAAAACAGGAGAGAACACCCACATACAAGAGGGCAAAGAAACAGGCCTTATCCTAGTGAATGAGAAATAAGGGGAAATATATGTATAGAATAATTGTGTGAATGGTCCACAACTTCTATATCAATCTAGTCAAACTGACCCACCAAAAGGGGAAATTATTGTTAATATCTTTGAAGTTTGAATATCCACCTATGAGCTGAGGAACCAAGAAAACTGTGGCTTTTGTTTTCTTTTGTTTTGGGGGTAAAGGACTAAAGGATAGGGTATGTGCTTGCTACCTTTTTTGGTTTTGGGTTGATTTGATTACCACTGTGTTTAATAGAGGAAAAAGGTGAATTAAATGGTAGTGCTAAGGCACATGAGAGGAGCAACAATATAAGAAACTACTGGATGAATGAAAGGAATATTCTATCTTACATTTTCTTCTCTTTTTTCCTTTCCTAAATTTCATAGAGCAGTGAAGAAAAAAATTGGTTCGACCATCAATTTTGGGACTAAATAATAAGTGCCATATTGATGGACCCTCATAATTCCCATAGATCTTCAACAAGGATTACAGCACGTTGTCAAATTATGAACACAAATAACATAGCATTACATCATTTCAATTCACCTCAACTTGCTTTTGTCGTTTACCTATTATTTTTTTTGACATAACGTTTACCTATTATTTGTTATTAGAAAATTTCCAAAAGAAAAATAGTTCAAAGAGGTAGCTTGTGAGAGAATACTTTGCTCTTTCTTATTTTTCCAATAAGTGGAGATTGAGAAGTGTTCACTTTTAATAAAATAGTAAAAAGAACTCGGTTACTCCAGTTTCTCAAAAAATGAAAATTTATAATATATAACTGTGCAGAACACTTGTACGTATTTTGTTATTTATTCTCTCCATAAAAAAAGATAAAAAATAAAATACAGTTTGAGTTTTTTTTTTTTTTTTTAAGGCAAGATGACTCTATGTCACCGTACTTTATTGAAAACAGAAGAAAAATAAAAGAAAACAAAATCATGGGGGGACATAAACCAAAATCCATGCAAAATCATTTAAATCTAACATTAGGTTTTCTATTCCTCCTCATATTATACTTCTGAGATTTAGACATAACCACGGTGAAACCAGAATCAACTTCAACAACATTATCATTGTTCAACTGCTCTGCTGAGATAGAGTCATTCTCTAGGTCATCCCCATCCCTATTTCCAAAAAACTTTGCAAGTATTTTCATATCACAAGCAACATTAGGATGCATAGGGGTTGAATTAGTCTCAGGAGCCTCAAGATTCTTACCACTAGCTGTTAAATTACAAGTAGCCTTGGAATGCTCAGATGGAGTCGGAGTACGCTTGATTGTAGAGTCAGAAATAGTTACAACAGAAGTTGGGACATGTGAAATGGAATTTGAGACATGATCAAGGGTTGGCCAGCTTCCTCGGTCATGCATGAAGGGAGACTCTATCTCTATCAAAATATCTGAGGATGAATATCAAAAGGGGTTGGAATGTTGCAAAAACAACCTTCATGGCCGCTTGTTGTTGTTGAAGGGTGATATCCCTGTAAAGATCTCCGATTTACATGACAAACTTTCAAAACTATGGAAGCCTTTGGGTCAATGGAGAATGATTCCATTACGAAAGGGATTTTATAAATTCAGTTTTCCATCTCAAAAGGATTTGCGTAGTATCTTGGCTGTTGGGGTTTGGAACCTTCAACCAGGGCTATTGAGTCTTTTTTAGTGGTCTCCAGATTTTATTCCTAATAAGCAGAAACAATATCATGCTTAATGCTGGATTAGAATTCATGACTTGCCGCAGGAATATTGGCGCTCGAAATTGTTGTTTGAAATTGCAGGCTATTTAGGTACTCCAATAAGTTTGGATGAGGCAACCCGTACTAGAGCGTATGGTCACTATGCTCGAGGTTTAGTAGATGTTGATCTAATAGAGAAATTGCTCAAGGAGATTACGGTTGAACGTGAAGGTTTTGCATTTTCTATCAGTGTCGAATATGAGAAGCTTCCTTCTTTCTGTTCTCATTGTAAATCAATTAGCCATTTGGTTACGACTTGTAAACAAATTGCCAAGGAGAACGAGGTGCATATTGATCCGCCTTATAGAGCAAAAACTAGTTGAAGATAATGGACATATTGATACATCACCCGATGAAAATTTGAATCACAATGATTCAGTTGAGACCATTTATGATGAGTCCCTTATTAATTTATTTTTTATGAGGAACTTTTCATTAGTAAGCCAGTTATAATGTCATTAAAATTAGAGTAAAGGTCCAATTTGGTCATTCAGAAAAAATATGGAGACATTTTTAATTCTTGACAAAAATAAATTAATCACATCCCTCAAAACTACAAACTTGGGACATGTTAATTCCTCTGTTCATGTCCATTTGTTAATGTATGTTAACTATCCTACGTGGCCCGTTAAGTATCCTACATGGCATGGTGAACAATTTTACCATGAAAAAAAAAAGACAAAAAATACAGCAAAAGGACATTGTTTTGTGTGTTGTGTGGGAGTTGAAGAAACAAACCTAGAAAAGTGGCCAAATTTGGTCCTTAAAATTACTATTAGTGACTCAATTTAATCCCAAAAATTTAACCCTAACCCATATTGGGTGCATTGAGCACCAAAAGCACATTGTAAGTTGCAATAGCATCTTGATGGATTTATTTAAAGCCTATGGTGCTGAATCAACATCTAAGTCTGGAGAAACATGGGTTCTATGCTGGTTCAATGAGTGCTGCTAGAATCTCAGCTTTGAGAAACCTTCTTGGCTATAATTGTGGCAGTCTTCCTTTTACATATCTTGGAGTTCCAATATTCCAAGGTAAGCCAAGGAGAACTTATCTTCAGCTTTTAGCTGATAGAATTAAGTCCAAACTGTTTTCTTGGAAGGGCTCATCTCTGACTTTCATGGGAAGAGTGCAGTTAATCAAGTCCATCATTCAAGATATGTTGGTTTATAGCTTCCATGTATAAATGTAGCCTGTCTCACTGCTAAAAGATCTGGACAGAAGTATCAGAAACTTCATTTAGACTGCTTGTATCAATAAAAGGAAACTGGTTTCAGTTGCTTGGCAGAAGCTTTCAACCTGTCATATCTGGTGGCCTTGGACTGAGATCTTTGAGATCAATTAATGAAGCTGCCCTCCTGAAATTAAGTTGGGATATAATCTCTTCCAACTCTCATTGGTCTATTCTACTAACATCCAGATTTATCAGATTGAAGAAGCCTCTTGGTCACTATGCTAAGTCTTCCATTTGGCCTGGTGCAAGACAGTTTATAAACACTGTAATTGATGGTATTGGTTGGCAAATTGGTGATGGAAAGCATATCAATTTTTGGTGTGACAGCTAGCTGGAAGAACCTATATCTAATATGTTGCAACTGCATGATGTTGTTCTACCTCTGTTGATTGCTACTGTCAATGATTTCATCATCAACAAAACATGGCAGATTCCTTCTGCTGCAGTTCAAGCTTTCCTTTTTTTAGTTCCTATGATCCAAGATGTTGTTATACCTTTTGATCCTGGACCCAATAGAATGGTTTGGAGACATTCTATGGATGGTAATTTATCTCTCAAAGAAGCATACTCCGTTCTCCATCCGAGCCTTAATCATGTTAGATGGGGGAAGATTATTTGGAACAACTCCATTCCTCCTTCAAGATCATTTTTACTTTGGAGATTGATTCTGAACAGATTGCCTACTGATGAAAATTTAAGGCTAAGAGGTTGTGTTGTAGTCTCAGTTTGTTGTCACTGCAGTAAATCAATGGATTCATCTGAGCACTTGTTCTGTGGATGTGAGTTTGCTGTCTCACTTTGGAATTGGTTAGGTAACTTGATCTATGTTCCTATTGATCACTAAAATGTTCATTCTATCATCTCTATCCTGGATAGAAATTGGAGTGGCCAGCTTATAGATATAGTGTTGTCTTCCATAATTCACATATTCTGGGTGATTTGGTTCTCTAGAAATCAAATGAGGTTTGAGAACAAAAGCACTCCTACACTTAGAGCTATTCAGCTTGTGATAGCTAATGCATCAGTCTCGGGCAACCTGTCCTCAAACAAGGCTTTCAATGCAAATTATGAACTGGACATCATCAAATCCTTTGCTATTACTGCTCACTCACCTAAAGCTCCAGCAATTATCCAAGTTAACTGGTTGAAGCCCCCTTTGTGGTTGGGTTAAGGGTAACACGGATGGGGCTTCTAGAGGAAACCCTGGACTTTCTACTTGTGGAGGCATTTTTAGAGATTCAAATGGAGCTATAATGGGCTGTTTTTCTGATTTTATTGGAGTATCTACCTCTCTCCATGCTGAATTAATAGCAACTATGAAGGCTATTGAAATAGCTTCTCAAAAAGGTTGGTCAAAGTTATGGTTAGAGTGTGACTCAATCTTGGTTATCAATGCCTTCAAGAATTTTGACATTGTTCCTTAGAAGTTAAGGAATAGATGGTCTAATTGCAAAGGGATAGCAAAAAGAATGCAATTCTATGTCTCTCACATCTTCAGATAAGAAAATTCTTGTGCGGATAAGTTGGCTTGCCATGCTTTTATTAGTCACTATTTACTTGGCGGAATTTTCCACCTAGGTTTATTATTAATGATTTTAATTGTAATAGATATAGCATTCCTTTCTATAGATTTAAATATTCTTGTCATTATTCATGGGTTTTGGTCCCCCCCCCCCCCTCCCCCCCCCCCCCTAATGTGGTTTGTATTCGTTCATTATTTTCCTTTTATTAATAAATTTTATAGTTGTACTGCATATGGTTGGTAAGGCTTGAGGTGCTAACCTAATTGGGATCTCTCGTCTCTTACAGTGATGCTTTTGCACTTCATCTTTGTTTTTTTTTTTAAAAAAAGTTGCATTAGCAACGAGAAATCATGTGTATCAATATCCATTCATAGAAAAGATTGCACATGAGCCTTGTATGATGGTAATACTTCTTTAAATATTAGTTTGCAATTTAGTCTTATTATTCCAAATTATGCACAATGCATATATATACCCTTTATATATATATATATATATATATATATATATATATATATATATATATGTTAAGAGTTAAGTCCCACATCAATAGAGTATATCACCAAGGAATCATTGACAATGATTTTGCCTGTGCTCCTCCATGAGCATCTAGATTTGGTGCTTACTGAGTTGTGCACCCAAGGACTAACTTGGGCCGCCCCGATTAAATTTTTGAGAACTAAATTTGAGTAAAATCCCAATTTGGTCCTTAAAATTGTAAGGTTGTGTCAATTTGGTACCTCACATTATCAATATTCCAAATTATTCCTTGAAATTGCAAAACCTTTGTTAGGTTAGTCCCTCCGTCTGGGTCTATTAGTTAACAGAGGGCGCTAACTTCACACGTTAAGTGCCTGGTTGGCTCACACATCATGGTACACGTAGATGCCACACTAGCTAACTCATCTCATGTAAAAGTCATGGACCAACTTGACACCGGGAGGGTTTTGATTTTTTCACTCATTAACGTCTCCTTTTCCCACACACACTCTCTCTCCACTCCATTTCAATTTCTCCCACATTTCTTATGCAACCCTAGCAATCTAGAATAAATTTTAAAGAAGAATCGCTTGAATGAAGAAAATGGGTGGTGGGTTAATGGGTTTGAAATAAAAAAATTACCCAATTTCATTTTGCTACTGTGGGAGAAAAACAATTGCCTGAATTGCTAGAACTGAGAGGAACCCAAGTAAGGGCCTTTCTATACATGTCCAATGGTAAAGGTAATGTTGAACTTTATATTACCCCTACACTATTTGTTCCCATGCATCCATTTCGTCACCCACATACTCTAAAATACCACTCCAACTCCTCATCAACATGCCTCCATGGTGCACAACTAATGTGATTTTCGAACTCATTCTGCACAAGGAAATAAAGTCACACAATCAATCAACAGTTTAACCCTTTGTTTCGCATAGAAAACAGGGATTAAGATAAACAAAACCAACACCCTAAAAACCCTAACGAATTCGCATTAAATTAACATCAAGAAGGCGAAAAAAATACAAACAAGCCAACACCCAAAAACCCTAACCAATTCACATTAGCGATAAGGGAAGAAGATGTAAAAAAACCATGAAAAAAAATACAAAAACAGAAGACAAAGAAGTGAGGAAGAAATGAGGAACATACCTGTGTAGATGATCGATTGCACCCTTCCTGTGTTGATGAACTCCATGGCAAACCCAGAACTTGCGTTGGAGGAGAAGTAATGGAGGGGGAAGAGAAAAGTAGGAACAGTGGAGTGGGGGACAAGATGGGTAGTTATCGTATGGGATGAAGTAAAAGGAACTAAAATGATTTTTAACCCTAGTGCAAGTTGGTCCATGACTTTTATGTGACATGGGTCAGTTTGATGTGGCATTTACGTTTACCATGATGTGTGAGCCAACCAGGCACTTTGTGTGCTGCATGAGAGTTCAAGAAACAAATCAAAAAAAGTGGCCTAAGTTAGTCCTTAAAATTATTATTAGCGACCAAATTTAGTTGAGTAAAACCCCAAATTGGTCCCTCAAATTGTAAGACCGTGTCAATCTGGTCACATTATCAATATTTCAAATTAGTCCCTGAAATTGCAAAACATTCACACGTTAAGTGCCTGGTTGGCTCACACATCATGGTACACGTAGATGCCACACTAGCTAACTCATCTCATGTAAAAGTCATGGACCAACTTGACACCGGGAGGGTTTTGATTTTTTCACTCATTAACGTCTCCTTTTCCCACACACACTCTCTCTCCACTCCATTTCAATTTCTCCCACATTTCTTATGCAACCCTAGCAATCTAGAATAAATTTTAAAGAAGAATCGCTTGAATGAAGAAAATGGGTGGTGGGTTAATGGGTTTGAAATAAAAAAATTACCCAATTTCGTTTTGCTACTGTGGGAGAAAAACAATTGCCTGAATTGCTAGAACTGAGAGGAACCCAAGTAAGGGCCTTTCTATACATGTCCAATGGTAAAGGTAATGTTGAACTTTATATTACCCCTACACTATTTGTTCCCATGCATCCATTTCGTCACCCACATACTCTAAAATACCACTCCAACTCCTCATCAACATGCCTCCATGGTGCACAACTAATGTGATTTTCGAACTCATTCTGCACAAGGAAATAAAGTCACACAATCAATCAACAGTTTAACCCTTTGTTTCGCATAGAAAACAGGGATTAAGATAAACAAAACCAACACCCTAAAAACCCTAACGAATTCGCATTAAATTAACATCAAGAAGGCGAAAAAAATACAAACAAGCCAACACCCAAAAACCCTAACCAATTCACATTAGCGATAAGGGAAGAAGATGTAAAAAAAACCATGAAAAAAAATACAAAAACAGAAGACAAAGAAGTGAGGAAGAAATGAGGAACATACCTGTGTAGATGATCGATTGCACCCTTCCTGTGTTGATGAACTCCATGGCAAACCCAGAACTTGCGTCGGAGGAGACGTAATGGAGGGGGAAGAGAAAAGTAGGAACAGTGGAGTGGGGGACAAGATGGGTAGTTATCGTATGGGATGAAGTAAAAGGAACTAAAATGATTTTTAACCCTAGTGCAAGTTGGTCCATGACTTTTATGTGACATGGGTCAGTTTGATGTGGCATTTACGTTTACAATGATGTGTGAGCCAACCAGGCACTTAATGTGCCATGTCAGCACCCCTAACTCTGTTAACTAACAGACCCAGGCGGAGGGACTAGCCTGACAAACGTTTTGCAATTTCAGGGACTAATTTGAAATATTGATAATGTGACCAGATTGACACGGTCTTACAATTTGAGGGACCAATTTGGGGTTTTACTCAACTAAATTTGGTCGCTAATAATAATTTTAAGGACTAACTTAGGCCACTTTTTTTGATTTGTTTCTTGAACTCTCATGCAGCACACAAAACAAGGCAATTTTGCTTTTGTTTACATGGTGGAAATGCTGGCCATGCCACGTAGGGCACTTAACGAGCCACGTACGACACTTAACATGTCATATAGGATAGTCAATGGATGTTCACAAACGGAATTAAAAAAATGGATTAACGTGTCCCGTATTTTTAATTTTGAGGACTAAATGGCTAACCTACCTTTGTCAGAGACTAATTAAAGGTGTCTTTGCATTTTTTAGGGACGAAATTGGGCCTTAAGACTAAAAATTAATGGTAAAATTTATAATATGCCATTATCTTAAAAAGGAGAGGAGAAGAGCTCTCTCACCCTAGTTTTTTTTTTTAAAGAAAAATACAAGGACTAATATCTAGTTAGGGATGTTCACAGGTCGATTTGGTTCGGATTTTTAGTTTTTTTTCAGAAAGTCTGAACGAAACCAACCCGATAATGAATTGGTTTGGTTCATTTCGAACCCAAAAATATTAAATATGTATAAATACTAAACTATAGTAAATATATATATGTATATATATGTATATATTAAAAATATAGTGATTAGTTCGGGTCTGGAATTCTTGAACCTGAGAGGAGGGGCTTCCATATTTTCAAAAGAAATCTTACTTTTCAATTTAAATTTTTAAATATGATGAAAATATTTTTATCTTCCCTGACTATAAGTTTTAATTATTTGTTCCCCTATTTCTCGCTTTATTATGCTCTTGTTGTAATTTTGATTCTACCCCTTGCAATCAACTACAAGGATTTTTAAAAGATAGACCAGAGTTTGTTTGTTTGTTTTTTTTTTTATAGGCGATAGACTAGAGAGTTAGTACTATAAGCCACGCATTCTTATTAATGTCTAACTTTTAAATTATTGTATTATTATACATCATATAATATAAAGCCATAAAGAGCATTCTCTATTTTAGTTTGTAATTTTGTTACGAATAAATATAAAAAATGTAAATATTTATAATTATTATTATTATGACTTTTTATATATTGACATATAAGATTTAAAAATAAACATAAAAAGAATAAAACTGTATGCACTTATTACTGTCCAATTACAACCATTTTTAAATCCTTTTTAGCTTTTTACTAAATAATTAAATTATTTTAAAAAATATTTATTATTATTATTATTATTATTATTATTATTATTATTAGCATTTTGATAGGAATTATGTTCCCACTAATCGACATTTTATTTTTTTTAGTTTACATTTAAAAGATAAGTAATAATAAAAAGTTTAGAGTAAATTACACCCCACCCCCTTGAAGTTTTGTTAAACGACACATAACCCTAAACTTCATTAAAAATACACCCCACCCTGTTGACTTTGTTGACTATTAAGCATGTTAACAGATGCTAATAGAATATTCTTTTTAACCCTTGTTGACTTTAAACTAACTAGATAGAATGGTTAAAAAACTAAAAATTTATAAATAAAAAAATGATTTTATGAAATTGCCATCTTATGTTCCATTTCCCTTCTTCTTGACACTTATCAATTCTTTACCTTCGCAACACACTATTGGTTTGTCAGCTATTCGCATCACTTCTCTTCACATAGCTTATGCAAAACTTCCCCTGTTTTTTTTTAAACCCCGTTCATTTCATGATGAATATTGAATCTGATGATTAATTACTTCACTCCAGTTCATTAGGACGTGAGATCGAGATAAGTGATGGGTTTTATACTTTCAGAGAGAATAGTGTTGGAAACGAAGGCAGAAATTGGCGGAAAGGGATCAATTTTGCGCTCTTGAGTGAGGAAGCTCGTCTGCCACGCCATTTGCAAGGCCATCAGCGGTGGCAACGATAGAAACCACAGCCACCACTACAATCTCATCGCCTCCACTCTCCATATATGTTTTCAATGTATTACTCTCTTTTTCCTTCCTCTCTCTTATGCATGTGTTGTGTTTTGCTTCTAGCTGCTTCCTTTTCCAATTGGTCCTGAATGACAGAGAGAGCACAGAAAAGTGTTGCTTTCAACAAGGTTTAGGTTGGTTCACGATTTTTTTTTTTTTGGTTCAAGTTTTTTTTTGGGTTTAACTTTTTCTTTGGCACCCCTAGTTAAAACTGTGAGTTAAGCACCCAGTTTGGGCGGGATAATAGGTAGACTAAGAGTTGTTTTGTAAGCTATAAATAAGGATTGTGTTTGGCAATATTTGATTGTGTTACAGTATGTTCTGTTTCAATTTCTAAAGAACCAAAATGTTGGCATGTGACTGGCTAGGGTTGCATATATAGATGTTTCATTAAAAGTTTATTTAATTTTTATTTATAATTTTTTTATTTTTTAACCATTTTATCTAGTTAGTTCAAAGTCAATAAGGGTTACAAAGAATATTCTGTTAGCATTTGTTAACATACTTAACACTCAACAGAGTCAACGGGGTGGGGTGCATTTTTTAAGTAAGTTTAGGGTTACGTGTCATTTAGCAAAACTTTATCTAGTTAGTTCAAAGTCAATAAGGGTTACAAAGAATATTCTGTTAGCATTTGTTAACATACTTAACACTCAACAGAGTCAACGGGGTGGGGTGCATTTTTTAAGTAAGTTTAGGGTTACGTGTCATTTAGCAAAACTTCAAGAGATAGGTATAATTTACTCAAAAATTTATCATGACTGTAGTTTTTTTTTTATTATTAAAAAAATGTGACTACACTACAGTAAGTTTATGAGTGTTTAAAAACCGCTGCAAGTTTGCAACGGTAAAAAAAAGTATGAAATATTCACAATTTTTATTTTGAATTTAATAGGTATGTATTGTTAGTGCAAAAATTATTTATCCTATCAATTATTAATAAATTGACACATCATTTAAAATGTTTGATTTTTATCATAATACTTTAAAAGGTCTGCATAGAATAATTTGTGATTGGTACGATAATCTATCAAAATTAAACTCTTTCAATTTTTACATTTAAATTTATTTTTTCCAAATAAATAATAATTATATCAGTGTTTAGCTTTTAAACTTTGCTGCTCTATTAAATAAAGAGTTATATATTTTAAATTACCCCAATAGTTAATAATTTAAAAAGCATTTTAAGTTAGATGTAGATAATCAAATGTTAATATGTTAATGTGTGGTTACTCCTTTCTTTTTATTTGTTTCGAATGAATTACATTTTAAGAATAACTAAAATGTTATTAAACTTAGAGAAATCGCTCCTTCATAATAGCATAAACAAATAAAGTTTGTCATAGAAAAACAGATTAACTTACACGACGTGCTAAAAACTAATCTAGAAATATGTTAATAGAAAATAGTGTAAAAAAATTAAAATTAATTAAAATATTTAAACTGTAAAATATGACTGTATTTTTAACTAGATTAGCATTTTCAGCACATTTTATTAACCCGATACAAATCCAAGGTCACCTATATGTAGTGGAATCTGAATTTTCAACTTCATAGAGTAGAAAAAGAAGGTGCCAAAATTTGAATACATTGACGTATATAGGAGAGAGATAACCACGTGCAAGCATCAGTAACGAATTCATCAATTTATCACGCTATCCATTTTGAGGATCTGCTTTGACTTGTGCGATTTCAAGCTATTGACGGGCCAAACTTTTCCACCATTACCATCTTGTCATTATTCTACAACACTTCCAGCATCCAAAATCACCAATGTAACTGTTGGAAAATATTGTAATAGACTATTTTTTTAATTATATTTAATAAGTTAGGATTTTTATATAATTTATCAAATATATTTTATTATATCTTTTTCACTTATTCATTTTAAAAGCAAACTCACTTTATGAAACATTGATATCCTCAACTTCATTCACACTCTTTTTGTTTTTTACCTTGCATTATACATAAGTACTGGAATTCTTTTAAAACAAAAAACATTAAATAATTATTCTCTTAATTTGAACCCTTAATTTACACTCTACACATCTCTGTCAAGGGGGTGGGCAAGAAAACCAACTAAAATAAATGTTCCCCGGAGGACAGGTAAGTTTGGCAACAAGCAGAAATGGAATAGAGAAAGAGACCAAGCAACAAATTGACAAAAAGAAGGCCACCAATAAAACTTTATATAGTAAAGATCACTGTAAATAAAATTTGAGCTTTGAACACTATTTTGTCTGCCACTGGAATATTATATATCAAGCTCCACTATCTAGTCTACATACACGCACATACATGTACTATATATAAACATAATAAGTTAGAAGAGTGTATTATTATAGGAGAGATGAATAGTTTAAATTTTTTAAGTGATCATGTTACTTTTAATTAACTTTAAGGGTGTTACTCAGATACCCTTCATGTTGAGAGGGTATGGGTACCCTTCCAATATTTTATTAATTTTTAGTTGTTGTTCATTCTTCTATCAATGTTTCTAATTTGGTAATTATTATTTTTATCAATTCTATTTTTCTATCATATTATCTACAATCACAATATTCACAGTGATAAATCATATGTTTATTACATGCGTCAGTAGCTTCGTCTTTTAATTCATGTATTAATCCTTTTAGTATATCTTGATTAATCAAGTCTAACATACTTAATTTGTGTACAAATTTTTCTATATTCTGAAAATCCATATTAATCTAAAAATCTTTCGGTTCTAAACTTTATGTTTTCTATCATTGATTCTACATTTCTTATGATCTCTTCATATCTATTACCAAATTCTTTTAATGTATTTAAATAATTTCTTAACATAGCTAATTGTTGTTTTAATTTGTGTAATCTTTTCATTTTATTTTTATTAATTTTCTAGTACTTAGCTCTGATACCAAAATGGTACTACCCTATTAATTTCAATTTCATTATTGATTTTGATAATTTCAGAGTTAGGAAAAATAACAGAGTTAGGAAAATTTCAGATTTTTAGATTAATATGGATTTTCAGAATATAGAAAAATTTGTGCACAAATTAAGTATGCTAGACTTGACTAATCAAGATATACACTAAAAGGATTAATACATAAATTAAAAGACGAAGCTACTGACGCATGTAATAAACATATGATTTATTACTGTGAATATTGTGATTGTAAAGAATATGATAGAAAAATAGAATTGATAAAAATAATGATTACCAAATTAGAAACATGGATAGAAGAATGAACAACAACTCAAAATTAATAAAATATTGGAAGGGTAGCCATACCCTCTCAACATGAAGGGTATCGGAGTAACACCCTAACTTTAATTGTTCCTTTTTTTACAATAGACAATTCCTCCCTATAACTTCACACTTCAACACATTAACAAAGTAAAGAACATCATAGCAAACCTACTCTTCAGACCTAAACTCATTCATCTCATACCCAACTAAAACCTATTCCGATCCTTGTGGAACATAGCATTCCTCATCCAATAAAAGTTTAATTGTTTTTCAACTGCTTATCTATTTTTGTTTTTTTCCAACTTGGTCCTTTTTTTCGTCTATGATTCTCGGTATCTGGAAATCACATTAGACTCTGACTTATCCGAATCGAGCCGGAAAGACTTATTTAAGGAGGGCAAAACTCTACCAGTGCCTATTTTTTTTATTTTTTTTATTCATAAGATTCGAACTCGAGACCTTGCCGAGGGGGAATTAAGCTCCTTGACACTTGAACCAACGGATGTAGGTCAACATGGCCTCTTAACTTTTTTTTTTATGTGTGTGTGACAAATAAGTCCTCTATATGTTTAACTTTTTTTTATGTCTGTGTGACAAATAAGTCCTCTATATGTTTAAGAACGTTCACAACGAGGGCTTAAATGCCAATCTTCATCCAACATTATTACTAATTGTTTTACGTGTCTGTTAAGTAATCATGTATCCATGACATGCAACCAAATTATTATTTTGGTCCTTAATCTTTAATTATTATTTTTTTAAATCTGACCCTTAACTTTTTTGTGGCAAATAAATCTCCAATACTTACAAATGTTAACAACATTGGCCTAAACATTAGTCTCCATCAATTCTGTCACTAATGGTCCTACATGTTTGTTAAGTGTTCAAATGGCCATGATGCGGTGGGTGACGTGGCACCTAAGATCGAGAGGTGTGACATCAGGCAATAACACGTCTTAAACATTCTCATCTCCTTCACCACTCAAGATTGCAGTTTGGATAGCTGCACCATATCAACAATTTTGTTAGGCTGATACTCTTGGAAAGCTCTTTTCCATCGAAAAAAATCTTGTAAGCATTGTTGAACCTTTGGAATCCTAGTGGGTTCGTTGTTAATTCGCAACATTTTCAAATCAACAGCGAGTTCATTGATGTTTTGCAACACGTGCAAACCATAAATCACCTTAACATCCTTAGTAGCCCGTCTTTGCGAATGGCTAAGATAAGCAGGAATGGTTATCACAATGTTCTTCATTGGGTAACCAAGAAATGCTTCTGCTACCTCCCTCATATTGGTTAGCGCCATAGAAGAGAACTCTTTAGGTTAGAACTTATTCTCCTCTCCCTTGTATGTGACCACGATCATGGGTTTGTTACTTGCATCAGTGAAAACCTTAAAAGGCTAAAAATTAATATAGTTTTGATTTGATGTGTCGAAGAATTTATGAGTTAACAAACACTTGGCGTCAAAAAATCGTGTTCTTTTGGATTCATGGCTGTTAAGTCTCTAAATGTCTGATGTACATTTGCCTTAAGTTTTGATGAAAACTAAACATTTGTTAAGGATTTAATTGAACTTCATATTGGTTGCTGACCTGTCTATCTAGTGTGCAGAATATTAAGTGAAAGGTTCTCTTAAACCTGTCTGCTCATAGACACAAGATCACCTGTCTTATGTGTAAGAGTCAACCTGTCTGCTGACTGGAATGTTGACTAATCTGCATTAAGGATTCAACCTGTCTGGTTGAAGCTCTCACTTGTCTATGGTCCATCGATAAGGAACACAAGGACAAAGAAGCCTTTAGGAGCTGTCCCCTCAAGCAGAAGTCATTGATGCTTTCTCTCTCACGCATATCAAGAAAGCTAGAAGGTCATACTCACAAGCAACCTAGGAGCTCAGAAAAGAAGTGCTTTTAATATACTTTATTCCTAGTGCAACTAAGAGTTGCACGAAAAGGGAAATATGTTTAGCAAAGTACAAAAGCAACCTGCACAAATCTGATTTAGCTGCTGCACAAAGCATAAAGCACTAGACAGACTGCCTAGAACGACTCTATTACATTTAATGGAGTTCAGCTTGAAGCCAAACCTTGAAGGAATGTATCTAACGGATTCAAAATGATTGGAGCCTACAAATACAGAAGTCATTGAAGATGAAGACAGAGAATACAAAGCATTAAAGAGTCATTACTCTGAGCAATTAATCCTTCATTCTTTCAATCTGTATTCTTCGATCATTTGAAGTTATTACGCAGTCTTTCTATACTTCACATCTAATTCACTCTTCTAAGTGTTAGTGAAAGACTTGCAAATTGTATTTATTATAAACTTTTCTTAAAACAACTCGAGTAAGCCTGAAGAGGCTAAGTGAGCAAAGAATACTTGTCTTGGAGCCTGGAGAGGCTAGGTGAGCAAAGAATACTTGAAGTCTGTAACCTGATTAGTTATAGTGGAGAAAACTTGGTGCTGTCAAGGACTGGACGTAGCCCTAGTTGTTAAAGGGTGAACCAGGATAAATAGACGTGTTTAATCTCTCTCTCCTTATCTCTTTAGTTGCTTTGATTATCTTTATTTATCAACTAACTAAAAGGGTTTAAATGTGAGAATCAAACAAGTTTTAATCTTGCATCTTTGTGTTTTTTTCTGTGAAAAACTGATCAAACAGGTGACCTGTCTGTATCTTGTGAAATCACTTGTCTGAACTTAGCTTCTGTGTGTGAAAATTTTTCAACTTAGTACTAAAATCTGATAAACACAATTCAACCCCCCTTCTCGTGTTTATAGTTGTATATTTCAGTTGGTATCAGAGCTCAGCCTCTGGGTTGAGCATCTAACAAGTGTAGAGGAAAAAGTCCTAAAGAATAGACATGACTACTGGAGCTAATTCAAGTGGGAGTCACCAGACTGAAGGACCCTCCCTGACCAGACCTCCATTCTTTAATAGAGGAAACTACAACTATTGGAAATAGATTCCAATGGTTCATTCTATCAACAAACTCTAATCTTTGGGATGTCATTACTGAAGGTCCACTCATTCCCAAGAATGATGACAACACTGACAAGCCAAAAGTTCAGTGGACCTCTGCAGAATTTGAGAAAGTATGTGCTTGTGACTCTGCAAAAGAAATGTGGGACACCTTATCTGTCACACATGAAAGAACTGTCAAAGATTGTCATACTTGTCAGAAAGTATGAACTATTCATCGTGGAGGAAGGTGAATCTGTCGCTCAGATGATAGGAAGATTTCAAATTATCATCAATGGTTTAAAGTCTCTTGGCAAAACTTATACAAATGCTGAGAAAGTTGGAAAGATCCTCAGAAGTCTTCCAAAGCAGTGGAGACCCTTGGTCATTGCCATCTCTGAAGCCAAGGATCTCACAACCTTGACTATGGATAAACTTCTTGGAACCCTCACTATTCATGAACAAGAACTTGGTGATGATGTGTCAACTAAAAAGGGCAAATCCATTGCTCTAAAAGCTGATAAAAAAATCATCAAAAGCCTCAAAAGCACTAAAAGCACTAAAAGCATACGAGTCATCCTGTGATACAGACTTGTCTGAACCCGATGATTCTGAAAGTGATGAAGAGCTATCTCTCCTAACCAGAAAGATAAAGCTGCTTTTAAAAAGAAAGATGTTCAGAAAGGAGAAGCCTTTCAGAAAGTTCCACAAGGAGAAAAACTTCAAGGAATCCAATTCAATAGACAAGAGTCCAATTGTCTGCTATGAGTGCAAGAAGCCTGGTCACATTAAAGCTGAGTGTCCTCATCTCAAGAAAGCCCCTTATAAGAAGTTCTTCAAAAAGAAGAAAGGAATGATGGCTACTTGGGAGGATTTGGAGTCAACATCATCTGAAGATGAAGAAGTACACCCTGACTTTAAGGAGTTACATGATGCCTATGAGGAGTTGCTGGAGGAATCTAACTGTTTATCTAAGGCCTTCAAATCCCTCAAGAGAGAGTATGTAACGCTTCTTAGTGAGCATAAATAGAAATCTAAAGAGTGTGAGGAGCTGGCCAAGGAAAACACTAAGCTGAAGACTGCAAAGTCTAATGAAGCTAAGATCAATAGTGAAACATCACGGTCTGAAGAAGTTGTCAAACTTCAACAGAAAGTAGAAGAGCTCACTTCTGATCTTGCCAAATTTATTAATGGTAGAGATAATATGGCCAAGCTGCTTGGCTGTCAGAGACACTCCCTTAACAAAGAAGGTATTGGATATGTCCATTAAATCCATATATGTCTGTAACTTCTGTGGAAAAGCTGAACATGTTATGTCCAAGTGTATTCACATGAAGAGAAGGAATTCTTCACATAATCCTAGAACTAACAGAAAAGGACCCAGAAAACTATGTGTTCCTAAAGATCAAATAATTCCTATTGCAGATGTCCTCAATTAGGGCTGGGCAATGGTCGGGTTCGGTCGGATTCGGGCCCAAACGGGCCAATCCGAACTAACCCACGAAGCATAATATTGGAACCATTTCCACCCATTTGAATCACGGTTTAGCTGGATGGCAGGTTGGACGGATAGCGGGTGGGTGGGGCGGGTTTAGGATCCAAAAAAATGCATAATCAAAGAGAAACAATCCAAATCCAAAAAAAATGGAAGAGATGTCAAAAACCGAAAACAAATCCAGAACCATGAACCAAAAACGAAGAAAGTAGACAGTGCTGGTCCGAGGCTTCTGTGCTTCACGCGGTCACGAAGAAGAGTGGACGCACTGACGCAGAGTGTGAGAGGAAGACGAGGGAGGGAGGGAGCCAGGTAGCGCAGAGTGACGGTGCACCTCTAGGGTTTGATGCAGCTTATAAAAATGGGCTTCTGAACAAATGCATATGATGTATAATGTATAATGTATAATGTAAAAAGAATGGGCTCCTGAAATGTTTAAGAAAATGGGCTTGTAAAATGTTAAAAAACTGGGCTCATGAATAAAAGTCTAACTAAACTCCATTTCAGTTTTTTTAATAAATTGGGCCATTCAGACTTCAGTTTTTAGGCCTAATACTCTTTAAACTAACTACCTAAAAACCCTAAAAATGTTACCTTTACTTTGTCTATTTCTCCTTCTCATGAATCCTCCATGGCCGGCGGCTCCTTCACAGTCTTGGTCCTCTCTCACTCGGTTCAGTGTCGCCTGCCATTCTCCATTGCTTGTCACCGTCGCGACCAACCACCGCTCGGAGGTTGTGGCACCGGTATGATGAAGCGAATAAGAGGGACCGCAACAGAGAGGAGGTAGGCAAGAAAACTTCATCCCTTCAATGCCGCCGTCGTAGTCTCGCAGCTGTGGCTTCTTCAACAATCGATCTTCATCTCCCAGATCTGGTAGGCAAGAAAACTTCACCCCTTGCTTCAGGTCGGTCGGTGTAGGACTCCGACTAAAATGATTTCCCAGACCCGCACCCGCCCGATGCAAGCCGTCTGAAACCGAGTTCTGCAACCCGTCGACCTGATGTCCGACCCGACCCACCCACGCACTGTTTTTTAGCTCGGACTTCTCGGGTTCAGTCCGGGTATCGGGTCTTTGTCCACCCCTATCCTCAATAGGACAAAGAAAACACCTCTGTTGGTTCCTGGACAGTGGCTGCTCGCAACACATGATAGGAGAAAGGTCTATGTTCCTAGACCTCCAACTTAAGAAAGGAGGACATGTTGCCTTTGGAGGCAATCAGAAAGGGAAGGTTAATGGAATTAGTACTATTGGTAAACCCCCTTTTCCCCCAATCTCTAATGTTCTCTTAGTCAAAGGATTAAGACACAATTTGCTTAGCATAAGTCAATTATGTGACAATGGATTTGATGTCTCCTTTACTAAGGATGCTTGTATAGTCAAAGACAAGAGTGGCAACACACTCTTTTCAACTAGTAGGCAGCAAAATCTTTATAAGATTGAACTGACTGATCTCTCAGATCAAAGTGTAACATGTCTGATGTCAAAAGAGGATGAAAGATGGTCATGGCATAGAAAACTAGGACATGCTAGTATGAAACTAATTTCAAAATTGAAAAAGGATAACCTTGTGAGAGGATTGCCTGACATTAGTTTTAAGAAAGATGTTTTGTGTGATGCATGTCAGAGAGATAAACAAGTAAAATCAAGTTTCAAATCTAAGAACCAAGTATCAACCTCTAGACCTCTTCAGTTGTTACATATTGATCTGTTTGGGCCAGTTAGTGTTGCTAGCTTGGCTGGAAGGAAATATGGATTTGTCATAGTTGATGACTATTCTAGATTTACATGGGTACTCTTCTTAACCCACAAGAATGAGTCTTTTAAGGCTTTCTCTGTACTCTGTAAGAAAGTACAAAATGAGCAGGGTTTCTGTATTTATACCCTTAGAAGTGATCATGGGGGAGAATTTGAAAATGACTAATTCAAATTGTTCTTTGAGGAGAGTGAGATCTCTCACAATTTCTCTGCTCCAAGAACTACACAGCAAAATGGAGTGGTTGAGAGAAGAACAGATCTCTGCAAGAGATGGCTATGTCAATGCTTAATGAAAATAATCTCCCTAAGTACTTCTAGACAGAAGCAGTAAACACTTCATGTTATGTACAAAATAGAATACTTATAAGGTATTTTCTAAAGAAGACTCCTTATGAATTGTGGAAAGGTAAAAGACCCAACATATCTTACTTTCATGAATTTGGATGTGAGTGTTTTATTCTAAACACTAAGGATCAACTTGGAAAGTTTGATTCCAAAGTGGATAAATGTATCTTCATTGGATATTCTGACATGTCTAAGGCATTTAGAGTTTATAACTCTAGAACCTCTATAATTGAAGAATCTATTCATGTGAAGTTTAATGAAGAATCTATTAGATCTAGAAGAAGAACTTGCAAGTCTTGATATAAACAGACAAGATAGTCAACAGCCTGACATATCTAAAGCAGAACCTGTTGAAGAGTCTGACAGGCAAGTGGAACAGACAAGTCAACAGACTAGTCAAGATCAACATGATGATCTTAAAAGAGACTGGAAGTTCAAGACTCACCATCCTAAGGATCTTATCATTGGAAACCCCTCAGAAGGAGTTAGAACCAAATCAACATTAAGAGAATCAAGCAATGTGGTCTTTCTGTCAGAAATGGAGCCAAAACGCATTGAAGAAGCTCTTGATGATGAAAGCTGGATTCTTGCAATGCAAGAAGAACTTAATCAGTTTACCAGAAATGATGTCTGAACACTTGTTTCCAAACCAAAAGACAAGTCTGTCATGGGAACAAGATGGGTTTTCAGAAACAAGTTGGATGAAGATGGTAAGGTTGTCAGAAACAAAGTTTGGTTAGTAGCTCAAGGCTATAACCAACAGGAAGGTATTGATTTCACTGTAACCTTTGCACCTGTGGCTAGAATAGAAGCCATACGCGTCTTAATGTCATATGTTGCACAACATCAAATCACTCTTTTTCAAATGGATGTAAAAAGTGCTTTTCTAAATGGTATAATTGAAGGAGAAATGTATGTTAAATAACCCCCTGGTTTTGAAGATTATGATAAACCAGATCATGTTTTCAAACTTAAAAAGGCTTTAAATGGTTTGAAACTGGCACCTAGAGCATGGTATGATAGACTTAGTTCTTTTCTTATGCATAATGGATTTACTAGAGGACAAGTAGATACAACCATGTTTAAGAAATGCTCAAAAGATAATTTTATTATAGTCCAAATATATGTTGATGATATTATTTTTGGAGCAACTAATGAAAAGTTGTGCAAAGAATTTTCCAAGCTAATGCAAGCAGAATTTGAGATGAGCATGATGGGAGAATTAAAGTTCTTCCTTGAACTGCAAATCAAGCAGACAAGTGATGGAATCTACATCCATTAGCAAAAATACACCAAGGAGATACTTAAGAAGTATAAAATGGAAAATGCTAAACCTATGAAAACTTCTATGCAACTCAATGCAAAGTTAAGCAAAGATGGTGAAGGTAAAAAGGTAGATCAAACTATCTACAGAGGTATGATTGGCTCTCTTCTGTACTTAACTTCAAGCAGACCTAATATTCAATTTAGTGTCTGTATGTGTGCAAGATTCCAATCTGATCCTAGAGAATCTCATCTCAAAGCTGTTAAAAGAATATTTAGATATTTGCTTGGGACCACTAATCTTGGTTTGTTGTTTTTAAAAACAAAAGAATACAGATTAGTACTGTGATGCTGATTTTGCTGGAGACAGAATAGAAAGAAAGAACACCAGTGGAGGATGCCACTTCATTGGAGCCAGTTTAGTCTCCTAAACAAGCAAAAGATAGACAACAATTGCTCTATCTACTGCTGAAGCAGAAATCTGCTGCTAATTGCTGCTCTCAACTCTTATGGGTAAAACATCAACTTGAGGATTACTCTATATATGAGCATAATATATCTGTGTGGTGTGATAATTCAAGGGCAATATGCTTATCTAAAAATCCAATTCAGCAGGCTAAGCATATTGAAATCAATCATCACTTTATAAGGGATTATGTTAAAAAAAAAGTACCTTTGATATTAAGTTTGTTAAAACTGAAAATCAATGGGCTGATATTTTCACAAAACCCTTAGCTGAAGATAAGTTTATATACATTAGAGACAATCTGAACATGCATCGCATTGTTGAAAGACATGTCTGATATCACATGTATAACTTGTCTTATGTCTTTTATCTAACCTGTCTATGATACATGTCTGACCCTGCTGAGTCATAATTATTTGAACTCAACAATTTTTGTTAAAATGGTAATTATTCATTTAATACCATTTAATAATCTGAAGCTAATCATGTACATGGCAGTTTTATTTTCTCGAAACCATGTTTTCATAATGTCTTAGTGGGCGTTGTATCTTCCCACGCAAATCGTGTCGTTTTAACATTAAAAATGTCTTTTCTCTCTCCTGACTTTATGACTATAAAAGGCAAAAGAGTCAGAAAGCTCTTTCTTTACGCTTTCAAAAATTGTCAAAACCATTCTTCTACTTCTCTCTATCTGAAACCCCCAAATCCTTCAAACCCTAAAAACTTCATTTCCTTCAATGGCACCTAAGAAACATCTCACCTCTGAAGAGATTGCTGCGAAATACAAATCATGGCTTGAAAGGTGGTTGATCTTCAACAAATGAAGAAATGGGGAATGGATGTTACCGAGGAGTTGGAATACTCCAGTGGACCCCCTTCTGTGACATCAAGGACCTAGTTCATCCTAAAATGGTCAGAACTTCTGGACTAGTGTTGTTACTCTTACAAACCCAGTAGATGGAACCAAGACAATTCGTGCTCGTGTGCTTGACACGACCTTCTTGGTCTCCTTGGGATCTCTAGAGATTGTCACAAATTGCCCAGGCTAGGAGCTGGATTTAGGTCTGAGTAGGAAGATGAGGTTCGGACTGCCAACATCAATATTACCCTGTATGGTGTTCCAAACCCTACTAACATGAAAACTGTGAGCATGGTTATGAAGTGCAGGTTCATGCACAAGCTGCTGGAATGCGTCTTGCCAAGGAAATGCTCGAGGGACAATGTAACTAAGATGGACATATTTGCTCTGTATCATCTGATTCACAAAATCAAGGTGGACATTAATGATCTCATCTTCAACCACCTTGAGTACATGGTCAAGAGGACCAACATGCAGACATTTCCCTATGGAATGCTGCTGACAAAGCTGTTTAGGAACAAGCTATTTGTTCCTGGGGATGGAAGCTTTGTGGACATGGCTTTCCCCATAGACAAGAAGAACTTGTCGATGATGAACATCCCAGGGATTCCTCTGGAAAAGGAAGAACAGAAGGATGAAGCTGAAGAAGAAAAAGAAGAAGAAGCCAGCTGCTGCTCAGCCAAGTATGCAGACAGCTGAGTCTGCTAGTGAATCTGAGGTTCCTATCTCAGAGAAGATCTGGAAACCTGCTGGGAAGGTAGCTAGACAGGACCAGAGACCTGATATGGAGAAGCCCTTAGTCTCTGCTGAGACTGAAGAGAGTGTCCAACCTCTCAGGTTCAGGATGAGGAAACCTTCTCCTAAGAGGAAGACAAAGGATGCAGAGACATCTAAGGATGAGTCTGTTAGATCAGACAAGAGAAGGAGGCTTGTGAAGACTTTTGCTGCACCCAGACAAGTAGAGCCTGCTCTAAGCAAAGAGGAAACACTTGCTCAGGGGGAGCAAGAAACAAGACCCTTGGGGGAGTCCAAGGAGACTCTCTTTCTGGGACCCATTCCCAGAAAGAGAAGTTCAGGTTACCCTGTGCCTACTGTTGTGGCACCTACTGCAGAAGTGGAAGTGGCTGCAGAAGTACCAGCTGTAGAAGCTGAAGTTGATGTTGCAACTGTTGAAGACTTGTCTGTTGGGACACAGACAGTTATCTATCCATAGATTGATCCACTCAATCCTCCTCCATGAAGGAAGAAGCTGAGGATGACTAAGAATCAAGTGTTTGATCCATCTCCCTTACCTGTACCCTCATCCCCTTCTCATCTAGGTATCCCTACCTTACCTGTCTCCTCCCCTCCTGCCCTATCTGCTGAACCCTTAGCCCATGTGTCACCACCCTCTTCACCCATCTCTTCTCACCAAACCCAAACATCTTCTTATGATGTTGTGTTTGATATGTGTCAGTACTTTGTGGCTCATAGGGATGAAACCCCTAAAGAACAAACTGCTATTTCATCAAGTTTGTTTGTGTCTAACTTGCAATCCCATATGATTGCTAGTTTTTCTAATCTGTCTGCCATCCCTCCACCTCCACCTCATGTTCTAAACCCCTGTAGAGAACTTTTCTTTTATCCCTTATTGTAGTGTTCATTAGAACTTTGGCTGGAAGTCACTATCCTGCCTCTCCCTCTAGGTATTTCTTCTTGCTTATCACTGGTTCATCATCTTTCTTTTCTTACATAGACTCTCTGCTACCCCTACCCCAATCTGTTATTGCTGCCACACCTCTTCCCCCACCTAAGACAATTAGAATCACTCGTCTTTCCCTTATTGAAAGACTTGCTTCTGTTTGTTCTTTTCCTGAGACTGACTTTGTCAGTATCAAACCTTTGTTCAAGCCGGTTTTTCTACCCTTCTTTTACTATCGAACCATTCAAAAATGTTTTTATCCTCCTATCTCTACCCCTTTCTCTGTTCCTAAAGCACCCCCTGTGCTAGCCTTGCCCTGGCATTCAGACCAGTCTACCACATCTTCTGCCTTGTCTCTGCAAGCTACTGAGTTTGTGGACATCGCTTCAATCAGAAGCAAGCTCTGCTAAAAGACACCAGAAGGCAGTTGGAAGAAGAGAGGAATGCTAGACTTGCTTTAGAAGCAAGAGTAGGATCTCTGTTTTCACTTTTGAGTTGGTCTGAGTAGTTTTGTAAAAACTTGCTCTGTACAAGCTGATGATGAATGATAAATACATCTTTTTATCTTATGTTTACTGTTTTTGCTTTTCTGCTTTATATTTTCCTTTTTGTTGATGACAAAAGGGGGAGAAAGTAAAGTAAAGTAAAACTTAAGATGATCAGTGCTTAATTGAACTTAACTTAACTTGTATTGGCGGCATAAATGCTTAAGCTTAACTGAACCTGGCTGCATAACTCATCTTAACTGATGTAAAACCCAAGTTAATGCATGCAGCTCTGATATATTGCTTTGATAATGTGCTATGTGCTTTCTGCTCTAAGTTTTTATGATATGAACTGAACCTAAGTGTACCTGTCTGCACAACCTTATCTGGTTAAGAAAAATTCAACCTGTCTGAATATTTTCTGTCTTACCTGTTGATATTTTCTAAGGTTCATTAAATCATCTAATGTTTGTCATCATAGAAAAGGGGGAGGTTGTTAAGTCTCTAAATGTCAGATGTGCATTTGTCCTAAGTTTTGATGAAAACTAAACATTTGCCCTCAAGCAGAAGTCACTGATGCTTTCTCTCTCACACATATCAAGAAAGCCAGAAGGTCATACTCACAAGTAACCTAGGAGCTCAGAAACGAAGTGCTTCTAATATGCTTTATTCCTAGTACAACTAAGAATTGCACGAAAAGGGAAATATGTTCAGCAAAGTACAAAAGCAACCTGCACAAATCTGATTTGCCTGCTGTACAAAACATAAAGCACTGGACTTGCATGTTAGAGTACAACTAACGTTCCTATTGCATTAATGGCTGTCCAGAACGACTCTATTGCATTTAATAGAGTTCAGCTTGAATAATGTCTTTAACGGATTCAAAATGATTGGAGCCTATAAATACAGAAGTCATTGAAGATGAAGACAGAGAATACACAACATTAAAGAGTCGTTACTCTGAGCAATTAATCCTTCATTCTTTCAATCTGTATTCTTCAATCATTTGAAGTTATTATGCAGTCTTTCTATACTTCACATCTAATTCACTCTTCTAAGTGTTAGTGAAAGACTTGCAAATTGTATTTATTACAATCTTTTCTCAAAACAATTTAAATGAGCATGAAGAGGCTATGTGAGCAAAGAATACTTGTCTTGGAGCTTGGAGAGGCTAGGTGTGCAAAGAATACTTGAAGTCTGTAACCTGATCAGTTATAGTGGAGAAAACTTGGTGCTGCCAAGGACTGGACGTAGCCCTAGTTGTTAAAGGGTGAACCAGGATAAATAACTGTGTTTAATCTCTCTCTCTCTCCTTATCTCTTTAGTTGATTTGATTATCTTTATTTATCAACTAAAAGGGTTTAAGTGTGAATGTCAAACAAGTTTTAATCTTGCATGTTTGTGTGTTTTTCTGTGAAAAATTGATCAGACAGGTGACCTGTCTGTATCTTGTGAAATCACTTGTCTGAACTTAGCTTCTGTGTGCGAAAAGTTTTCAACTTAGTAATAAAATTTGATAAACACAATTCAACCCCCTTCTCATGTTTATAGTTGTTTATTTCAATGGCTACTTGGTTCTTAACAACATTCTCGACGAGCCTCTCTCTATCAGTGAAAACAACGTAGGAGGGGGTGGTTCAGTTTCCTTCGCCCTCTAATGAGCATGATGTCTCTTCTATAATGAATCAGTTTCCTTAACAAACACATAGAACCGTTAGTAATAGTGTCAGATGGAGACTAATATTTAGGCCAACATTGTTAACATTTGTAAACATATGAGACTCATTTATCACAAAAAAGTTAAGGGACTTAATTGAACAACAATTATAAAGGGACCAAAATACTAATTTGGGTGCCACGTCACTACCGTCATGGCAACGTGATCACTTAACGGCCACATAGGACCATTAATAACGATGTTGGACAAAACCTAACATTTAGGTCAATATTGCTAACGTTTGTAAGCATAAGAGACTTATTTGTCACGAAAAAACTTAAGGGACCAAGTTAAAAAAATAATTAATATCAGGACCAAAAGACTAATTTTACTTTCTTTTTTTTAAATTATGATAAGTCAAATAAGATTCAATGGCAAAATTGATTATTATCATTTCTCACAATAGCAAAATATTACACACATGCACACACTAACACTTTTTAATTTATAGTTCCAGGATGGAACTCAGAGGATGTAGAGTACCAGTTAAGGGGAACTCCTCTACCCATTGATGCAGCTCTATTCTCATCATCAGGATTTGAACCCTGGACATATGGTTAAAGAGACCGAGCTACTAGCCACTTGGACCACACCTTGTGGGTAACACTTTTTTAATATATCGATCAATAAAAACACATATACAAAGTATCAATTAATCATTGAATTTGTGACTTAAATGCGCATATAACTATCATAAAATTCTTATTGTAAAAAAAAAAAAAACTATCATAAAATTCTTGCAGTTCCATCCAAATAAAAATATAATATACTTTTTATCATTTAATTATAATTAATAACACCTCATTTTTTTTACATTCAGGAATATAAAGCTTTCATAGCACCTTTTTTCTCCATTTATAAGGGTTGAACATAAGACATTATTTAATTTAAACAATCGAGTTGATAACGTTGATTATTCAATCTGGATTCTCCTGTTTCGGAAGAACGGGACATGATCATGTTGGAGAGAGAAAGACATTTTTTTTTTAAATGTAACTATGGACCTTGCAATCATATATGATGGGTGTGTATGAAAAAATTGTATCATTCTCTCAACAATAAGACTACATCTTGATGTTCCAAAATAGGAGATGATCCTTTTTTTTTATGGATTTAACTGGTACGCACAGTCAGTATAAAGATTTTTTACACTGTCAACCAATCATTAAAAGTATTTGACTCTTATGATATAACTACCTTAAAAGTCACTCATACCATGATTTGTGATTGCTTGGCAATATAAAACTTTACTCTGATATTACATACTAATTGAACTCTTTCTTTGTTACATGTCCGGTACTCTAGTGACAGGTTGCATGCGAACGAAATATGGCAAGGACATGTTTATAATACACCCTTTCCTCATACATCAACTTAACAAGAGTTGTAGTCATCAAGAGTTCTACATTTACGCTTATTAAAAAAAAAAAAAAAAAAAAAAAAAGAGTTCTACATTTACGAGCTAGAGAAGGAGCATTGGATAGGGACAGAGTAAGTGTTTAATCCTTTGGATGGTCAAATTTAAAACAATTGATTATAATTTATAACGACGACATTCTTACATAAATTGAAATCTTGCATAACATGACAAGGAACGAAATTTCTATCCAAATTAAAGTGGAGTGCATGTTGAACTATCATAGGCCAAATTGACATCGCGCCTGCTTTATAATATAAAATTGCCGTTTTTAGGAAATTTATGTCATTTTAACAATTCAACAATCACGTGACGGAGAAAAGCTCATCTATAGTGAGCTTGAATATAAAGTGAGTATGTAAAAATATATCTATTATTGATTAGTTTTAGTATATTAAAATCTCAATTCATTTTAATTAATGAAGATGCATATTTACTTCCTTACTTTACCTTTAATCTCATCTCAGAAGAATCATGAACTTTTCCATGTGATTTTTTTTTGTTTGGATTCTACCGTAATTAGGATCTTTGGCTTTCTAATAGATCCACGAAATATCTCACAAACTTAAATTTTTTGGATCCGTTATAGGACTAGATGACTAATCTTCATTCAGGTACTCCTCTATAAGCTTATCATATGCAACTAAGTGAGCTACACCCAAATGGGTGATATCTTTTAGTTTTCAAGAAATTTAATCATTACAAGTTTCCAATATTTTCCTGTGCTCCGCATGCTTTAACAAAGTCACCCATCATTAAATTTTCCAATTGCAACGCCCGTGAAGGGTCCACTTGTTAGTGGGTTATGAACTGTAATTATAAATCACGTGTTTAGGAATGCCCAAGAAATCATGCCGTTACGTGAATCAATGAGGAAAATTGTTCTTCACAATCCTTTATTTAAAAGAAACTAGTACTTATACCTATGCGATGTACGGGGTATTTTAGCAGTATGAATAAATTTAAATGTTATTTTATATTATGTTTTTTATTATATTTGTTTCATAAAATGAATAAGGACTTAAGTATTGTATATTTATAATGATTTTGAAGAAAAATAATTGTTGAAGAAAAAATTAACAAAGAATTTTAGAATGAGTGGTACCTAAAGTGGAATGTTTGAAATTTTTATCACGACTTGAATTAAGTAAATCATATTGGTTAAAAAGGCAAACCTTCCGGGCAGTTACAGTTTTACATGTAACATAGTTTAGTGACGTATATGTAACTGTAAAAGTGAAAGTGAACTAATATATCAAAGTATGATTTATATTTAAACAATCAATGAATATAATAATTTTAGAGTAACTCACCTAGATTAAATTCCGAGAGTTCTTTATAAACCACATTTGTAGTAGTGTTTGAATTTTGACCTTCGTGGTCACATCTTAGTATATTCAATCCACAACGGGAGCTAATTCTTGATATTGCGACATACAATTGCCCGTGTGAAAAAATTGGTTGCGGAAGATAAATTCTCATGTGTTTAAGCGGTTGTCGTTGACTTTTATTCATAGTCATTTCAAAAGAAACAACAATTGAGAATTGCCTACGTTGAAATTTGACTGGAATTGTGTTATTAGAAGATGTCAGTGGCAATCTGGGAATAATTTTAATAAGTTTAAATTTGACTGAAATTTGACTCGAATCTGTTTATTATATTAGTGTTATAATTTAAATAATTTTAATACTTTAAATAAGGGGGTTGATGTACATGAAATGTTTTTATATTGTAATGTTATGATTTATACTTAAACAATCAATGAATATAATAATTTTAGAGTAACTCATGAAGATTAAATTCTAATAAAGTTCTTTATAAACCACATTTGTAGTAGTGTATATTTTTGGACTTTGTGGTCATATATTAGTATCTTCAATCCACTACGGGGTGACTCTTGATATTGCGACATACAACTTCCCACGTGAAAAAAAAAGGGTGCAGAATATAAATTCCCACGTGTGTGAGCGATTGTTGTTGACTTTTATTTATAGTCATTGCAAAAGAAATAATAATTGGGAATTGCGTACGTTGAAATTTGACTGGAATCCTGTTATCAGAAAAATGTTAGTAACTATCTAGGAATAAATTTAATAAATTTAAATTGATAGAAATTTGCTTCAGTTTGTGTTTGGGTGACTTCCATTATAAATTTTGATATTGAAACTGATCACTTTTTGTTATCCATTTCTTTTTTTATTTATTTATCCTATGGCAGGCTAGGAAATCACTTATAGTGAGAAGTCTTTTCCCTATGATTGCAGATCCACAACATCCTGTTAGAATTATTCCATGTTGATTGGTATTAGTGTTTGCAAGCCACTTATACAACACTTAAACTTTATTCCATAAAAATTCACTTAAGCTCTATAGCTCTATCCTTGAGAAAGCATACAATCTTTGTAGAATCAACTAAAATAACCTTTGGATCGATTTAAAGAATCAATTACTGGGTTATAAACAAACAACACCAACTGCAGTAATTTTACTTGCTATAAGACCAATGGAGGCACAAACAAAGGGGAACCTAGAAAAAAAGTAGAACTATAGTTAGCTCTTCCATGGTTCCATAGCCTCCTAAACAGTTTGTAACATTGATTAAATTTCTATGTATGTGAATTTACTATGACATTGCTTAAAATGCCAAAAAGAACATTGGAATCATGTTCCGCCCCAACATGCTTCCAATTGGGGTTTCGAACCCGTTGCCTCGTCCCGCTTCCAATGTTCTGCCTCTGATGTTCACATTCCTCGACACACTGGCCATGCTCCTTCCCACTGCCGTTAAATGATAATTGAAGTAATAAAAAATTGTATCCAAAATGAATAGATAATTATCCAGCATGAAATTATGGAACCATTAAAAATTCCGAATGAAATTTCTTATTCAGCATGACATCGATGTTCATGTCAGTGGCCTGGAACCATAACAATTAACATTTACCTCTGATTTAATTTTGATTGAGAAGGTGAGATTCATAACTGTAGGTTAAATTTCTATGTAAAATAATTTCAAATTTTCTATCTGTTGATCGTGGCAACCATAACCCAAGAGGGGGGTGAATTGGGTTTATAAAATTTTCTAGAATAATTTATCAAAAACGATTTTCTCTAAATAAATTATTAAATCACACAATAAGGAATAAACAAAATATGAATATGCGAGCAATAATATGAATTAAACAATTGAGATAGGGAAGAGAATACTTGCACACGGATTTTATCCTGGTTCAGTCACCAACCACTTGTGACCTACGTCCAGTCCCCACTCCTCCTGTGGGATTTTCTTCCACTAATAAACAAGCTTATAAACTGGTGCTTGCAAACCTTTGTACACAACAGAGCACTCTAACCACGTCTCCTGGGATACCTCACCCACCACGTGTAAGAGCCTCAACGAACTCTAGCACTCTCCCTCGCGTCTCCGGGATACCTCACCCACGCTTCTGAGCCTAAAGTCGCACACCAAAGGAATGACACACCAGAGGGATACCTCACCCTCAACCTAGGGATACCACACCCTAATACAGAGTTGATACAAGAGTAGGAGAAATTGAAGCACTCTTAATAGTGCAAATGATACAAATTGAAGCACTATGAGTATGATGATAATAACACAATTTGGCTCAAATAATTTCAGAGAATATGAATAATTTTTGCTCAATGTTCTTCTCTATTTTTCGTGTATTAAAAACCTTATTCTTATAGTGATAGGCAAACAAACCAGGACGTTAGAAAATTAGCCGTTGCTCAGAGTTTTTCATTATGATACGTCTCTCAATAAATGCAAACCAATTGAATCAAGCACTGATTAAATATACTGAGTATATTGCTTGATAGCATATGTCCGTTGCTACATTAATGCTCCAAATCAGTTGCATATTATGCATGCACCGTTTTAGACAATTGATTGAAAACAAATCATAGATTGAGGTGTTGTTCCTTTTAACTTTACTCGGTGCAATTATGATCAATGGTGTATCAAAGAAAACTTTACAACTTGATTGATTTGGAACCATATTTGAAAAAGAAGAGCAGCGTTTGAAACAAAGCAATTCATTTTCTCTCATATATTTCAATAGCCAATATATAATGCAATGGAACAAAATAGGTTCAACAAAAAAATAGCGACTGATTGCCATCTAAATATATGTATATATATATTAGAATTAGAATGCTTGAAGCTTTTGAAATTGATTTAAATAAATTGACAATCAATTTGCAATATGGCCGTTGATAGAAATCAATTTGAATAAATATTCAATCAGTTTATAATAAAACCATTATGTATATTGAAGGAAATCTTTACCAACAAATTGGAGCACTTGGAAATTAATTGATTGAATAAAATAATATCAATGGCTGCACCTTTGAAAAACAATTGCAATCTGATATAATATATATATATTATTATCCAATTCAAATTGATAATTGAAGAATATGGTGGACCGAAAGTATATTTTAATAGATTAAAAATTTAATATAATATACTTCGAAGATCTTAAATTTTTATGATAAATCAGATTGAAAAATATTTTGCTAGTCTAATACTTGATAAAAAATCTTTTACCCAAAAGTGTAGTATTTTAGTTAAATTGATTAAATGAGCCAAAGTGAGTTTAGTCATCATACCCTTACAAGACATCTAAGAACTAGATTATTTACTCAATCCTGCTTGAGGTCTTGATGCTTAAAGCTTTGATATTCCTAGCTTATTAGTGTCTTGCTTTGCTAGCCTTTGAGTACCTGCATGCTTGGAAATTATATTTTCTTTTTATCCTGCATGCTTATGGTCAGTGTTTGTCAATCATCAAAACATAATCAAATATATAATTACACTATCTATTAAACAAAAGAAAAATGAGGTTGTCGTAAAAACCTTGTTACCTCACCCTTTTTTCCTTCTGAAGCTTCCCTTTCAGCTCCATCTAATGAATCCCAATTCAGCAGACAAAGAAACAAACAACAAATTCTAAGTGTGAATTTCTTTGATGATATTCATTCAACTTTGCTCTATGAAAGTGACATTTGTTTGTGAAGATTTTGCTTGAGAGAAATTCAAGGCTGCCCAAATTATTTAGCTCCATCTAATGTTACCTTTTTTTTTTTTTATCATAACAACCATTCTTAGTTGTTATTATATTAATTAATGTATAATTATTAGATTTTTTATTAATTCCACTAAATTACCCCCAAGGCAATTCCCAAATTACCCCTATAACAACCCTAAAAAACTCATTAACCCAAGTGATTTTACAAAACCACCCCAGCCACTTCCTTCCTTTTATATATATAATAATAATTGGGAATTGCGTACGTTGAAATTTGACTGGAATCCTGTTATCAGAAAAATGTTAGTAACTATCAAGGAATAAATTTAAATTTGACAGAAATTTGCTTCAGTTTGTGTTTGGGTGACTTCCATTATAAATTTTGATATTGAAACTGATCACTTTTTGTTATCCGTTTCTTTTTTTATTTATTTATCCTATGGCAGGCTAGGAAATCACTTATAGTGAGAAGTCTTTTCCCTATGATTGCAGATCCACAACATCCTGTTAGAATTATTCCATGTTGATTGGTATTAGTGTTTGCAAGCCACTTATACAACACTTAAACTTTATTCCATAAAAATTCACTTAAGCTCTATAGCTCTATCCTTGAGAAAGCATACAATCTTTGTAGAATCAACTAAAATAAACTTTGGATCGATTTAAAGAATCAATTACTAGGTTGTAAACAAACAACACCAACTACAGTATTTTTACTTGCTATAAGACCAATGGAGGCACAAACAAAGGGGAACCTAGAAAAAAAGTAGAACTATAGTTAGCTCTTCCATGGTTCCATAGCCTCCTAAACAGTTTGTAACATTGGTTAAATTTCTATGTATGTGAATTTATTATGACATTGCTTAAAATGCCAAAAAGAACATTGGAATCATGTTTCGCCCCTACCTGCTTCCAATTGGGGTTTCGAACCCGCTGCCTTGTCCCGCTTCCAATGTTTTGCCTCTGATGTTCACATTCCTTGACACACTGGCCATGCTCCTTCCCACTGCCATTAAATGATAATTAAAGTAAAAAAAAATTGTATCCAAAATGAATAGATAATTATCCAGCATGAAATTATGGAACCATTAAAAATTTCGAAAGAAATTTCTTATCCAGCATGACATCGATGTTCATGTCAGTGGCCTGGAACCATAACAATTAACATTTACATCTGATTTAATTTTGATTGAGAAGGTGAGATTCATAACTGTAGGTTAAAAAATTTCTATGTAAAATAATTTCAAACTTCAAATTTTCTATATATTAAACAAAAGAAAAATAGGGTTGTCGTAAAAACCTTGTTACCTCACCCTTTTTTCCTTCTGAAGCTTCCCTTTCAACTCCATCTAATGAATCCCAATTCAGCAGACAAAGAAACAAACAACAAATTCTAAGTGTGGATTTCTTTGATGATATTCATTCAACTCAGCTCTATGAAAGTGACATTTGTTTGTGAAGATTTTGCTTGAGAGAAATTCAAGGGTGCTGCCCAAATTATTTTGCTTCATCTAATGTACGTTACCTTTTTTTTTTTTTTATCATAACAGCTATTCTTAGTTGTTATTATATTAATGAGAGAAATTCAAGGCTATCCAAATTCTTTAGTTCCATCTAATGTATGTTACTTATTCTTTTTTCTTTTTTATCATAACAACCATTCTTAGTTGTTATTATATTAATTAATGTATAATTATTAGATTTTTTATTAATTCCACTAAATTACCCCCAAGGCAATTCCCAAATTACCCCTATAACAACCCTAAAAAACTCATTAACCCAAGTGATTTTACAAAACCACCCCAGCTACTTCCTTCCTTTTATATATAATAAAGATAAAGATTATTTAATGTTCAAGTTACAATAAATAATTCCATACTTATAGCAGTTATTAGCCGAAAAAATCAATCTAAAAAATTATCTGTTTATGAATTGAGCTAACATTATACCTATATATACCTTCTCAATGATGAAAATGCATCGATACACGTTGACAAAACTTACAAAGCTAATAAAGGGCATTTAAAGTTAGAGAAGATATAGAAACAGTAAATATGAACAGTTTTTGATAATTCAATATTTTAATTTTTTAACCTAAGATATTTTACTTATTTCATAAATTATTTATCTTTTTATTTTTTATATTTTACCCTTTAATTTTTTATTTTTATTATTCAATTCAATTTATTTATTTATTTAATTCAATTCAAATTTATTGCATGGTAAATGTAAAGTATTTGCCATTACCATCTCATGTTGTATTGTCGTGAATAAAACATTAGGCTCGAGAGATTTTTTTTTTTTTGTTTTTGTTTTTGTTTGTTTTTGTGAACCCGGGTATCCTCCTGCCGGGAGTCAGAGACTAATCCCTTGAGGTACTGAGATCCATTTAAGGGGTTGACCTCTTCCAATAGATGCTCCTCCAAATGTATGAGTCAGGAATCGAACCCCTAACCACATGCTTAAGGAGCCCAGTTATCTATCAACTATGTCAGACCATGTTGGTGGCTCGAGAGAATTTTATCCCCTTAACGTGAAATTTCCAACTTGATTTAGATTAGTCATTCAATATGACTTCCGTATGACTATGATATCATACCAAATGTGTATGACACATTAATTATGACATAACTATTACATGCAATGTGCTTAAATATGATCAGCCAATTTTAGAAGAATACCAGGGCTTAAATATGATAAGCCAATTTTAGAAGAATACCAGAACCTTTGAAGTCCATGGGCACAAAAGAAACCACCTTATCTTTTACTTTTTAATATATTTTCCCCTTTATTTTTTCTTTTTTATTATCGAGTTTAAATTTAATGCACTTTTAATTTATAAATATTTGACACCAACATCGAATGATGTGTTGACACATTATTATAATCTTATACTTTAATCATAAGTAGTAATTGTGATTGTCAAATGTTTTTAATAATTTAGATATATGATCGAATAATAGTGTGAAAATGTTTTGTACTCATAATTCATTAAAAGTAAATCATTTTTTTTATTATTAAAGTCTCTAGACACATTGGTATTTTGCATTAGCAGTCTACAAACCCCATGGCCCAAAATTAAATGGGACAAGTTTCAGGTAATTCTAGAAATTATGTCTATGCAATTTTTAGTCGAGTTCTTGCCATATGTGGCATGAAAAGGGTTCACTTCCGCATTACTATAATCGTTTTTTTCCTAACACTAAGTAGCATGGAAAATTGCTTAAAAAAAAAAAAAAGGAAGCATGGAAAATATAACATCTACTATACAAATTAAATGTAAAATATAAAAAGTTGAGTTATTATATAAGCAGAATATGTTAGAATTTATCAATGTGTATTGGTCTAAGTGTGAAGGGGTTTGAGTCCCTTAAGCATATGATCTTATGTTCGATCCCTAAATTTATGTGTATGAGTGTCTACTTAAACATCTCACCATATACCAAAAGAGTATGTCAAAATTTCTTATCTCTAGACCTTGTCAACCATAATGTTTTCCTTTTTTCGATTCCTCCCCGTAGTTAGTCTTATATTAAAAAATAAATTAATGTATTTGATTAATAAAAAATATTAATAGACAATTAAAAGTGCTAATATCTTCACCCTAATTCCGAGTTTAACATTTCTTTACTTTACTTTTAACTAAAGAGGAACTTTTTCCTACTTTTATATTCTTACCAGTTCAAAAATATATATATATATTCTTACCGGTTCAAAAGTCCAATGGCACTGGCCCGAATACTTTGGACGGTCCAGTTTGATACGTTACGCTAATAGGGTTTCAGTTAAACTCGGTTATCATATTAAAATCACAAAGACTGGCTGGTTTTCTATTAAATTAAACCAGAAAAATCAACATGTTTGGTATTTTTCTTTTTCTTTTTTTGTCTCTATTTTCAGGCTTACATGCTGAATTGGCAATCGAACCGATGAAGTGGTGAACCAATCCCGGTCTGAGCTTTCCAAGTGTGAGTATTGGTATTGTTTTGCATTTTTTTTTTTGATAAATCAAAGATTATATTAAAGGAGACTGCTACAGTACCCATGAAAAAAACCGGGGTTTTAGAACAGTTTTTCATGGGTCAATAATTCACTTTCGTTTCATTATCTCTTATTTTTATTAAATAGTAGTCAAAGTTTTTGTTATTGTAATTTAGTCATGTAACCACTACTTCCATCCCAACCTCTTTTTCATCTTCACCTTCATTTCAGCGTCTCACAATTCCCACACATGATCACAATCACGCTAAAATAGAGGATTGATTTGTCAATTATCATAAGATTTTTTTCAACAAGAGATCGAAAAGAAGGGGGATTGTGAGATTTGTTTTTCAAAAAAAAAAAAAACTGATCCTGATTTATTAAAATAAAAATTAAATTAATAAGAATTTTAAATTTTAAATAGAAAAAATATTCAATTAGTTAAGGACTTTTGTTGAATTAAGTGAAAGTTTTTATGTTTAAATAAAAAATTGTTTTATCTAAATTCATTGAATGGAAGATCATTCATCTATTGGTTCAAAAATAAATGTTCCAAAACCCATTGAATTAATGTGAGTACTATAGAATTTGCCTATATTAAATTGAGTACTAGGAGTACTCATCCATGTACAGTATACAAATGAAACTCCCATCCAAGGAGCAGAATTGTATTTACAAACCTTAACCCCAAAAGACATTAAATCTATAATCTCCACCATTGAAATGACTAATACAGACCATGTAAAAAATTCATAGGCCTATTGTGTCAGCCCCACTTTGTAGAAACAGATTTATATATAGGTGACGTTTGGAAGAACTTATTTAAGCTCTTTTTGACTTATCTGATGACATAAGCTCTTATGCAGTGTGTTTGACAGAGCTTATAAAAGTAACTTATGTCATCCCATAAAGAGTTTTTGACTTATTTTCATAAGGCACTGGAACAAGCTTATGGAATTTTAACAAGTGCTTATAACCCCTCCGTGTTTTCCCCCTTTGAATCCTCTCATGCCCCTTTCTTCATAAGCTCTTATGGCATAAGCTCTCATGCGATAAGGTCTTATGTGATAAACTCTTAATTAAGTTGTTTACCCAAACGCGGCCATAGTGCACCCCAAACCCACCGAACGAGAGTAGTAAAAAAGCAGACCAGACAAATGGAAAATCCCACATCAGTATAAAACCACGTATAAGGGAACCAAATAATCGTGGATGCAAGTTGCTGGACATTCAAACTATGGATAACAATTTGGACCCTATCATATGGATACCCATAAAAAATACCCACAACGGGTACGATAATTACCCATTCTATAGGTAGGGGCTTGGGTATGGGTAATTACCCACAAACAAGAGAGTGTACGGGTGCGAATACGGGTACCACCCCGCCCCGTACCCGCATATATATTTTTAGATATTTATTTATTTATAGTAGTATATATAATTATAATTATATATCAATTTTTAAGAACAAAATTAATGTAAAAGTTTTAAACCTATGGCTCATTAGTATTTTTCACTTTCTGGACTTACAAGTTAATTTATTGTTTTGGATATTTATTGTGATATTTACTCATTTTGGATGTTTTAGATGTTTTTATTTAGTTTAATACTTTGCTTTGTAACATTTCATGAGTAGATTTGAAAGATCTTTAGATGATTTTCAATTGAGTTATAATATTTTTTATGATATTTATTGATCTTTCTTAGTTAAAGTGCGGGTAACGGTTGTGAGTCTGGGTACTTAGGTACTCATAGGGTATGGGCAAGGATATTAAAGTTGCTACCCACGCAGGTATGAGTCCAGGTACGGGTAAGTTTTTCAAATACGGGTATGAGGTACTACAGTACCCTATCCAGATCCTATCCATTGCCATCCCTACTTCAAACAGAACAGCAAGCGAGTCCAACAGAACAAAAATTAAACCCCTATGATCAGCCAATAGAACAGAACCGCAGCCTAGTAGTTGCATTTCAGAGCAAAAATTTTAAGATGTGCCACATATAGTCATGTAGAGCCTGAACTTGAGTGTTGACGTGGGATTGGATTATGTGAAATGGGAAATGGAACATTTTCTATACTTCATTCGGTATTGTGGTATGTTATGATGAATGCATCTAGTAGTTACCTTATCTAAGCCATTCTTGTGTTGGCTTAAAGTGAAATTCTCATTTCAGTTTCGAGAAACTGTTAGTTGAAACTATTTTGAATAACTTTTAGATAATTTTACTATTTATTATTTTGGTTTATGAAAAGTAATGATGTTGAGAACTTGTTGAAAATAGTTATTAATTAAGGGTGTGTTTGCATCTACCTTTGAAAGAGTGTTCAACGTAAAAACACACTTTCCAAGGCACAAAATGTGATTTGTTGCTTTCACTCAAATGCATGTTTGATTTTATTCCAACGCAAATCCAAATATATAGTAAATTAAATTGTTTCATCTTTTTCTATACAAAAATGGCATAGTTTTAAATTGCGGATTATATCACCTGATGCGGCCGCAATATTGTGGTTGCGGTCACCACCGCAATCGCATCACCCTACAATTGTGGTGTGGTTCCGAATTATAGTAATGTGTCTATTAGACCGAATTAAGGTCACATTATACCACATCAGGTCGCATTGAATTCAAAAACAAATTTTCACCCACAGGAAATTTCATGCTACAATGATCGTAATTCGTATCACCATAATCGCAATGCCCACAATTGCAGCGGTTGCAACCACAAATGACGCAAACCCCTCACTACTAGCTCAACCCCTAGTGGCTAAGTGAAGTTCTCATTTCATTCCAGCAAAAGTAGAAAGAATGAATATGGAATAACATATAACAACATATTCTTGCCGAATTCACTTAAAGTTAGACTCTTGAAGGACAAAGCCACAAAGGTTACCAACAAAACAAAATTGTGATTACTTAAACCAGCAGAAGATAGGTACTGTTGTGCTTGTCTGTTCGCATTTTTTATTTTTTTCATCATGTGCATTTTTTTGAGATATTTATTTGCTATTTTGACGATTTGAATAAAACGTGTATGTTTGATTGATTACAAATATTTCCTACATTATTGGACATCGTATGCATATTATTGTTTTAACCAGTAACATTAATTGTCGAAAACGAGTTTCATCTTCATCGTGTAATTGGTGGTTTTTATAAAATTTAAAAACAGCAAGAGAAAGATGTTTAACATTGGATGGTTATTGTAACTTCTAATTTATTAATTAAGGGTATTTTGTAGAGAGAAAAAAAAGAAGTGGAGACCAAAAGGGGATAATCCCCTTTATACAATAGTATAGATAGATGTATGGAACTGTATGTACATTTTTATAGGATTTAAAGGTATATAAATTACAAACAAAAAAGTAACTACATCAGAAGACATAAATATAAAAATCAATGATGCAGAGAAAATTTGAAATTGTCTTCTGATCTGAGGGCTTCAATTAGGCACCAAGATAGCTACACTCACAAACGTTCTGTATTAAAAACATTATGTCCCCTTGATGGTGGTGCTGAATGTTGGCTTAACTCACTAATGAACTCTTCATTTGTGTGCACTCCACTCTCTGGTGTTTCCAGCCCCTCCCCATTTGACCCTACCCCAACATATTGTTGCACTACCAACACTGAAGCAGTTGCTGCAAAATCTGAGGATGCTAGCAAATCACCAATTGCTCCTATCTCAGGACACTCACTCCAATCAGTGATTCCTGCTGTGAGTGGTGATATCATTCCTTGACCTCTTCCAACAATGAACAAGTCATGAATGTCATCCATTGTCCTTATTGCAGCCACTGTCTCCTCCCCATTGTTAACTACCTTCTCAACATAATCAACTGAATCATCATTCTCATTCCTCATCCTAAACTCATGTATAAGCTTCTCATCAAGCTGCTTCTGCATATCCTTATCTGTTTCAACTGTTAGTACCCTTGGTTCATCCAAATCAATGCTAGGTTGCTTCTTCACATGCTGCTCAGATGCTACTAGTTTCCCCGGAACGAAACGCATTACGGTTAGGCTGATACCTGGATGCTCCAACATTCTCCATCCATAGCATAATGCCTCCCTATCATCTGGTCCTCCAAAGAACAATATGGCTACATGATGAGATACTTGGTTCGACGCCAATCGGTTCGAGCCACTTAAGTTTCTGTCTACTAGAATTCCTACTGAGCATGGTGCATTTGCTAGTACATTCTGGTTTATGCCTCTAAATGCCATGTTTGTTGCTTCCATGCCACCATCAACTGTTTGTTGTTTATGAAAAGGAACAATGATTAAGGAAACACGTTTATCCTCAGCCAAATTGCATATATCATCATGCATGGTGGAATAAGGAGAAATTGCAGTCAAGGGTTGGACAGATACAAAAGAAGCATGTTGCTCATAGTTTTGAAAGGCATTGATTATGTGGTCAGATTGTGCTTCAGTCCTATTAAGGGCAGGGAAATCTGGTTTTCTACTGTTGTGAACAATCAGCATGGCAGATGTACGGCCACTAAGTTCCACTAGATGGAGCACATAGATACATATTGGGGACTTCTTTGTTGGATTAGAGGCTTCAAGGAAGTTGATCATTGTTGGCACATTTCTTGGGCTATGGATACACACTAAGACTCTGAACTCTGCATCTGGTTTTGACATCTGAACTGTTCTTCTTTTGTAATATATGCTCCTCCTTGATGGTTTGTAAATGACTGATACTGAAGGTACTATGATTGCAGTCATTAATACAGTTATAATAACCATGATTGCAAATGATTCTTCATCAAAAACCTGCAAGCAGTTGTAAATGGTCAACATGAGTAAATGTCTCATTAATAGGAATGTAGAGAGGTAGTAGCAACAGTATACAATATCGGAAAATACTGGATACAGATCACCTGTCCCATTTTGGTGTACCATATCCTGTCTCAGCCAAAAATTTGTTGCCATATATTCTACATTTTTAATATTATATAAAATTTTAACTTATGTAATAAGATATTATTGGTTGAGACAAGGTTAAAATAAGACATGTGATCCCTATCTGAAAATACTATATTAGTTTGGATTGATTTTTCATTGTCTTTAATGCTTGGATAGATGAGTGGTCTCATTACTTTGACTTATCTAACCACCATCCTTGAATCTTAGTAAAATTTGACCAAAAAAAAAAAAACTGGCGATTGTGTAGCATTACTCATATAGTATTAGTACCTTCTGGTCTTTTCCAACATTTAGCACAATCATTTCAACAAGGCCTTTTGTGTTCATGAGTAAGCCAAGGGTAGCTCCTTCACGAATTGGCATATCATAAAAGAATGCAACTATTAGTGTTCCAGCTACTTTTCCAATGCAGGCAAGAAAAATGACAAGAATTAGTATTGTCCAGGTGTAGGATCCTCTGACAACTCCTATATTAGTTTTAAGGCCACTGATGGCAAAAAAGAGAGGGAGAAGAAGTCCTGAAACAAAGTCCTCAAGCTTTTCTACAAGAGTAACACCAAGTGGTCCATTTGGGATTGCCAAACCAAACACAAATGCTCCAAAAACAGAATGAGTCCCAATTGCATCTGTGATGAAACCTGAGATCATAACCCCAGCTAATATGAGAGATATATAGAACTCACTGAAGGATTCACCTTCAGGGGTTTTCCTAATTATCCATGAGGCTGCTGGTCTAACAGCATAAATACAAAAGGCCACGAATGCCGCACTCGACAACAGAACCCAAAGGGAAGCCAAGGAAGTTGTTTCATCATCCGCCATCGCGATGGCGAAGGCTAAGAGAACCCAAGCACACACATCATTAATGAGTGCAGCTGAAAGAGCAAGCCTTCCCAACTCTGTGTTGATGAGTTTGAGCTCTGCAAGGATCCTAGCAAGAACAGGAAATGCAGTGACAGAGAGAGCAACACCAAGGAATAGGATGTAAGTGCCTTGGCTCATGTGATTGTTATATTCTCTTTTCAGAAGGTAAGAGAATGCAACTCCAATGAGGAAAGGCAAGATCATTCCAGCAATTGCTGCAACCACTGCTTTTTTACCTACACTTTTTAATACAGTTATGTCCATCTCCACCCCTACCAAGAACAGAAAATAAAGGAGACCAACATTTGCCATTGTTTCAATCACCATCACACTTCTTAGAGGAAACACTGCATTAGCAAATGCGTCACTTTGCCCAAGCACTGAAGGACCTAATATCACTCCACCCTGCACCCATGCATGTAACAAAGTCACAAAAATAACATCTATCAACAATGACAATGGAGAAATCGTTTTAATGCTTTCTCCGACACACTCTTGATTATTAGATGAATTTTATGTGGGTCTCACTAAATAAAGTGGATCCCATATAAAATTCATGACCCCACATGAAATTCACCCAATAACAAAAAGTATGTTAGTAGCATTTCTCTTCTTAGTTAACCTCGTCTAATAATACTCAAATCATTACTTTACATGTGAAAAAACATTTTTGAAGATTGGTGTAATATTTTATCATGGTCCTCACAACCTTATGTACATGTGACATGTCAAATAATTATTTGAGTCCTTATAGTAAAGCATGCCTAACTAGGAATTATTCATGACAACAACTATATGATGATTTTTAATCTATTTTATTTTATGATCTAATGCAATGCAATGTGATGGTAAAGAAAATGTTACTAACCAAGACTTCAGAAATTACACGTGGCTGGCGAAAGGGCTTGAGGATGAAGACAAATATGCGGGTGGCAGCCACAACTAAAGTTAATTGCAAGATGAAGAGAGGGAGAGAATAATCCAAAGGGTTATCTCCTTGCCATATCCCATTTGTTGTAATCATGGTTGGTGCATAGCACACTATATATTCATCCGTTTTGTTTGGAACATGATGATGATTAGGATGCTGCTCCATTTTTTTTTCCCCCCTTATTACCTCAACCAGCACCTTCTCCTCTATTGCTACAACAACTTTATTTAATTCACACCTCTTATATGCAATTCTAATAGAGGCTTCTTAATCTCATGTGCCAAATATGCATTACCTGGCTTTTATTTACCAAGGCACTAGAAGCATGTACTATGTTCCATAAACACCCTCAACTAATGAGCTTTTCATGCATGAAAATGATTTGAATCTTCTTGTTGGAAGATAAATTGGAAGTGAGAAATGGATATGATGATGGATAGAAAAAGTAAGAAGAAGGATAATTATCTTGGTTTTTTGTTTGATGAAGATAATTAGAATTGAGAGGAGTCAGGTTCGTTTTGTTTTGGTGGTTGTCCACTCCAAATGGGAGCACTAGTTAAATTGTACGGCCTATATGTTGGGAAGGGTCTCTATTTTAAGAAAGCTCATGATCTGATGTTGTGTAAGTGATTTTTAGTTGGAGGACGGAGAAGTATAAGTTTGTGGATGAATTTGAGCACAAAGTAGACTCAATCTAATACTAATATTACAGAAAAATATTGGCAAATGAATTTTGAAACTAGTGCACGAAAACATTACATATATAGATGTCAAAATTTGACTAGTTTGTCATTTTAAATCATGACAGGTGTAAAGTATATACCAACACAAATTGATAATAATAAAAACTTCATCTTATTATTGTATATAAATAAATTCATTACTTCAAAACTCGTTGCCATAAATTCGCTATCCACTTTAAAAAACCGCTACAATAATATTTATAAAATGATACGAACTTCAGTTATTTTGAAGAAAAAACAGTTCTTCCAATCCATCTATTTTTCCCCCTTAATAAAAGTTCAAACAATTTATAAAGTTGCCATTTCTCAAAATTAAAAAAGAAAGTGGGGTAAGTAGAAACTATCAATGCATTCAACCTTTATTTTTATTTTATTTTTATCGAAGGGGAGGCTCATGTTAAATAAGCGTTTATTACATGAGAGTTCCTTTTAAATTTAGTTATTTAGTGTTTGGGGCTTAGTCTTCTCAGGTGTATAAAGTTTGGTTCACCTAACTCGGCCAGTTGCCTTTGTACGCTATTGATGTACATATCACTCAACACAGAGGATACAAGTTTGAAGACAAGCTTTTATTGAAAGAAGTAATGTCTCATCTAGATAAGCATATAGAAGTTATAACTACAAAGAAATATATATATATTTTTTTTGGTGATAAACTACAAAGAAATATTTGATGGGTACTCTTGTGGATGTTTTTTTATAGTCTCTTTCAGCCATTTTTCCTGTTCACGGAGATTGGATGGAGGGACATCATAAACATCACTAAAAATGTCTGCGATCGGAGGTTTCTCTATATTCTCTGCAACTTGAATTGCATGCAGAACCTGTATCAGGAAAATTTTGAGTTAGAAATCAACTAGAAGAAAATAGTACTACCAATATTCATGATTATGATCATAAAACTGTTGGAAAAATATGGGAGATACTTCAAAGATGAAAACTATATCATTCCACCAACTATTTTACCTGCTGTCTCAAACTGTTCCTAAGCTCTGAGTCAGCCATATCATTCCACCAACCATTCCTTTCTATCCACTTTCTAAATCTAGCCACAGGATCTCGTGCCAACCTCCACCATTCAATCTCACTGGCCGGACGATACTTGGTGGAGTCATCCGATGTCGAGTGGTGTCCTACTCTATATGTAAGAGCCTGAAAAAGGAAAATTCAGATATAAGGTCTGCTATTAACATGCCTTGATGAGATCACATACTGCCACTTTTCCTTTTAAACATGAACAAAAATTTGGCTTGAAAAGTTGTCAATTTACTTCTATTAAAATTGGTCTCTTTTCACTAATTGCCATTTGACGAGCAGCTTGAACTGCACTGTAAATGGCGAGGGCATCGTTGCCATCTACACGGATGCTACGGACTCCATATGCCTGTCCTTTCACAACAACACCATCACCTATGCAAGAACAGAAAATCCAGAACAATATACCTTTGGACATTGCAAAAGACTAAAGACCTGGCCAAAGAGAATATATTGAAACAGAGGAAAAAGAAATTACTTCGAAACTGATCGGAAGTATGGGTGCTGATAGCCCATCCATTGTTCCGGCATATAAAAATAACTGGGGCCTCCATAACAGCTGCAAAATTTAATGCGGCATGGAAATCTCCCTGTCATTACACAAATGGATCAGAAAGTAAAAAGCTGAAACCATTTTCTTACCTCATTGAGGATCCTTGATAATGATTGCAGATAAAAAGCAAAAGCATTCTATTGCACCTATTTACTGGGATGAGACGAATGCAAAATAAGAGTATAGGCACCAATCCAGAATAAGAAAAAAGATATTGAAGGTTGAAAAGCATTAAGTGATACTGTATCAACTGAATTCCACTAAAAACTTTCAAGAACAAAGTTTAAGTTCTAGATCCATGCTGTGTTTAAATCCCATGAAAACTTCATTTGCAGTAAAGGAAGAAATGGATTTGTTGTTATGGCAGTTGTATAATTACCTCACTTGAGCCACCGTCACCGAAATAAGTCACAGCACAGGCATCCTTTTTGTCCATCTTTAAGGAATATGCAGCTCCAACAGCATGGGGAATTTGCGTACTATACATAAGGGTAAACTTTGCATTTTGTATTTTTCAATTATGGCGCAAACAAGCAGAAAAAAATTCATTTGTAAAATTTTTATATATTGAAGCTTTCAATACGTACGCAACAGTTGATGCTACAGTAATGTAATTGTGCTTGTTAGACCCATAATGTGCTGGCATCTGCCTTCCTTTTCCATTATCATATTTATTGGAAAAACACTGATTTGCAAATTCTTGCAGAGTAAAACCACGCCATAACAGAACTCCTGGTTCCCTATACTGCATGCAATCAGATTTACTGTTAGATCATTTCCAGTCTTAGTTAAGCCAACAAATTAGTAATATTGTGGTAAATTAAGAGGATACAACCCTGATGGGGGATGCATTTTGGGAGAAATTCTTCTATGAATTTCTGTATACATTGCTCCTAGCATACTAATGAAATGAAGATAAAAGTACAAGAATATCTTTTTCTTTGTGTATTTGGTTGTAACCTGGGGAAAAATAACATCATCCATGGCAAGAGCTGCAGCTGTTGCAATGTTGACAGCCTCTTCTCCAATTGTTGTTACATAAAATGATATCCTGCCTTGCCTTTGTGCTTCATAGAATATGGTGTCCATGGTTTGAAGGGTAACCATGTCATGATACATCTTAACAGCAACTTCCTCACTGACCTATATTATTGATATTCATGTGTTTCAGTTCAATGTATTTTCCCTGAGGACATGCAAAAATAATGGAATTCTGGGTAGGGGATGTGAAACCTGCACAAAATTACTGCCCGAAATCGGATTCCCATTATCATCAAGGAGACGGTAGCAGGGTATTCTCTCATGAGGTGATTCAGATATAAATCTCAATTCAGGTATAAATTTCACTGTTCCTCCAGGAAAATCTACAACCTGCTTTGTCCAGTTAGTATGCAAACTTGCATAAACATAAAAGAATTGAACATGATGCCGCATTTAATTCAAGAATGCAATGCAATCTAATTATAGAGATAAGCCAAATAGCTACAATAATCTTAAGCAAATAGTGGCACTCCATGTAGATCCATAAATATCTTATCATTTGAAGTTTGAACAAAATCAGTCACACCGTCTCCCCCAAAATTGAATTGTTCCTAGGGAGCGTTTGTTCAAGGTATCCTATTACATTCCTAGGAATGAAATTTCTGTGAATGTTATGACCAAAAATGTTATTCCTGAATAAATTCTAAAATATGCTTGTTTAGTATTTATTATTCTTGAATAAAAATTGAAATTTTATTTGCCTTGTAGCTTGATTATCCAAGTGTTGAGTTATGTTCCGTGATTTCCTTTTGAAAAGTATTTTTCCCTTTGAAAAATATGAGAGTCTACTACAGGGTCCACATACTTAGAGAGAGGAAGACATAATTATGACACGCACCCCTACTGTTTTTGCAAATAACAAGGAATCTAAATCTTGGGAACTCATTTTTCAACCCAGTTTATACGAGCATAAAAGAAGCAAGACTTTCTTCTGCATTTTTGTTAAGTGTTAGGATTTGTAATCAGCAAAAACATCGATTTATGCCATTATAGAAGTTTCAAGTGTACAATTCCATAATTCTTCCAGTGTTCTATGTCATATATTAGACCAAGATTACATGAAAGTTGACATCTGTTTTAGGCTCAAATATAGTGTGCCAAAAAAAAAAAAAAAGTCTGGTACAGAATCCACTTCCCAGTATCTCTTTTTTGAGTTTTTTCTCTACACGTTATTACTTATCTGTGAATTTTCTAATATTTTCTTACATAAAAGATCACCTTTATATTTTCTTTCATCATTGATGTATTATGACAGGGTGTAATAGTAAATAGTAAATTATTTATATTTTCCATATCCCTAAATTCCCTCCAACCAATGTTCTAAAAACTGGATTGAAAACCAGCTAGTTCGACAGTTGATTAAACCCTTTTGAACCATGATCTGATTGAACCATCCAAAAATCAATTGAACTTTGAAGCGTGAATTAGCCCGAGTTGAACCATTCAAAATGGTTTTTTTTATTTATTTAATTTTTATTTTTTCCCCAATTTAATACATTTTTATTTATTTATTAACTCATTAGTCATTCGATTGGTATGACCTAAATGAACCATGACCGGTTCGTTTTTTAAAACATTGCCTCCAACCAAACCAAATAAGAACATTTTATTCTCCCTCTCTAAAGATCATAGGCTCAAGCATATCATCACAATTTATACATGAATTATAGAACAGTTGCAACATCATGGGCATACCATCCCAAATATAATTTTTGAATAAAGAATTCATATTGTAGAGAAGGCATTTGGAAAGGATTATAAAGATCTTATTTGAAGATATGAAAATAATTTATGATAATAAACTCATGTAAATATATTATAAAAATAGTTCATAACATTTTATAAAATGTCTAAACTTATTTCAATAAAATAAATTTATCTAAAAAACAAACTTATGAAAATAAGATCTATTCAGCTCATTTCACTTGAAAACATCTTATTGAAAAGTGTTTAATCAAGTCTTTAACCCGTCTCTATTATATTCCGAATGATTAATTAGCCTTACGAATAAAGTATAGTGATCTTGCAGTTGCAATCTAAGTGTTCAGCTTTCACAGTTTAGGGTTTAGGGTATCACATATTAAATTTTAATTCATAGAGATGAGCGTTATTGAATAATAATATGTAACCCAACCAACAACTAGCCCGATAGGCTTCAAATACAGACCACACGGGCGAATTTGCTGAAATGGGAATTCCACATTCACTATCGCAAACGAAGAAATTGCCTCAAAACATTAACGGTTTTGGGACAGAGTGCGTTTGCTCAACCAAGACACCACTTATGTCAAATCAATTACACTAAAAAAAATACAAAGATAAATATTGAAAATAGAGAGATATGTGGCAGTGATAAAGGGCCTGAAAGATCACAAGAAATCAAATTCAGACGAGTGACACTGCTATTATTTGATATTGCAAGTTTGTAAATATGATTGACTGGACCGTAGGTTCATTCAGATCCAATCAAGAAGCTGAACTTGCTTTTTAGTATCTACCTCCTCTCTTTCTATCCCTATTCGACTATTAATGTTTCATCGATGTAGAAAACAAAAAGAAAAGTGAAGCAACGTCGATGACAAAGAAAGTGAAACCACTAACACCACGCAGCATTACAAAATGGAAGCCGCACATAGAATACTCGTTGGTGCCGGTGTGATCAATTATATAGGCATTCATCCTAGGGTTTTCTAATCTAGAAATATGGGCCCAGGCCCAAACAAGTCAATGGAGGGTCATCCAAGCCCATTTACCATTTATGATTCACAGCTTTTTATAAACTCTGACAAAATGATCGTAATAAGTGGAAACTGTTTTTTTTTTTTTTAGATGACTTTTCTTTTTATTTTCAACATAAAAAACATTTTACAGCGATTTTTATGTCTTTTGCAAGTTTTAATCAGCTAGAAAGCATGGATAATTTTAAATTTAGAAAAATACAATATAAATACATTAAAATAAAAATATTAAAATTATAAATTATATATCCATGATTAATTTAAGTAGTATTTAAAATTTTAAAGTTGAAGAAAAAAATAAAATTATTTTTTAGAATAAATGCACAAATTAATCCCCGAAAAATTTAGAGGACCCATTTTTTATCCCTAAAAAAAATAAATTACTCTTTTAGTCCCTCAAATTTACAAACCCGGGACACATTAGTCCCTCCTTCCACTTTCAATGTTCATTTACTTGCATATATATCCTGTTAACCATCTTGCTTAACTTGTTAGTGGTCCTATATAGCATATAAACAATTTTCATAGTGAAAAAGAATAAAAAGTGAAAAACATGCACAATTTTTAGGTAGTAGGGTTTTAAAATTTTGCACGTCTTTTTCACTTTTGTTCTTGTTTTCATGGTGAAAATTTGTCATAGGTCACATAGGACCACTAACAAGTCAGACAGGATGAGAACATATAGGTAAGTAAACGGACGTTGGAAGTAGAAGAAGGGACTACTGTGTCCTGCATTTAGAAATTTGAGGGACTAAATAGATAATTTATTTTTTTCAGGGACCAAAAATGGGTCCTCTAAATTTTTTGATGACCAATTTGGGTCTTCATTCTATTTTTTATTCATCATGACATATAGGGTGGTCATGGGTCCAGGCTAACCCGATGACCCGACCCAATCCAGAAATTTCGAGTTGGTTTGGGTCACTGGGAAATATCTACCGACTTCATCGATGCCTAATTTTTGCCATGGAATTTGGCTGACAACCTTTAATGGTCTTCCCTCCGAGTCACTTTTTTTTTTTCCCTATCCACAAGACTCGAAACGGAGATCTTGCTTAAGGGATCCGAGCCCAATTCACTCGGACTAACGTAATGACTCGAAATGGAGATCTTGTTTAAGGGATCCGAGCCCAATTCACTCGGACTAACGTAATGTTCTCAGTACAAGAAAAATATTTAAATATAGAAAATATGCATAATTAATTTAAATATTTAATTTAAATATTATATAAAAAAAGTGAAATTGGATTAAGGGTATCCCCATTGATAGGCAAACAATAGTATCTTTTGAAATTTAGAGAGAGTAAACACCCAATTTGGTCCCTGAAATTGTGAAGTAGAATCAACTTAGTTCCTAAAATTATCGAAATTCCAAATTAGTCCCTGAAATTGTAAAACTGTAATCAACTTAGTCCCTCCGTTGAAAATCGTATGGACTAAGTTTATTTTAAATTTGTAGTTTCAGGGCCTTAATTGATATCAAGTGAGTAAAATGAAGAACCAAATTGATACTAACTTATCATTCAGGAACGCTATAGGAATTTTGATAATTTCAAGGACCAAGTTGATATTACTTCACAATTTCATGGACCAATTTGGGTATTTGCTCAATTTAGAGATCACTAATGAAAGTGGATTTTTTCCCCCCTTTCAATGAAGCCTTTTTTATACCGATGTGGCAATTTATAAATAATTAAAAATGTAAAAAAGTTTACACTTCAGCTTTTACCAATTAAATCCTGTAATTAATCAGTTAAAAAAATTATCTTTTATTATGTTAAATTTCTGGGCACTATTTTTTTTTTTTTTTACATTCTTTCTGGCCATTATTCATTTACTACGTAAATATATATATATATATATATATATATATATATATATATTTGAAGAAGAAACCGAATCCCCTAGAATCGTAAATCAAAATCATAGATATTTTACTCCTTCAATTGATTACTTGAGTGATTACTTGAGTTTTGAAGTAATTAAAGCTCCACGAAGAGACAATGACCTAATTAATCTACATGCTTTTTTTTTTTTTTTGATAAGCAATTAATCTACATGCTTAACTGCACAAAAGGAAGAAATTTCAATCCATAGTGTGAAAAGAGGGAAAAAAAAAAAAAGTACCTGATTCTGATTCTCATGGGAATCATCAATGGGATTCGAAGCCAAAGGAGGTTGTGCTGTGCTGGAATCAAATCGCCGAGAAGATAGAAGACTTAACATTGCATTGCGATTTTGATCGAGGAGGTTCCTGAAAATAGGCGCCGTTTGATTCTGAGTGGTAGTAGTCTGAGAAATCGTGGAGCTCATCTTGGATTTGAAGCGGTTGAGGATGGTCGTCCATTTTCTCATCGTGCCAACGCCACCCTCAGATGAATGATATTCGGATGAAGACGATGATGATATAGTGATAAACCTCAATGATACTCACTTTTATTTATCTTTTCGGATTTTGCTTGGGTGAATTTTATTATTTTATAGATAAATACTAATATAAAATTGGTCTTTTGTCATTGGCAGAAAATATTCATTATTGACTGATGATGTCCTTTGAAGTTTATTTTTGAAGGCCTGCTCCTTTTTAATAATATAATAAAATTGGTCTTTGTATGTGTATTCCAATCTACACATATATGTGCACAGTAACATCCCAAATAATTATAACACTATAAAAAAAAAAAAAAAAAAACTTAGTAAAAATTGTCTTCTTTTATTTAAAGTAAACACCGAAGAGACTTATAGAAAACTGATATTATTACAAAAAATTTGAGTTTGTAGCATGGTATAAAAACATCATGATGAGTAGCATCTTTCAATACTTAATTATCGTATCTGAAAATGCAATAGTGACTAAAACAATAACAAAATTGATCATTTACAAAATTCTTAGTAAGACTTAAGTGGACCAGTTTAATGGAGTCTAATCCGGCTCGACCTGACGGAAAGACTTTCCTCATTGGGATCTATGAACCATCTTGGAAATGCTATCAAGAATCCAATGCCACGTTTAAAACCTGGAAATGTCAGAAATCCCAAAAAAAAAATGAATAAAACTCAGTGACAATAGTAAACACATTAAAACAATTCGAACTATAACATTTCCAGCCATACCTGATGTGGAAGGTATAGAAAAATCATCTCTTCACAACACAATACATAATACAATAAGATAAAATAAAAACTAGAAAATGACATTTTATTTTGTAAAAGAACAAAATCCATACACGATACACCTCAACGCATTATTATTCAATCATCCTCAAATTATCAGTCTAAGGATCAAAAGCCTATGCTATAAATGGAACTGTCACTAAATGCATGTCGGCCGATCCAATCTTGCCTGAAGGCCATAATCTCGCCTGAAGGCCATAACACCACCCGAAGGCCAGAATCTTGCCCGAAGGCCATAATCTCATGTGATAATGCATATGCCATGATGTAAAATCATATCGCTATGTTCTAATCACTGAGCCTAGTATCTCAATCTCTGTTTATCACCTACAGTGATCCATATTCTACAAGAATATCTTTCCAATCCAAATCAATATATCATCGGGATGTCAGGTTAGATGCTTACTCATCCTACCAGTTAAGCATACGAGTCACATGTCAAATACATTTTCAAACAAAGCAATTCAAATATCATCATGTTGTAACCTATTCTCAACATATACATTTATCCTAACAAATCAATCAAGCCATGGTATGTGAATAAACCAATCAAACAAAGCATGTCCACAAGTAAGTAATCACACAAATCCAAATAATTAAACACATCAATCAGAGAGGTTTTGGGGGATTCTATTATCACCTTGATTTTTTTTTGAAAAGAGATAATCTCAAAATCTAGCTCTTTTCTCGACATCCTAGCTATGTCTTTGTTTCATTTCCTCGTTGTAGTCTCATTAATTCCTCTATTTGCAACAGAATGAAGATGACACAATCATCACTCATTGGAATCATGTAGTAGATTTCAATATAAAACTTTCTAACTTCGTTCTTTTATGCAAATCTTAGAAACATATTTTTTGTCGTACTAATCTCATTTAAATCAATACTTTCTTTTTTATTATAAGGTTAAATCAAAGACTAACATTATTTCAAATTTATCATTTAATAGTACTTGATCTTTTTTTTTTTCTTTTTTACATTAAAGATACTGTACGTTACTACGAAAATCAAACAATGATTCCTAACCTTAAAAGTTATTTTAATTTAATTTTCTATGTTTTGAAAATGGTTTATAATAATACAACTAAAAAAAATCTGATTCTCATTCAATTTATAAAAGAGGGAAAATAGTGGGTGTTTAAGGGATATAACTCTAATAATTATTAATTAATGTTATTTATATTTTACTTATTTATATTTTTCTTATAAGTCCATTTAAATATCAGAAGAATCCACTTTTCTCATGTTTAACAATGGTCTAATGAACAATTTCAAAATGATTCTCCTTTTGGATTACACGTTATTGTACTTAAGAAGAAATATATATATATATATATATATATATATATACCAGAATGCCACTGTGGATCATCTCTTGACATAGTAATAGAAACAGTATAAGAAATAGAAGAAATCAGAGTAGAAAATAGTGTACTGAAACTATATTGTTATCAAACTATTATTTCAGTATTGGTAAACAAAGTACATAATACAAAAGGTTATCAACTACAGATTGTTATCAGAGATAAACTATTATCAAAATAACTTACAAAGACGAACTTCAAAGTATCTTGCTTCAAAAGCTTTAACACTACAAGATTACAATGAAATTATTAGTAACTCGGGTCAAGGTAAGTCTGTCTTCAACTGATGAATGATGCCTTCTTAAATAGAGGGGAGAAGGACACTGAGTGGAGAATCTTGTCGGTCATCTTAAATCTGAGAGATGCGACAGAGACTTGTGAATTACTGATCGAAATTGAAATCCATATCTCCATTTTCTAGATACGGACTGTAGTCTGACTCGTTTGAAGATAAATTATCGTCTTCATCTGAACCTATTGAGGAGAGGGCGGCCTTCAACTTCTGTTTGTATTCTCTAGGGGTCGAGGCACTGATGTTTACTGTGAATGGGTTACTTCTTAGGTGGATGAACCACAGACTTCTTTTAGTTTTAATGGAGTCTGGAGAGAGGAAATCTTTTTAGAATGATTTCTTTTCCATGAAACAAACTTAGTTTCCACCATTATTGTTGAACTTCTTCCACCAAGAAATCATATTTATTGAACAAATATATTTAGGAAACGGCTCTGGTAAGTGCTAATGGTATTCATAATTTATTTTTAAGAGCCATGCAATCCCGAACTGAGCACAAAAATGGAGTAATTTTTCCATAAATTGGGATTGAAGGGGTTAATTTTTTATATTTCTCATAAATCTCATGAAGTGAATTTGGAAGAATATCTACAGAAAGACCATTCTCCCAAAACCATTCCATAAACCAGTTGGGATATCTGGTTTGGTTATTTAGGAAATTGAAGTACCAAGAATGACGAGGATTAGGTTGGTGAAGAACCATTTTCCAGGCTTTTGATAATCAAAATAATTATAAACAGGAGGGTCAAATACCCTTGAGAACCTTTTAGGGGTGAAAGGTCCTTGTTGCCAATATGCAAGAGTTAGGACCTTTTTTATTTTAAATTTTGAATAAGCAATTATTTCTGGAGCATCGGGATTGGTTTCCTGAATTATATCAACGAAATTCGTATCAATAAGGACAAACTGATAGAACAATAAATTTTTTCTGGCACTGCTGGTAGGGACCCAGCCAAATCCTTTCAGAATAAGCTATTTTAACATATCCCAAGGATGAGTATCAAGATTACCAAACTCTTGTTCTGTAAGGGCATGTTTCCTACAAATTAATTTTATTTTGGAAGTAAGTGGCTCTCTTGGAGAGGTTGTTTTGGGTGTAGGGGTATCTTCATTCTGAAGAGGAGCAAATTTATTTATGGCTTGTGTTGGGTTATTTGGGGTAAGGTTTTTCTAGGTTACTTTTGAGGCTGAAGGGGCCAATAAATCAGGAGTTAATTGCTTTGATCTTGAAGGTTAAGGTGGAACCCCACCACGGGAAGATCCACTACGGGACCTTGTATTCATCTAGGAGGAGTACCCTGCAAGAATTCCCTAGTTAAAAAATCAGGGATAAAATTATTTTCTCCTTTTAAATATTCAATATAAAAGTCAAAACAACTTAACAAGCTTTGCCATCTAGTGAAGATGTGTTTTGAAACTAAATTTTGAACATCTTTTTGCAAAACATCTTTTGCAGCTTTGCAATCAATTCGAAGTAATAATGTTTTATTTATCAGATCGTCTTGAAGCTTTATGATACATAGCACTATAGATAAAATTTCCTTTTTTATAATACTATATTTTTCTTGAGATTGTATCCAAAGACCTTAATGAAATCTGACAACTTGTTCAACTTTTGACTTAGGAAGAACTTGGAGTAGGATACCACCAAATCCTAAATCTGATGGATCTGCTTGAACAATTAAATTAGCATCGGGATGATGAATTCCTAGACAAGGAAGGGACTTGACATCCTTTTTAGTATCCTTAACTAAAAGAGTTAGCTATTCTGACCATGGTTTAGGGTTTGAAGTTTTCCTAAGCCTAGAATACAAAGGTTTACATTTTATCCTAATATTTGGAATAATTTCAGAGACATAATTCAAACATCCTAAAAACCTTTGTAACTATATTTTATCTTTTAATTCATTTGGAAATTTTTCTGCATAAGATAAACTTCGACTCATTGGGGTAATAGTTCCTTGATAAATCTCATGACCTAAAAATCTTATTTTTGTTTGAAATAGTTTTATCTTTTTGGCAGATATAACCATTCCATTTTTCTTTATTGTATCTTTAAAAATATTTAAATGTTTAAAATGTTGATCTAAAGATTTTGAGAAGATCAACAGATCATCAATATAAACAATAGTAAATTCTGAATGAGGATTTAATATATCATTCATGATATGTTGGAATTCAGAAGGGGCATTTTTCAATCCCATGGGCATTACATTCCATTCGTAATGTCCAAATGGCACTGTAAAAGCCGTCTCGTATTTATCTTCTTCTTTCATCTTGATTCGATAGAAACCTGAGTTCATATCAAATTTAGAGTGGATAATTCCATCATGTTTTCTTTTTATTAACTCTCTTTTATTTGGGATTGGATACCTGATTCACTTTAAGACCTTATTTAAAGGTTTGTAATTGATTACCATGAGAGATTCTCCTCGCTCAATCTCAGATTGGTTTGAAACATAGAAGGCAGTGCAACTCCAAGGGAATTTGTTAGGCCTAATGAGTTTCTTATCTAGAAAACCTTTAATTTCTTTTTTACAGTATGCTAAGGTTTCATTATTCATTTGAATGGGTCGAGCTTTACTTTGTTTAGAAAAATATCATCTAAAATTATTTTGGTTAAAGAAAATTTATTTTCCTAGTCTCCGAAAGAAATTTTTAGTATCAGAAAAATAAAAGAGACCAATTTTATGTCTTTTAAATCTCTGGCCCAGCTTCTCCCATGTTCCTATTCTCTCTTCCTTTCATTTTTCTTCTTCTTCCCGTTACAAAACCCATTCCTTCTTCAACAGAGGACTTCAAACCTCTTCCTCTCCCAAACACTTCAAACCCTCTCCTCCTTCTCTTCGCTCCTTACGCCGACGACCACCAAAACACCATTGTCCGGTCGCCGCTCGCCGCTCGGAGTGGGAGGAGGACCACCAGCTCCAGCCGCATCCCTGCGCGCTCCACTGTCTGGTTCGCTGCATCACCGCACGAAACACGACGCCGCCGTTCTGCATCGAACCACTCGTCGTCCCGCCGCCGTGAAGCTCCATTCGACCACCGCGTCTGCATCGCTCGGAGCCGCCGCTCACCGCACGGGAGGAGACGACAGCACCGCTGTCCTGGATGCGTCCTCCACCGCGAAACGCGTTGCCAGCGAAGCGGAGCCGCCGCGTGAACCGCCGAGAACCGCCACGGTAAGCGCTCCTCGCCGCCGTTCATGGTGGTTCCAGCACCTTTGAGTGTTAAATCTTCTTCTTCTTCTTCTTCTTCTTTTATGCTTCTTTCATCTCTTTTGTTCGTGGTTGTTGTAGAACCGCCGCTGTCTGCAGCCGTCGCCGCCACACTGGAGTCCACAGCACCACCACGAGTTCATCTTCTTCCTTTGGGTGAGTGATTTCTCATATTCTCATCTCTATTTTCAAAAACCCCAATTATCAAACCCTAACCTCAATCTATTTTGATTTCAGTTGGTAAACATGAAATGAGTTATGTTTTTAAGTAATTGAGGTTTTAATTGGTAATTTCTAAGTTTAATTTCGTGATCCTCCAATCAAATCAGATTTTCCCCAATTCTGTTTAAAACCTTAATTTCCCAATTCGAAACCTAATGTCAAATTGTATTGAAATTCTCAATTTTGATTATGTTTTAAGGTAATTAGAGTGTTAATTTGTGATTCCCTAGCCTAGTTTTATATTGCTTTGATCAAAATTGATTTTTCCCAAACTCCTAGTGAACTCTAAAAATCCCAATCATTTTTAAGTGAAAAACCAATATTGTTTGCTTAGTTGAATCAATTATTTAAGTTGTACAAACTTATGTTTTGTGATGATAAATTTCTGATTTTTGGTTGTGCTTGGTTTGCTATTGGCTATGTTGATGGCCAATTTTCATTCTTGTGAATGTGACTGTCATGCTTGGAGGAGCAGGATATGCATTCCTGGGAGCTGACAGGAGTTACATGTGCGTGCTTTGAAGTGTCAAAGGAACCGGAAAGTCATTCCAGGTGGGGGAAGATAATACATTAGGTGTAGTTTGGGTTTTAATGCGGGTTAGTATATATATGCTTAGGAAATTGCATGAAATGAACTGTATGGGGCTTGTTAACTTGAATTGTTTGGCCATGACTATATTGTTATACCTGTGTGAATGGTGTAATTAGAACTTTATTTGCTGTTATGTGGGATTATTCTAAATTTGGTTTGACTTGAGAAATTATGATTATTAACAAACATTAGGTATTAGTTTTGGATTATGATAGTGAGAGTTTTTGGAGGACCGAAATGTTAGCATTTATTTTCTAAGTTTGAATGACTGTAAGTGAGTATATCAAGTGTAAGGTACCTAGGATGCAATCTTGGTTACTTCTCTATATGGTGATGGCATGAAGAGTAATTTATGATTTTTTGAGAAAGGAGAATAAGATGTTGAAATATGTAATGTTATTATTGTAATAGGAATCAGGGTGAGCATTGCCTAATAATAAGATTGCCGATGACTGGTTTAGGTCGATTGTAGTGTAGGTGTAGTTCAATTAAGGAACATGATGAATTTTAGTAAGATTAGTTTACAAAGTATGTGGATGAAATTCGCTTAAAGGAAACGAGGAGTAAAGAAAGATATGTGATTGGTAATGATTAAGGATTAATGGATATATGGTATGATGCTTCTAATTCTGATAACTTTATGCATTTAGATGATGATTGATGGAGATATGATGTGGCTTAGATTAGTTATGATGTAAAATGCTAGTTTTTGAAGGACATTAGGCTCCTTAAGTTAAATCGGATAAGTTCTAGAATGACTTAGAGTAGTTTTAAGGGATTGTCAATATACGAGAAATTAGGGAAATAAGTTATTTGATATTTAGTTGTTGATGTAAATTAAGTTGGGATTGATTGGAGATGAGTTTAGGATCGTATCTTGATGATGTTGAATTCGGATTTTAGAATGAAGCACAAAACTCTAAGTTGTTTCTAAGGAAAATTTGAGTATTTAAAGGTTAAAGAAGGATGTTCATAAGTATGGCATATAAGCGAAGATTGATTTTAGGATAATTGCTTAAGATCTTATATTGAAAGAATTCTTGGTATGATTGCTTGCTCTTAATTGTTTGCCGATGGCGTATGTAAATGGACTTCACACCTCCATTTGCTATATTATTTTGGCAAAGTAATTATCTTGTTTTTACGACGCGGTCTCCCTTGCGAATTTTTGGGTAAGGTTCGTTATAATTAGGCTCTAAGTGTAAGCTTATCAGTATAATCGTTAAGTCGCTTAGGGACTTTTTGTGATGTGCATTTGTTTCCGAACTTGATTCGGGAGGTGTTGGAATATTATTATTAGTTGGTATCAATTTCTTATTTATTGAATTCAATAAATATGTGAATTCAATCTTAAGGTTTATCCTTATTCATGTTTTGTTGTCTTGGGCTCGAAGTTAATATGATATATGTTATTTTGGAATGAAAGGAATAGACCAAATGTTGGAAAGTTAAAGACTTTCAAAATCTTGTCTTTTGATGATTATATCCTTCGGTTTGTATTTTGATCTTAAGTATCAAATATTAATTCTAAATATGATTATATACTTAATTTTAGCCTAAGTATGCTCAAATGAATTTGAAGTGTCAAAAGAATTTTGAGTTAGGAATAATATTTTGGTTAATGGTCTATTCGAGCCCAATTCTTAACAATAACTCTTTTTAAATTGATACCAGCACTTTGGAACTTTTAGTTCCTGCTTTGTTTGTTTTCGGACAACATTCCAACCTAATCATAGTTGTTATCGTTCTGGAAGCATAGACACCTATTTATAGGATATTAGGGGACTGTGTGGGGGCCACGGAGACCTTGGGGATAGTCAGGCGTGGATCCTGCCAATGGTTCAGTGTACAGCTGCACTGCGCCGGTGGAGACCTGGACAGCAGGGCTATCTTGACACTCCACTGAACTAAATATTATTCAGATGTTAAGTACTCTCGTGTGAAAGGACCGCGGAGATGGCTGTTAGCGTACTCCAATTGGGACTTGTGCACCGAGTTGTTTACGCATATTACCTAAATGCTATCCTGACAGAACACTATGACAATAATAGTCTCCATGGAGCAGAGTTAGGTCTAGTTCTAGGCATGCATTCGAGTCTCAACCTTTTCTGAAACTATATATATATTTTATAAATATATAAAGATATCCCTTGATATATATGTATATATCCACTTGAGTGCTTGTTTGTTTTCCTGCATGCCCATATCTACATTCCTAGCCTATTGCAGAATCTTACCTCCTCTGTTTGTATTCCTTTTCTCTTTCATTTCTGGTTGGCAACACTTAGTTTCATTTGAGGAGCGAAGACGAGATGAGGAAAGACTAGAAGATGCTGAAAATGTGACAGAAGATGATTATGTAGATGTCAGAGCTTCGATGTAGAGATGTAATTTGATGATATATGTTTATGATTAGTTGCTTTAAAGTACTTTGAAATGTCATTTTACTTTTTGGCAATCGTGAGAAAATTTACAAACTTATTTAGTTTTCGAAAACTCTATTTGATTAGTTCGCACAATTATGAAAATTCATTTGAGAATATTGTACTTAATTATTTTAAATTTGTAGTTATGAATAGAACTTTGATTTTATTTATTTTTCTATCCTGGCAATTGATGTAAGACCAGTGATCAAATTTTTATTTGAAGAAGTTTGGATTTATCAATTGTTTATCAGGTAATATTTTGACTTCATGCAAAGTTCCAATTTTTAAAGAGGTTATTTCTAAAATTTTCCGAAAATCCTCATTTTTATACAATTAATCCATTTAAAATAAAACATGGTGTTACACTAAAGGATACAAGCAAAAGCCAGGTATTGATTATTTTGAAGTATTTGCTCCAGTTGCAAGGTTAGATACAATTCGTATGATTATTTCTCTATCGGCCCAAAATTTTGGAAAATTTATCAAATGGATGTTAAATCTGGTTTCTAAATGGAACTCTGGAAGAAGTGTATGTTGAATAGCCTGCAGGATATATAGTCAGAGGGAAAGAAGACAAAGTTTATAGACTGAAGAAAGTGTTGTATGGGTTAAAGCAGGCACCAAGAGCGTGGTACAAGAAGATTGATTCCTACTTTGTGCAACATGATTTTGAAAGATGCCCATTTGAGCACACTTTATATATTAAATTTGTTGATCCTGGAGATATTCTTATTGTGTGCCTTTATGTTGATGATCTAATCTTTACTGGCAATAATCCAAAGGTGATTGCAGAATTCAGGGAGGCTATGATAAGCTGCTTTGAGATGACAGATTTAGGCCTAATGTCCTATTTTCTTGGCATTGAGGTCGTTCAGCAGAATGATGGAATCTTCATTTCTCAGAAGAAATATGCAGGTGATATTTTGAAGAAATTTAAGATGGAGAATTCAGAGCCGGTTTCAACACCTATTGAGGAGAAATTGAAGCTTACTAGACAAAATGAAGGCCAAAGGGTGGACTCAACCTACTACAAGAGTTTAATTGGAAGTTTGAGATATTTAACTGCAACCAGACTAGACATTGTATTTGGAGTTGGATTGCTAAGCAGAATTATGGAAGAGCCACGTGTTTGTCATCTGCAAAGAGCCAAGATAATTCTTCGTTATATCAAAGGTACTCTGATCGATGGAATTTTTTATGCCAGTAATAATGATGTGAAGCTTGTTGGATACACAGATAGTGATTGGGCTGGAGATATAGAGACGAGGAAAAGCACGTCAGGGTACATATTTCATCTTGGCACGGGCGCAGTGTCATGGTCTTCAAAGAAACAACCAGTTGTTGCACTCTCTACGGCTGAAGCAGAATATATAACAGCAACCAGTTGTGCTACACAAGCAGTAAGGTTAAGAAGAATTTTTGAAGTATTACATGAGAAGCAGAGTACTCCAATAGAAATATTTTGTGATATCAAGTCTGCAATTGCTCTATGTAAGAATCCCGTTTTTCATGGACGATCCAAGCATATAGATATTCGATTTCATAAAATAAGAGAATTGGTAGAAGAAAAAGAAGTGGTGATCAAGTATTGTCCCACTGAAGATCAAGTTGCAGATATTTTTACGAAGCCTCTGAAGGTTGAATTATTTTACAAATTGAAGAAGATGCTTGGAATGATACAAGCTTAATTTAAGGGAGGCAATGTTAGATAAGGATAAATCAAGTTTAGTCAAAAATTGTGGGCATAGAAGTTGTTTCCAAATTGAACTCTTATAGCCACTTAGTTGCAAAGTATGACTTTAACTTTGAATATAGAAGTTTGAATTGTCAAAGAAAGGTAGTAGTAGAGTTTGAATTGTATAAATAAGTAGTGTTTGAATTGGATTTGAAATCTTTTGCTTAGGGATTAAGAAAAGTTAATGTTATTATATTGCAAATGTTTGCCTATAAAAAGGCATGACCTTGTATGTTGCCATAATGTAATCAATCAAGAATTGAGTGAATGAAATAGTCTCTTCCTCTCCTTATGTATGTGTATGTGTAGAGAGAAACTTTGATCCTGGGTGAGTTTCATGTGTTATTGATATCAACTAGCTTTAGTATACATCACAATAATCTAGTTAGGCATGCTTATTACTTCCAAATCATCATCCAACGACAGGAAAACTTCGTCTAAGCATGAAAGCTCTGTTCCAGTGTCATCATCATGGCTATAGCAGTTTAAACCTTGTTGAGACTTGTTCTTTTCATAGACTCGACATAAAACCCATTTTCTCCAATTTTGATCCTGCCATGCACGATTCATGGTAGATAATCAATAAAAGACTCATCTATTTGCCGCATCTATTCAATTGGCTATTATAACTAAAGAGTTAAAGTCACTTACAGGTTTTCGTCTTCTCCCAACACTTTGATATGATGCAAGGTCACACCCAAAAGGGCAAATACGATACTCTTGCATTACCCAACTAGTTTCAGTACCTTGTGGAGCCTCTCCAACGTGGAATACGAGGTACTTCTTGATCCCCACTTTCTCGTCAACGGATGAGAAAATAGGATCGGGGACACCTATTTCCTTCCAATACCCATTTTCTGTGTCTCTTTGTTCCTTGACTTTTGTGAAGAAATAGTATTCATTTCCACTTGACAACGCCTTACCTGTATATATCAAGAGCGTATTCAGGAAAGCTGGAAAAAAATAAATTATGCTGATATTTAATTATATGTGTAATTGATTATTGTAAAAATTGATTATATTTAAAATTTGTTTTGTTTGGGTATGTTTGCTGAAAAACGATTTTAAGATAATCTATTTCGTTCGGATGATGAAAAAAATCTTTTTATATAGTAAATTACATAAAATGATATGAAGTTATTTGTTGATAATATTTGATGGAAAAGTGAATAATATTTGATTTTTTTTAACATTAGATTTTTTTGTTGTTGATATCTTGTCATCAATTTTTTTCGATTTATAAAAAAATTGAATAATGGGTTGGGGATTGAAAGCCGACTTGGCGAGCAAACACCATCTCCTGAGAAAACCAATGCACCGTATTGTCCCTTCATCACAAGACCCAAACCCGGTGGAGAAGACGAATGAGTCACCCGTGGCGGGACCCGATGACGTCGTGAAGCAACGTTCCAAGTGAGAGACGGAGCCGTTCTCCACTTTGGTGGTGCTAGAGAGTGCTTTTGCCACCAGAGGTTGCAGGTGGAGCTTGGCGGAAGGGAGTGAGCCGGCATGCTTGAGAAGCGGGAGCGGTGGCTTCAGAGAGAAGATGTTGGTTGAGGGGCGAGAGTGTAATAAGGTTGGTGGAGACCGTTAATACGGGAAAGGCACCATGTCATTAAAGCATAATAAAAAAATCCATCTAAAGTGTTCAGATCAGTGTTGTTACAACCAAACCGGTCATCGACTTGGTTGGGATACCGAGTCAATGGGTCACTGGTCGAACCGGAGGGTCACTAGTTGAACCGGATGAACTGATATATATTAAATTTATAAATTTTATAATAAGGTTACTATATATAATATATTTGTCAAATAAGTACCAAGAAGTAGGTGTGGCCTGGTGGTTCAACTCCTTGCCATCTTCAAGGAGCATCTGTGTTCGATCCTTACCATCGTACATTTTGCCATTTTACGAATTTCGCAGCATGCACAACAGGCGCGTGATGGCAGGTGCGTGAGGGGACAGCCGTTCCTTGGTTCGCCGTGCGCTCAAAAGGGATGGTTGAACCGGGTAAGACCCGGCCGGTTTAATGGTGAACCGGTACGGATTCAGCTGCATCTGTGTTCGATCCTTACCATCGTACATTTTGCCATTTTACGAATTTCGCAGCATGCACAACAGGCGCGTGATGGCAGGTGCGTGAGGGGACAGCCATTCCTTGGTTCGCCTTGCGCTAAAAAGGGATGGTTGAACCGGGTAAGACCCGGCCGGTTTAATGGTGAACCGGTACGGATTCAGTCGGTTTGATGATGTCAGCACTGGGTTGAATGCCCATCCGGTCTGATGGCCTGACCGGACCAGCCATAGGTCCCGGCTGGTCCGGTTCAGTTTTAATAACACTGGTTCAGATGGCTTTAAATAACTTTTTGAAAAATAAAAGTTTTTTTAAAAGTTAAGTTAGAGACTCAAACATGATAGATTATCTATGAAATAATTTTTTAGCTAAAAAACAGTTGAAATAGGGAAAATTAATATTTCCTAAGAGTGTGTTTAGGAAAGCTGGGAAAAAGAGATTATGTTGATAATCGATTATACACAATCGATTATGGTGATAATCGATTATAATCAGAATATGTTTTTGTTTGGGTATGTTTGTTGAAAAGCGATTTTAAGATAATGATCTATTTCGTTTGTGTGGTGCAAAAAAAATCAATTTTTACATAATAAATTACGAAAAATGATATAAAGTTAATTGTTTGTACCAATGGAAAGCTGATGAGGAAAAGATTGGGTTGTGGTAAGATGAGGAAGAGAGTTTTGAAGTAAAAAATCAATCTTATGGAAATAATCCAACCGTCCTAAATATTAAATGGATCAAAAACAGTTTTTTTCAAAAAAAAAAAAACTTCTATATGATTTAAGTTGAAATGTCAAACATACCCAATTTTTTAAGAAACAATATTTTAAGGGGAAAAACAACTTAAATGGATTTAATCAATCTTTCCCAAATATGCTCAAAATATGAGAAATGCTGAAGGGTAAAACGAAATTCGTACCCTTGTAATAATATTGCTTCTCTTTTCAATCTTTATCCTCTCTCTTTAGTGGCCAAAAATAAAACATGTTCATTGGCTGAATTAGTATTCGTAAAATTTTGTTGGAAATAAATTCAAAAAAGCACACACCAAATTTCTTACACAGCTTTTACATCAATTATTAATTATTAATGTATAATTTTTTAATTAACATGTATTATATGGTTAATCTATAACCTCATATGATACTCATATAGATTAATTAGAAAATTATAATAGGTTTGGTAAACATTCATTTTTATATTCATTAAAACCTTTATACATATATATAATTTCCAGAAATTGAGCACTAAACTGAATCATACCATTCAATTGCCAAGGATCAAGCAAAGAAAGATCAAGCTCAGGGATGACCCAGGAGGAAGGTTGATGCTTCCATTTGCCATCATACACTCTCGTATATTGTTGAGTTTCTTTCTTAGTGGACTTTGGCACTTGGATTAATTTTGCCACTATATATAGATATGTAGATAGAGAGAGGGGAGAGAGAGAGAGAGAGAGAGAGAGAGAGAGAGAGAGAGAGAGAGATTTTTGGTTGATCAATAAAACAGGGGGGAAAAAAAAAGCAATTAAGTTGTTACAAGGAAAGGTGGCGGTATGTGGAATACCATCATAAGAGAGTAGGACGGAGAAGGAGAAAGCCGGCTAACGAATCTAACAAATTGAAGATAGCTACTATATTGATAACAATAAATTATTGCATACATAACTAGTTAAGTTAGCAGGGATAATTAAGTATTAAGAGACTTTTATCAACAACAAAAAATGTATTAAGAGACTGAGGCTCACCTTTATGTGTATGATGAATTTTTTTTTTCCCGCGATTATTTAATTATCAATTTTTTAACATAACTGGCACATATAATCCATGACAATAGGTTTTTCCACCAATTAAGTGTTTTTTTTATATTATATATACATAAAAATTTAGAGTGAGGGGATGATGCCCTAGTTCAAGATAGGGAAAATCTCCGAGTTCTAAGAATGCTTATAAAGGGATTTACATTTACCTTCCCAAGAGACTAGTGGGATTTGAACCTGCAACCTATTAAATATAAGATCTTGTCTTGCTCTACTAGACCAGCCATTGGGGTCAATTAAGTGTGTGTTTGATTCCACGATGGAGAGTATCATAGTTATGTTTGCCTCCTGTTAAACGTGATTTTAGTAAAAATATAGGTATTTGGTTACTGTAATACAAAATTGATTTTGCTTTCAAAAGTGATTTTAGTAGAAGATACAAAATGTAGATTTTGCACTGGGATGAAAATTAACACCAAATTTTACATCAAAACTTGTTTTCGAAATAAAAATATTCAAACATAAATCAAATCACCACAAACTCAATTGTAATCAAATTAATTTCATTCAAAATTACATTTATTAAATGTTGATGTAAACACGTACATACTAAATTGCGCATTTGCATGCAGGTAAATATAAGGATTTTGGTGTCATATTTCGCACAATATATTGACCTTTTTACTACTTCTATCAAAAAGTGAATTCAATTTTGTTCATTTTGTACGAGTTTTTCATAATAAAATTTTGTGAATAGATACATAGATAATAATCAACAATATATTATTTTTTTTATTAGATGAAATCGACAATTGAATAATATCATAATTTTCTATCAGACAACATATTTATAAACAAATTATTTGTAAATGGGGAGAGACAGACATAAAATTGTTTTGTGTATATAGTCTCTATTCTCTAAGAACTTCTCCCATGTCTAATTTTCTCTGTATAATTTTATTGTATGAAAATTGAAAACCCATAAGTAATTTGAATCATATGTTTTAAAGTATCATTGTCCGTGACATCTGATCTCAAGATCTGGTCGAAATAATTTTACAAGTGTGTGGAGAAATCTGAATGATGGGCCACTGACATGAGAAAAGCTTCTTTTTGAGTAACACGCGTCACTAGTATCCATGTTCATCATCGCCATGTATTCACATGCACGATTCTTCATTTTAGCCTCAGAGAATTAGAGCTAGAGGCAACCCATTTGGAGTTTAATCATTTGCAGGTTAGAAGAGTTCGTAAACAATTGAGGTTATGAATGCCAATCTTCAGTGTTTTAGACACCATTGTTCTTCTAATCTCTTCAAATTAAATATGTAATAATCTTAAGTGTTTTTAAGACACCAAAATACAATAGTTAAATTATATAATATAATATAAAATTTAATATGAGTTCATTTTTTCTCTTCAAAAATTTCCCCATATTTCTGATTCTTAATTATAACTAGAAAGGAGGCACTTCATTAATCTTATTCCTATGCTTCGACCAATTTCATATTCCCATATACTGTATGTGTATTAATCTACTACATGTGCACTCATTAATCAAGTTTAACACATCATTAACTACAATTTTAAATCCTATTAATCAGATATACAATTTTAAACCTCATTAATCAGGAATCGCAAGTTGTCATATATAAGGTATCATCCCTGCCAAACAATGTATTATATTCATATATTTTTATTGAACAAAGATGTATTAGGGATATACAAAGAATGAAGTTATTCAAGTCTTAAATCAGTCTAAGTGGGAACTTGGCTGTAATACGTGAACAACAAACAAACAATATTCGATAACTTAATGGCCTAATACCAGCTTCATAATCCATCATTAGTGCATCACTAAAAAGATAAAGTTTATGTGCGTCCTCGTCATGAAGTAGTTGGCAGGTCACTTTAAGCCGGCACTAATTAAGTCGATCCAAGACGTTCACCAAAAAAGAAAAGTTGATGCAAAGGAAAGTGTACGTTTTAACTATGTTGTGCTAGCTTTTATCATTGAGCCATTGGCACTTGAACCTTATCGCCATCCCCGTGCCTTGTGAGCATAGCCATGAAAGAAAAACCATATTATGGGGTATTAGTGGAGTTTAGTTTGATAGTGTGAAAACACCTTTTCAATGTGACAAAAAAACCATCTAATCTACATTTTCAAACCTGATATTTGAATACTTCAAACAAAAATGTTATTTGGACATCAAAAAATAGGACAACAATTGACAACAGTTAACAATGTTAAAAGTCGTGGTTAATATATAATGTGTTGTCTTTGGTTAATGAGTATACATGTAGTAGAAGTGGTAACTTGTTCACCGATAACTTGGTTAATTATGTACAAAATCTTGGTTAATGAGTTATTCATCTTTGTTGTACTTATTAACCAAGTTCAACACGTCATTAATCACGATTTTGAATATCATTAACCGTTGTTGATTGTTGTCTCATTTTTTGATGTTCAAATAATAGTATTGTACTTAAAATATGATACTTAATTGCTAAATTTTTTATTATATAGTATATAATTAAGAAAGCTCTTTACAATGAGTTTTTTTACCCATGTGATAGGTGTGAAGTATCGACCATCGTTAACAGTAACTAATCTACGTCGGAGAATCTGAAGGCACACAAGGTGTGCAGTCCCCTCCCAACCAGGTATTTTCCCAGTCACAAGAGATATGATTCGGACTCTTGACCACTTGCTTAAAGGGCCAAAGCCCTTATCACTGGGACTAGGGATGGGAATAGACCAGGTCGCTCGTCGAGGGTCTACGGCCTAGCCTATTTAAGGCCTAGCTTAGCCTAGCCTATTTAGTAAAAAGGCCAGTCAAGACTTTATAAAAAGCCTATATAGATAAATAGGTCAGGCCTAAGGCTTTAAAAAAAGCCTACCAGGCCTATCAGGCCGACCTATTTAACATATACATACACATAAATATATATATGTATAATATAATATATTATAATACTATAATGTATTATTTACATTATTTATAATATTTAAAGGTAAAGGTCTATTGGCCATGTAGTGACCTACTTGCCTATTTATTTGTCAATGCATAGTGACCTGTATATCAGTATATGTTTACCAACTTCTTTGTCATTAGAGACCTACGAGTAGGGGTGGCAAAATGGGTTGGGCTCGTCGGGTTGGCCCGTTTAACCCACCTTTTTTGGCGGGTTGAGTTAAGGTCCCTAACCCATCAACCCGCTTTGACTCGCCCCGCCCAACCCACAAAAAATATGGGTTAAACGCGGGGCGGGGCGGGTTGACCCGCCAACCCGTTTGTCTTTTAAAAAAATAAATTCATAGCTTTTCTATTTTCTAATTTTGTTATCTCATCTCAGTGAGTACATGTCCCTGTTAGAGATAGTATAGTTTCAGTATTTGGGCTTAAGGCCCATATCTCTTAGTAGATTAGACAGCTGTTAACAGCTGTTCATTTTCTGTTATTCAATCTGATGCAGTTAGGATTCTAACTGCCTTGCGATCACTATATAAGGTGATAGCCTTCTGTAACTCATGAGTTTTCAATAATATGAGTTTCTCTTCTTCTACATTCTTTGTAATTCTAGAACTATAATATGGTATCAAGAGCTTCTAGGTCCTGAAGCTATGGCTTCCGTCAATCCTTTTGCAAACCTTTGTACACCACAATGCACACCTTCCCATCCAATTTCGTTGAAACTTGATGATAACAACTTTCAGCAGTGGAAGCAGCAAATCGAAGGAGTTGTTCGTGGTCACAAACTCCAAAAGTACATCACAGATCCGCGAATTCCACCAAAGTTCCTCACTGATGAAGATCGTGAAACTGATGAAGAGAATCCAGCATACGGTGACTGGGAGCAACAAGATGCATTGATCTCAACCTGGCTTCTTGCTTCGATCTCAGATTCGTTGCTCACCAGAGTTGTTAATTGCGTTCATTCCTGGCAGATTTGGGATGAAATCCACAAGTATTTTCAGAGTCTGTTGAGCACCAAAGCCAGGCAACTGAGATCGGAGGTACGAACCCTAGCGAAGGGCAATCGCACGGTTTCGGAGTTCGTCCTTCACGTTCACACTCTCTCTGATTCTCTTCTCTCCATTGGTGATCCTATTCCGCCTCGGAATCTTCTGGAAGTGACGCTTGAAGCACTTCCAGAGGATTTCGATCCTGTAGTGGTAGCGATTAATAGCAAGAATGAGTTTGTGTCTCTCGATGAACTTGAATCAATTCTCCTAGCACATGAAGCACGAATCGTAAAGAACAAGAAGAGTGTTCTCTCTGATTCTGTGTCCGTAAACCTCACTCAGTCCTCTGCTCAAGGATCGAATTCTGGAAACTTCACAAATTCAGTGAATTCCACCTCCTCAAACGCATCGTTTCAGAATTCTCAGTTTCCAGAGAGCTATTCGCATGTCACTAGTGGTGATTCAACAAATCGAGGTGAAGGATTCCGTGGTTATCGAGGTGGCGGCCGCTATGGTGGTGGCAGGAACAGAGGTCGCGGTGGTGGTGGACGCTCCGGTGGGCGCTCCAATGTTCAGTGCCAAATTTGCAAAAAGTATAGGCATGATGCAAGTGTGTGCTATTATTGTCACTCAGGTTCCAACAATTCTGATCAGTACTATCAGGGACCTCATCAGTATCAAAATTCCTCCAATTGGCAGTATCAGCGACCACCATCTCCTATGTTTTCACAGCCTGCTAGGCCTCCTGCTTTTGCTCAACCCTTTGCAGCACCACCTAGGCCACAACAGCCACAAGCCTTTCTAACAGGCACTGAGTCTCAGTTCAGCAACACTTGGTACCCGGACTCAGGTGCTTCTCATCATGTTACCCCTGATCCCTCTAATCTGACTGAGACTGCCTCCTTGCCAAGTTCTGAGCAAGTCTACTTGGGGAATGGCCAAGGTTTGTCAATTAACAAAGTTGGTTCCATGCACTTTACTACACCTTCCCATCCCCAAACTCATTTCACCCTACATAATTTAATGCTTGTCCCTTCCATCACAAAGAACTTAATTAGTGTCAGTCAATTTGCCAGGGATGATCATGTATTCTTTGAGTTTCACCCCTCATTTTGCCTTGTCAAATCACAGGTTTCTTCTAAAATTATGCTACGTGGTACAATTGGTGTAGATGGTCTCTACAAGTTTGAAAATGTCTCCAATATCGGGTCAAGCTCTCCCTCAGCTATGTCTTCTTTTCCTACTTGTAATTCAGTTCATACAAACAATGTTGCCTCTTGTAATTCAGTTTCCCTATTCAATATAAATTCACAAAATGATGTACATTCATCTTCAAAAATAGTGAATAATGATACTGCTAATTCACATGTGTCTCCTACATTTGTTTCTTACAAACTTTGGCACTCTCGCCTAGGTCACCCACACCATGATGCACTTAGAAATGCACTTCAAGCTTGCAGATTGCCTCTCCCTCACAAAAATCCATTGGATTTTTGCTCTGCTTGCTGCTTGGGTAAGGCACATCGCCTCCCTGCTCCCTCTTCAACCACTATCTACAAGTTTCCCTTTGAGCTTGTAGTATGTGATCTATAGGGCCCTGCTCCAGTTAAGTCCTCATGTGGGTGCACCTACTTCTTAACCTGTGTTGATGCATACAGTAGGTTTACTTGGGTTTTTCCACTGAAACAAAAATCTGACACTCTTTCTCAGTTTATTCAATTTCGTGCTATGGTTGAACTTCAATTCAAAACCAAAATAAAAGCTGTTCAAAGTGATTGGGGGGGGGGGGGGGGGGGGGGGGGTGAGTTTCGTCCCTTTTCCAAGTATTTGTCTGACTTAGGCATTATCCATCGTCTCACATGCCCACATACTCATCACCAGAATGGGCTTGTGGAACGAAAACATCGCCACATTGTTGAAACAGGCCTTACACTCTTGGCTCATGCTTCCCTTCCCTTTAAGTTTTGGGACCATGCCTTTCTTACTGCTGCTTACCTCATTAACCGTCTTCCATCTCTTGTTCTTCAACATCAGTCACCATATAGTGCTCTTCTCCATAAGGAACCAGACATTATGTTCCTAAAGGTATTTGGCTGTGCTTGCTACCCCTTCTTAAGGCCTTATCAGCAGCATAAACTTTCCTATAGGTCCCAAGAGTGTGTGTTTCTAGGGTACTCTTCTTCCCATAAAGGGTACAAGTGTCTCAATTCGGATGGTAGAATCTTCATTTCCAAAGATGTCCTCTTTAATGAGTTAAGGTTTCCCTACAAAGAGCTGTTTTCCTCACCTTCTGCTTCTACCAAGAGTTCCCCACTGTCCCCTATTTCCTCCATTCCACCACTTTTACCTCCTCATTGTCCACCCCCTATCCAGCCAGCCCCTGCACAGTCCCCAACTCTGTCCTCAAATCCTCCCAGTTGGGTTACCTCACCTATTCAACTTGACCAGCCCACACCTGTGCCCTCTGGACAATCTCTTGCCCATAACCAGCCCACACCCGAGCCCTCCCAATCCCCTACTTCCTCCCCTGAATCCCCTCCCTCTCCTCCACCTCTTCCACTCAACACTCATCCTATGCAAACAAGGTCAAAATCTGGCATTGTTATGCCTAGACTTCATCCCACCCTCCTCCTAACCCATATGGAACCATCCTCTGTTAAGCAGGCCTTGGCTGCTTCTCAATGGGCTGCAGCCATGCAAGATGAATTTGATGCTCTAATGAACAACAAAACATGGACTCTAGTTCCTCTTCCTCAAAACCGAAACCCCATTGGTTGCAAATGGGTGTTTAGGGTCAAGGAAAATCCGGATGGTAGTGTTAATAAATACAAGGCACGTCTTGTGGCCAAAGGTTTTCACCAGCAAGCTGGTTATGACTACACAGAAACCTTCTCCTCGATTGTAAAACCAGTTACAGTTCGCACTGTTTTGTCCATTGCTGTCTCTTGCAAGTGGCCAATAAGGCAGTTGGATGTTAACAACGCCTTTCTCAATGGCCACCTCCATGAGGAAGTTTATATGCAACAACCTCCGGGCTTTGAAGTGGAGGACAAGAGCCTTGTTTGCAGGCTGCAAAAAGCCTTATATGGCCTCAAACAGGTGCCTAGGGCCTGGTTTGAAAGGCTCAAAGCTGCTCTACTGCATAGAGGGTTTGTGGCAAGCAAGTGTGATCCATCTCTCTTCACCTTGCACAATGCCACTCACTGTATGATGATTTTAGTGTATGTTGATGACATACTTGTCACAGGAAGTTCATTACCACATATTCAGGGACTCATTGATGGACTCCACTCAGAATTTGCACTCAAACAGCTAGGCAACTTGGATTACTTTTTGGGAATTGAAGTTACCCACTTGTCCAATGGTTCCCTTCTTCTTTCTCAAACCAAGTACATTCGTGATCTATTGGCTAAAGCTCACATGGAAACAGCAAAAGGAATCAATACTCCTATGGTTGCTAATCTCAAACTCTCCAAGCTTGGGGCTGATTATGTTCCAGACCCTTCCTTATTTGGGTCCATTGTTGGAGCTTTGCAATATGCAACACTCACCAGACCAGAAATCTCCTATTCAGTAAATAAGGTCTGTCAGTTCCTGTCTCAACCTCTAGAGGACCATTGGACAGCTGTTAAGAGGATTCTTAGGTACCTTAAGGGAACCATTCATCATGGTCTCTTGATTCAGCCCACTGCAATGAACACACCTATGTCCCTAACAGGTTTTTGTGATGCTGATTGGGCATCAGATCCAGATGATAGGCGCTCCACTTCTGGGGCATGTGTCTACCTTGGGCCTAATCTGATTTCCTGGTGGTCTAAGAAGCAAACTCTGGTTGCTAGATCAAGTGCAGAGGCAGAATATAGGACCATGGCAGCCCTATGTACAGAAATTCTTTGGGTTCAGTCACTGCTAACAGAGTTGAGAATTAAAACTCAAACTCCCAGAGTCCTATGTGACAATCTCAGCACAGTTTCACTGGCTCATAATCCTGTTCTGCACTCTAGAACCAAGCACATGGAGCTTGATATTTTCTTTGTCAGAGAGAAAGTGTTAAACCGAAGCCTAAGTGTAACACATGTTCCAGCTATCGATCAGTGGGCCGATGTGCTCACTAAACCCCTTTCAGCAGCCAGATTCGACACACTCAGAGATAAGCTCAGGGTCTTTGACAAGCTCACTCTTGCTCAAACACCTCGAGCTTATGCGGGGGAATGTTAGAGATAGTATAGTTTCAGTATTTGGGCTTAAGGCCCATATCTCTTAGTAGATTAGATAGCTGTTAACAGCTGTTCATTTTCTGTTATTCAATCTGATGCAGTTAGGATTCTAACTGCCTTGCGATCACTATATAAGGTGATAGCCTTCTGTAACTCATGAGTTTTCAATAATATGAGTTTCTCTTCTTCTACATTCTCTGTAATTCTAGAACTATAATAGTCCCTGACCCGTAACGTTACACTAGTAATAGATAGTGTACGAAGAGTCTTACTCATTGCTGCAATATGATATGACTTCAATGGTACATGATTTAAATTTTAAATGAGTAATATTGATTTTTTTTTATATCCTAATATGATTCATGTACATATTTGATGTTGCAAAAGCGAAATCACCGATTTAAGGATACATTATTATTGCATTGTTTATTTATCTAGCATTTGTTTTTGTTTTTTTTTAAATGGTATATTTTTAGCGGGTCAACCCACCAACCCACGACCCATTTGTTACATTTCCCTCTTTGGCGGGTCAACCTGCCAACCTACCAGAAAACGGGATGGGTTGGGGTGCTCAACAACCCTACTCTAGATGGCGGGTCAACCCGCCCTGCCCCGCTTAATGACGGGTTTGTGATGTGGCGGGGCGGGCCGGCCCGCTTTGCCACCCCTACCTGCGAGCCTATTTACAAGCAAAGGACTGTGACCTATTTATAAATTGAGTCATATTTAAAGGTCTTGTTGATAAGTAGGCTTTTAAGCAGGCTTTCAGGTCAGGTCAGACTTTAAATTAGGCCAGGCTCAGGCCTTAGAAATTGGCCTATATCAGGATATAGGCCAGGCTCAGGCCTCATGATTGGAACACAGGCCAAGCCCAGGCTTACCAAGGCCTAGCTCGGCCTAGCCTATTCTCACCCCTAACTGGGACCAACCTACGTTGGTTACAATGAGTTTGTTTTTAAAGTGAGTAAGAGTGTATCACATTTAAATCACATTTAAAAAATGGAACAATGAAGTTTTTGGTAACATAGTCCACCATTGTGGAGCTAGCAGATGATATTGCAGCTCGAGACAAAAAGGTGGAGGAGAATGGCTTGCCAAAGGAAGATGTTTTAAGGAGGAAATCCTTATTTGCATATTTATGCCAGATATCAAGGATGGAAGAGAGTTTGCTTTGTCAAAAACCAAGGTCAAGATGGATTAAAGAAAGGGATGCAAATTTCGAATTCTTTCATGCATGTTTGAATTAGAGAAGGGGGCGAAATCAGATTTCAGCCTTGCATATTAACTAGGTTTTAAATCTAGGTCCACAACCGAAACGGAGGCCAGAATGTTGCAATTTTGATAGTCTCCGAAATTGCATCGCGATCTTATCGGCCATATTTACCCGCAATTGTCCGCAATAACGAAAAATGCGACACGAGCACAGTTTAAAACCTTGCATATTAGAGATGATTGGGTAGCGTTGTCAAAGTAAAAGAAGAGGTAAAAAAAAATTCATTTCTTCTCTCTATTTAGACTCAAGTTGGGATTGGCAATCCTTGAGTGGATGCCTTTCAACCATTGTTTTGAAAATCGACCTGTTCGACCGAGAACTGGTCAAGTGTCCGATCCATTCGACCAAGAATTGGTGAGAACTGGTGACCAAAATTGGGTTGAACCGGTTTTTATTTTTATTTTTAAGCTTTTCTTAAAAAAATTATTTTTAAATTATAAAAACATATTTTTCAGTAAAATAAAGGTTCATTGATAAGTTATAAAAATTCATATACATGAGTTTTTATTTTTTATGCTTCTTCGTTGCTTTTTTATCTAATGAAATATATAATATAATTATTTTATGTTAATTTAAAAATCTATGCTTCTTAACTTTATTACTTAATATAATATATAATATTAAAAAAAAAATTTAATTATCACCGATTTTACCTTGATTCAACCGTGATTGAACCATTGAACCACTGAACCGATGCCTTCATCGGTTCAATGATTGGTCCGGTTTTTAAAACATTGTTTTCAACCAATTGTCTTTTGATCATAACAGAAGAATCACCACCCCGTTTACATGTGAAGAGGTGAAAGAGGAGATTTGGAGCTGTAAGGACAACAAAAGTGCAAGACCTGATGGTTTTAATTTCAAGTTTATTAAGCACTTCTAGGAGTTGCTCAAAAGAGAGATGCGTGGTTTTGTTAATGAATTTCATTCTAATACAAGGCTTCCAAGAGGATTTACATCATTGTTTATCTCTTTAATTCCAAAGAAGGATAATGTACAAAAGTTATAGATTACCAATCTATGTCTTTGACTGGCTGCGTTTATAAAATCCTTTTAAAACTTTTACCTAGGAGGCTAAGAACATCATGATCGAATTCCAAAATTTCTTATTCTCAATCTGCTTTAATCTTAAATGGGCATATTTTAGATGGTGTTGTTGTGGCAAATGAGGTGGTGGATTTTGCTAATAGGACGGGTAAATCCCGTTTGATGGTGAAATTTGAAGGGCTTATGATTCAATAAATTGGAATTTTTCCAATGATATATTGATGTGTTTCAGCTTTTATGATAAGTGGAGATATTGGATGAGGGCTTGCGTTATTTTAGGTTCCGTTTTAGTGTTAATAATGGGAGCCCAAGTGAAAATTTTCAAATCTCAAAAGGGCCCAACTCTTTGCACCTTGCATTATTACTTAACACAGCTTGCAAATTTTAATTTCTTTTTATTTTCCAAAACTACCCTTTTTAGTTCTATTCCCTCCCTCACCCAACACATCCGGAAACTAACCTAGCTCCCCCACCTTCTCTCACACACCGCACGCCTCCCTCACTGGCCATCCACTCAGCCGAGCGCCTCCCACTGTGAGAACCCGTCCGCAAATTGATTTTCCGGATGTTATCCGGATTTCAAATTCCGGAAGTTACCGGAATTGATTTTCCGGAAATATGCAAACCTGCAAGAGCAGAGGAATTGGATGGATGGAGTTAATAATGATAACAAAAAAGGGAGATAGAATAGAATGATGCGAAATGGAACTAACGACGTTGCGAAGGTCGGTGCCAAGCTGCTGAATAACGAGGGCGAAACTGCGAGAAACCTTGTGGAGCATTGCGTAACATAATCCCCAATGTGGCTCCGGAGGGATCTGCTTCTCCGCATGCCTCATCGCCATTTTTAGCTTCACCAACGCGTATAAGTCATCAGGCTGCCTCACAATTGCTCCCAAACTCCCCATTTTTTTTCCCACCAAAATCCTAATCTCAGAATGGCCAAAACAGTGGGAAATGGTAATGGATTTGAGCGCAAAATGGTTGAAAAACCAGAGAGTGCTATATATATGTGTATCGGAATAAAGAAGGGGGAATATGTTTTTATGCCAAGACCTTTAGGTGTAGATGTAATGTAATATTCCGGAGGCATACAATTAAAATCTGGTAAAAAATGTAAGCATCCGGAAACTAAATTTCGGATGTGTAAAATTTAACACATAAAATATTGTGTTCGCAAACTAATTTCCGGAAGTCTTCCGGAAAATGGTTTCCGGATAGTGTCCGGTGTGTCCGGAAATGGGTTTCCGGATATTTTCCGGAAGTGGGTTTCCGGAAGTTTTCCGGAAATAATATTGCGGTTTTTTTTCGAATGTTTACGTATGTACTTACTTGCACCTCACCACCGTTTACAGCACGACGACAACGAACCAATAGTAGCCCTTTCTGGTGAGAAGGAGGGGGGAAGGAACTGTGTTTTCTGGTGTGGGGTGTTGAGTGTGGGTGTTGGGTGTGGGTGTGGGTGTGGGTGTTGCCGTGCAGGTGTAGGTGTTGCCGTGCAGGTGTAGGTGTTGGGTGTGGGTGTGGGTGGAAGCTGGTTTGTTACCAAAAGGGTATTTTTGGAAAGAAAATATCAGAATCAAGTTGCAAGGTGCCACTAGCAAATTGTACAGTGTTAATAGCAACGGCCATCTCAAAACGGTTTAAAGCAAGGGAATCCTTTGGCCCCCTTCCTCTTCTTGATTTATAGCTGAAGGTTTAAGTGGACTCATGCAAAATGCTTTGCCTATCCAATAGTTTAGAGGATTTAAGGTTGGGGATGTTGAGATGTTGAGGTCTCCCACCTATAGTATGCGATGAAACCTATAAAAATAATTAGTAATTAATATATTTTATATTTTAATGGATGATGGTAATCGATTATTACCATATAATCATCACATTGAATGGTAAATAATGTATATAACGAAATGTTCAATGTAAGAAAGTACATAATTTTTTGTGTGAATAACAAAACTGAATCCCTTTCAATCACTGTTTCTCAGTCAGTGGCTGAGGCCAAAACTGAATTAAAATAACATGGAATAGTGCAAGAGAACCAAATGTGTTTGGAAATAATAAGCGAGTGGGTGGGCAATAGGCATCAACTACAAGATCAGCACAAAGACGACAAAGCAACCTTTTAAAATCTTCAGCAAACCTCCACAATTGAATAACGAAGATGGTGAGGAAGCAAAAGCTAAACAAAGATCATGCAGTGGAGTAAGGCATGTCCTCAAGGATGTGAATTGCAAAGCAAAGCAAAGCCTTGGGAAATTCTGGCAATTGTTGGGCCAAGTGGAGCTGGAAAATCATCCCTTCTTGAGATTCATGCTGATAAAGTTAATCCCCAAAGTGGGTCTATCTTGACGAACCAGAAGCCTGAAGACAAATCTCAGTTCAGGAAAATCTCAGGGTATGATACACAAAAGGACACCCTTTTCCCCTTACTTACAGTTGAAGAAACCTTGATGTTTAGTGCAAAGCCAAGGCTAAATCTTCTTCAAGAATAAATAGTGCTTCAGGGTTAAGTCACTGATTCAGGAGCTTGGCCTTAGCCATGCTGCTACGACTAGAGTTCAAGATGAACGGGTATGTGGAATATCGGGTGGGGAGAGGCGCCAAGTTTCCACTGGTGTTGAAGTGATACATGATCCAAAAGTGCTGATTCTGGATGAACCAACTTGAGGACTTGGCAGTACCTCAGCTTTGCAAATAATTGAAATGCTTAAAGTGATATCTGACTCTAGGGGGCCAAATATAATCCTGAGTATCCATCAACCTGGGTTCAGGATAGTGAAGTTGTTCAATTCAATGCTGTTGTTAGCCAATGGTTGTGTCACACCATGGATCTATGGATTTGCTTGGTGTGAATCTAAGGTTGATGGGCTTAGAGCTTCCTCTTCATGTTAATGTAGTTGAGTTTGCCATCGAGTCCATTCAGAAACAACAAAGATGTCAGCAAGTTCAGCTATAAGTGCCATGACAATTTCCTGGGGGACAGTGCAACAAAAGAATGGTGATGATCAAGGTGAGTAGAAGTGGCAAGTTTACACTGCAACATCTCTTCCAACAATCCAAGGTAATTGATGTAGAAATCATGAATATGGAGCAGTTAGAGTTGGTTAGGGGTTAGCCTTCTATAAATAGAGGTAGAGGAGGCAAGGGAAGATAGGCATTTTGTTTAGTGAGTCGTGGAAAGGGAGAGACCAGAAAAATGGATATTATTGGTCGTAGAAAGACTACAAGAGGTCTCCCTAGGCTCTTCGAGAGGCCTAACTCTCCCTCTCAAGGAATTTGAGAGCCTGGTCTCTCCCTTTTCACAACTCACTAAACAAAATGCCTACCTTCCCTTACCTCCTCTACCTCTATATATAGCTAACCCCTAACTCACTCTAACAACTTCATTACAAGGCTTAACAACAGAGGCCTATTCTTATTGTCCTAATTAGAACCCATATCTAACAGAGACCTCTAGTGGAAGCTATAGAGTATTATCCTATGCTGTTGCCAATGGCCTAGTATGCTTGCCATTTCTACTCATACTAGCCACTTTATATACAATGCCCTTATACTTTATTGTTGGTCTTAATGAGAACTTCACGGCATTTTTACACTTTTGTTGCTAATTTGGTTGATTCTATATACAGCAAATTCAGTTGGGGTATGTTTCAGCGCTATGGTGCCTGATTTCATTGTTGGGAACTCAGTGATTGCTGGTGTCACCGGTTCATTCTTCTTGGTTTCTGGTTACTTCTTCATATCAAAGCATGAAATTCCAAATTATTGGATATTCATGCATATTGGCTAAAATACCTTTTTGGTCCTTTATCTTTTGGCGAAAATTCATTTTGGTTCTTTATCTTTTAAAAGATTCATTTTGGTTCTTTATCTTTCAAATGTTACTCAAAATGGTCATTCCGTCAGATCTATCACTAAGCCGGAATCTGGACATTTTGGCCGGAATCTGGGCAATATTCTCAAATCTGGACATTTCGTTTCTCTCCCCACTCTCTCTCTCAAACCAAATTACATACAATCAAAATTTCATTTCTTTTTAGTTCTCCACAATACCCATTTAATTCTCTCTCTATCGTCCTTATTCTTAGGTCCCCCTATTCACACACATCAAAATTTCATTTCTTTTTAATTCTCCACAATACCCATTTAAAAAAAGTTCATTTTTTTAAGGTAACCCATTATTTTTGTAAACTTGGTTGTTCAGGAAGTGTACACTTTCATTGTTGGGTACCATGAGCTGACGGGGTCTATGATTCCCTTGAAGAAGCCATTGTTGTTTTTGTTTTAGGGTTTTAAGAAGAAATGAAATGAAGGGTAAGGGGTTTTAAGAAGAATGAGTGTATGTAATTTGATTTGAGAGAAAGGGGGGAACGAAATGTCCAGATTCGATAAGATTGCCTAGATTCCGGCGAAAATGTCCACATTCCAGTGGATCTCCTACCAACATTGACGGACGTTTGCGATAGATTTGACGGAAGGACCATTTTGAGTAACTTTTGAAAGATAAAGGACCAAAATGAGTCTTTTAAAAGATAAAGGATCAAAACGAATTTTTGCCAAAAGATAAAGGACCAAAAAGGTATTTTAGCCTTTGAGATTCCATTTGAAGTGTTCCTGATAAATGAGTTCTCCAACTCAAAGAAGTGCTTGGAGTACATGTTTGGTGCATGTGTGGTGAGTGGAGAAGATGTATTTAAAGAAGGGTACGGAGAGGAGAGTAGTGGATGGAAGAATGTTGGGGTGATGGTGTCCATCTATCCTTTCTTATGTAATTCTTAGATACAGGTGCTCGCAGAGTGTCATCATCTAAAAACTATGAGAGAGAGAGGGTTCACATGTCTTGGAGTTTTCTTCAGATAGCAACCAAAAGAAGATATATCATCATATCAACAGACGATTATAAATAATTACAGGTTTGGTCAGTGCCAACGATTTGTATAAATACGATGTTGTGTTGGTTTGTGTTTCTATTATTGAATACTTAACTCTCTCTCTCTCTCTCTCTCTATTCATCATCCAGATTTCTTGTTGTCTTGTAATTTTCTTTTTCAATTTACAAGCTTGTTTCCCATATATCCTAATCCATCTGTTTTGCTCTCAGAAAATAGTGAAAATAGGGTTATACTATAACTAAAGCAAGAGCTTTTCACCAGGTTTGGTCAGTAAGCCAAATTAAATTACAACTCTATATTCTTAATACGAAGCACACATCTTGGGAGGGATATTTTGCAACCAATTGAACATTTACATCAAATGAAGCAATTATAAACATTCAGAGAAATTCTCTACTCACAATCCCACAGTATTCCAATTTATTGTAGTTTTAAAATCCCTAAATGCTAATGGCCAAGTGCCTATATGATATACAGGATGTGTCCATTCTGTAAAAGTGGCACTAGACCTTTTTGAGCTCATTGTTCTAGCAATAAGATTGAACATATGATCAAAGTCAATGAATCATGTGTTTAAATGCAAGAAAGTTAGCAGATTGAAAGTATCTATCTCTGTTGCATTAAAACCCGCGGAACCAACAGTGCATAGACTACATTCAAGGTCTGCAGCTACAGCCTACTAGCTTATACATTTAACTTAAGGTATTGTTAACAAGTGCCCGACACTTACTAACAAAACCAAAATAGAAAGTTTTAAATAAAAACAAAGCATTTAATACTTTGAAAACTGAAAAACTTTCTTTTTCATTTAAAACTTTTTTTATTTTGACTTCCTTAACAACCTTTAACTTAAAACAGCTTGGAAAAATTTTGGAAGACCCCTCACCTTGTATTTCTGGCCTTGGCCCAAAATTTACGACTTTAATATCAGATCTTCCTTGTGAAGCATGCCCAAAAACATTAGCCAAGAAGATTGAAATATTTTATCCAACTGCAGCATCTACCGCCATTTCCATTTCGCAATGCAAGATTAGTTCAGAGTCACTTTCCTCCTCATAAATCTCATCATCATCAACTTCTGGCACATAGCCAGCTCGCTTCATCTGTTGTGTGAGAATTTTCAAAACTAAATAGATGTCCTTCTTACAAGGGTGCCTTTTATCTTTCACCATGAAAACATGTAAACGACTCTGAATTTCAATCCAACTGCAACCAGGTTGCTTAATTACTCCTCGTTGCTTCATCAGTTTCCGGACTCTCATCACATCTCTCCATCTACCAAGCTCAGCATACATATTTGAAAGAAGAACATAAGGTCCAGAGTTGAAGGGATCAATCTCCAAGAGCTTTTCCGCAACATACTTCCCTAATGTAATGTTTCCATGAACCTTACAAGCAGCAAGTAAAGATCCCCAAACAACAGCATCAGGCTGCATTGGCATTGTCTCTATCAAATCTTTTGCTTCATCAAGGCAACCAGCCCGACCGAGTAAATCAACCATGCATGTATAATGGTCCTTCATTGGTGCTAAACCATGCCCAGCCCTCATTGATTGGAAGTAATGGCGTCCTTCTTCAACAAGTCCTGCATGGCTACATGCACATAGAACTCCTATCATAGTAACATGATCTGGTTTTTCTCCAGATAGCAGCATTTTTCTGAATATTTCAAGGGCCTTTGTACCATAACCATTTTGTGCGTATCCCACTATCATGGCATTCCATGAGACATTATCCTTTTCTACCATGTGTTCAAAAACAAGACTTCCATCTTCAACCAATCCACATTTCATGTACATGTCAATCAGAGAATTCCCCACAAAAATATCAGATTCTTCTCCAGACTGGAACCAAAACCCATGCTTCAAAATGTGAGTATGAGCCTGTCTACCAAGCTTCAGATCAGCAAGATTTGCACATGCATTAAGTAGATTCCCAAAGGTGTAATGGGTTGGCCAAATGGATTCCCTCTTGAGGAGGAGGAATAGACTAACCGCTTCTTCATTCTCTCCATTTTGCGTATAACCTGCAATGAGCGCATTCCAGGACACCATGTTCCTTTCCATCATGTTTGAAAACATCAATCTCGCAGCTTTCACACTAGCTGCCCTTGCATATCCACTTACCATGGAGGTTTCAGACACCACATCTCTATGTGGCATTCTATCAAAAACTAACCTAGCTTCATTAACTCTACTGCATTTTGCATACATATCAACCAATGCATTGCCTAACACAAGGTCGTGCCGGAATTTATCTGATTTCACAACACGAGCATGAATTTGCAATCCTTCCCTAATTGCAGACAAGCTGGCGCAAGCACTGACCACACTGGCTAGAGTAATCTCATCAGATTCAATCCCACTATCCATCATCCTTATAAAAACATCTAGAGCTTTCCCTGCAGGACCATTTTGCTCATAGCACGTAATCAAACTGTTCCAAGAAACTATATTCCTCACACACATGCCATCAAAAGCTCTTTGAGCACTTTCTACCACGCCACACTTAGAGTACATGTCAACAAGAGCAGAACCCATGTAAACATCTAAGGAGTAAAGCGACTTTGAAATCAAACCATGGATTTGAACACCAATATTCAAATCGTTCAACCCTGCACAAGCACTAAGAGCACTTCCAAAAGAATACTCATTAAGTACAAAATCTTCACTGTGCATATCAGCAAAAAAATTCAAAGCTTCCTCAAACTGATCATGTTGTTCAAAACCTGACACCATAGCATTCCACGAGCATTGGTCAGGTTCCGGCATTGAATTAAACACGTTCAAAGCCTCATCAAGAGCACCAGCCTTTGCCAACGTGCTTAAAATCGCATTGTAACTGAAAGTGTTTTTCTGGGGCATATGATCAAATAGTTTGAGAGCATCACCCAAACAACCGCATTTTCCATAAACATCAACGAGCCTGTTCTGAATGAAGATTTCTGAGTTAAACTGGGTCTTGATGATTCGAGCATGAATGCGACGCGCTTCAAATACAGACCTCGACCGAACACACGAGTCTAGGAGCTTCGCGAATGGTGACGAATTGAGAAATGAAAGGTCACCGATCACTTTCTTCACGAACCCATGTCTACCCATCCCATAGTCTTTGAGAATGACCCTTAATTTGGAGGACTTGGACCCATTAACCGAACCTCTTACTTGTACCCCTAAACTCTAAATAAAGCTTCCCAATGATATCAGTTCCTCTATTGAAAAGTGTTCATATTTGATCTCCAACAAATGTATCACCGCGAAAAGCGTGAAACTTGGCAATATTGTGCTCACCTCATCAAAACCGTGCTTTTCTTCTACCCTTTTCTCACCAACGGACGATTTTTATTCCATGCGTGGCTGCATAGAAGGTGCCCACAAGGTAATTGAAAACTTAAAGAAACATAACTCTGTTTTGCAGTATTGCAGAGTGCACAGTATGTTAGGAGTCACAAATGAGAAATTAGGATTTTTTTTGCCTAGTATTACAGTATTGCAAAATATTAGGAGTCAAATGAGAAATTACACAAAAATGCACAAGCATCGGAAGCTGCTTATTGAATTAAAAAATTACACAAAAAACATGAAAAACTTACCCAAAATGCAAGGATGAAGCTAGCAAACTGAATGCACCAGCAGCAGCACAGTATTAGTTGTCACGAATGAGACTGACTGAGGCAGCACACTGCAAAATACATGTATATCAAATATAAAAAGCTAATGAAAAATTAAATCATAAATATACTAACATGGAACCAGTTTTTATCCTAAGAACATGTGGTAAGTATCTCAATCCTATTTCACAATTAAAGCAGCATATACATATCATTAAATACTAATAGATCAAACAACAATATGGAACCAGAGAAATATAGTGTAATATGCAAATATGAGACAGCCTCACAATGAAATAAGTTAATGACATTTATATACCCCTTATGTGTCAAAATCTGTCAAAAGACCAAACTAAAAGAATCAAAACATTATAAAGATTTCAAAGAAACATCTACCTAAAACTTGTACAGTTGTTACCAATTATAGAATGCAGTCCAAAAATTAGCATTACAATAAACTTAGCATTACAATCAGAACCTTACAATCAATCAATCAAAAAATAAATTAGCATACAAGTAGGGAGTAAAGCACCAGTCATCCAAACTACAAATTTCAATGCTCAAGCATAAGATTAAAGATATATAATAACATTTATCAATAGGATAGTCCAAAAACATAAGTGAAGCACTAATATCAATAGCATCATTTACACATCAACAGTGTAATAAACATGTTATATGCAACCTGTATGATGTTTTTCTCTAAGATAATAATCATCAAACCAAAATTTTGTTTCAACCATTAAAGGGATAATGCAGCCTTGAGTTCAACTTAAACACAAGCAGCAGCAGCACTAATCATCAGTACACAAATGTGTTCATGCCTTTAAAATCAATTAATCTATCCAATCAGTTAAAATAATAGCAAGGTTTTGCAAGCATAATCTAACAATCCAGAGTACTTTCAGAGGAGGTCAGAATACAACATGCAAGGCAGAATCAGAACTCGAGAAGAAGGGGAAGGACCTACAGATAAGAGTTCAAATATCCAAGACTTAAATTCTAAAATGAACTACAACAAAAATCCAACTTTGACACCCACGAAGTAAATTTTGAGCATAATCTGTATTGCATTATGTAGTTAATACATCATAATCCCTCTCTTTCCGAAAGTTTAAAAAAACAAAGTAAATGAGATTATGAGAAAACATTATCGATCACCTTAAAAAAATAAAGATAACAGTCCAAAGACAAATGAGTTATCATGTCAATAAAAATAACTCCCGCCAATACCATTTTAGTCCAAAAATATCAATGAGGCTTCGTGGTTCACCCACGGCCCACCCAAGTACACATGGAAAACTCACTAGTCGTACGTAATTGACAAGGAAAAAGTGTATACCAGGTCAACTTAGACCAGCCAAAAAGGGAGGCAAAATATTGGAATTAAAGAACTTTCACTACATTATCTAATTCTACTAGATCAGAGGTGTTGAGAGTCCCACATCGACTAGAGATACCTTACACGCCATTTTTGTGGGGTTGAGTCAAGCCTAATGCCCAAATTTTAAGATGGTATCAGAGCCTATCCTAGATTTGTTATTGGGCCAAGATCTCGGTTATTCCACTCACATTTCTCCACACTCCAGATGTCCAATCCTAGGCGTGAGGGGGTGTGTTGAGATCCCTGTTATTCCACCCGTATCAGTCACGCTTCAGATGTCCAGTTCTGAACGTGGGGGCGTGTTGAGAGTCACACATCGACTAGAGATATGGCCTAAGTAGTGCTTATAAGGCGGGGAATCCTCACCTTACAAGCCGGTTTTGTGGGGTTAAGTTATGCGTAAAGCCCAAATTTCAAAAAGAGGTAAAGATTTTAAAGTTCCGTTTGGGACTGAACTTGTCCCTCTAATGGCTCAGTCAAAACTCCTAAGTTTTTCAGCATACATTGTTTCACATATTTGTACATACATGATTACTTGAATATCCAGAACAGTTATCACATATCAGCATTGCAATCTGATGGAACAAAAGAGATCAGTATCCGCCTTAATTATGGTTTGCACCTAAATAGATTGCACCCATTATGGTTTTACTGAATTCCAGCAACACAGTCACATGTGACACGAGTATTAATATTCTAAATAATTAAACATAGGGGTAGATGCAAAAAAACTAAATTACAGATCAACTCTTACAAAAATGTTAAGGGGTATCATTTTAATTTTTTTCTCAATAATCTCGATTCTTTTGTATGAACTCAGAACCCACCAAAAATTATGCATATTGTTCTTTTCTTATTCCTCAAAATTGTCTTCAAGAAGTTAAACTAAATTACACAGTGCATAGAGAAATCTATAAAAACAATGCCACTAAACCAAAACCAATCAAAATTCACATAATCAAATGGAACCTCTTAATACTAACAAATGATACATTGCAGATCAATAGTAGCAGAGATGATACCTAGCATGCAAAAACATTAAGAAAACTCCAATTTTGTTTTTATGCTCCAAATAAGAGAATATCAGAAACACCAAAAAAATAACAATTGGAGAGGTTCAGAACAAATGAGAGTAAATTGGGGAGAAGGAGTTCTGAAGAAATGAGAGAGGAAAAATGGGACAAGTCAGAGATGGAGAACAGAACAAGAGAGGTAGAGTTACCTGTTTAAAATGAGAGTTTCCAAAAGAATACTCTACTCATTAAGTACAAAATTCTCACTGTGCATATCAGCAAAAAAATCTCAAACCCAAAGCTTCCTCAAAGTCATCATGTTGTTCAAACCCTGACACCATAGCACTCCGCGAGGCATATGATCAAACAGTTTGCGTGCATCACCTAAACAACCGCATTTTGCATATAGGCATCAAGGAGCCTGTTGTGAATGAAGAAAGAAGGAGGTTGTAGTTGGATTGAGTTAATATGCATGCAGAGATATATGACGTTAACAGTAAGCTATTTGATCATCAGGAAGATACGGACTTCCTTTTTCTTGTTTGGCTGGTGCTTTCCATCTTTTCCAGTGTAGTTATAGTTTGGCTCTTTGCTTTCTAGCTTCTTGGCTCTAGGCTAGTGTAACATGGATCTTGCGTTGGTCCTGTTCCCTGAGGTTTCTCGGTTCGAGTGATTTGTGCTCTTATTCAATCAGAAATGTTTTTCTGACTCCCCATTGACAACTACCGAACAACTACGGTACTGTAGCACTACTGTAGTGCTACAATACCGTATTTTTTTATTTTTTATTTTTTATAAATTTTGACTTTTAATAAATAAATAAAAAATTTAGCTTTTTTGAATACTAACATTTTTGGTTAATTACGTGTAAATATATGGTTAATTCAGTTTATTATATGATTAATGGGTCATCCTAAAGCTTACAATTATTTTCCACAACCATGTAAATATTTGGTTAATCCTTTGAAAGTGGATGGTTAATTTAGTTATATAAATGGTTAATTCAGCATCCTGTCACTTCCAAGTTTTTAAAAACCATTTAAAAACTTGGATGTTTAAAAACTTGGAAGTGCAGGATGCTGAATTAACCATTTATATAACTGAATTAACCATCCATTTTCAAAGGATTAACCACATATTTTTAAGTGATGTTTAAAAACTTGAAAGTGTCAGGATGCTGAATTAACCATTTATTTAACTGAATTAACCATCCATTTTCAAAGGATTAACCAAATATTTTTAAGTGATGTTTAAAAACTTGGAAGTGTCAGGATGCTGAATTAACCATCCATTTTTAAAGGATTAACCAAATATTTACATGGTTGTGGAAAATAATTGTAAGCTTTAGGATGACCCATTAACCATATAATGAACTGAATTAACCATATATTTACACGTAATTAGCAAAAAATGTTAGTATTAAAAAAAGCTAATTTTTTTACTTATTTTTTAAAAGTCAAAATTTGTATAAAAAAAAGAGTAAGGTACTGTAGCACTACAGTACCGTAGATGTCCAATAGATGTCAAAAAGCTGATGTTAGAATAATGTTGCTCTATTCAATACACTTCTGTTTTTTCGAACACTGCGTATGAACACCCGTAACACATCGTATATTGATATGAGTGGGAGTGGAACAGAGGTGTATTATATTCTAAAATAGTGTAGATATATGTAAACAATTATGAGTCTGGATATCACTTAGGTGCTCATAATAGTTATGCAAATAACATAATTTAACTTTATATCTGTTTAACAAATAACATAATAGGTGTCCATAATGTTACCTAATGCCTTGTTGGCGCTGTATTCAATATATCTGTTTGTCTATAAAAAAGATATGTTGGATAATATATTATATTACCCTTATTTTCGGTGGTGGATCTTGACCGAAAAATTTAGGGTAGCTAACAAGGCATTAGCTAACATTATTTATTCAAAATTTTTAATTAAATATAATAATTTATGATTTGTTGATAATGTCAAATTTATTTATTTTTTGATAATATAAAGTTTAGGTGAGTTGGGTCACGGGGGACTCATCAGGCTAGGGCAGGCCTCACGGCTCAAATAACGCTTATAAAGGTACTTACAGATTACCCACCAACGAGGTCCTCACATCGGTAGTAGGATTCGAACTCACAACCTTGTGGGTTATGAGTCATATCCTTACCAATTGGACCAACCTTCATTAGCTGATAATGTCAAATTTTTACACTAGTATTACATATCAATTCCATTTAATTTCTTGATTAAATTTGTATATATTGTCAGTGTAAAGATTTTTTACACTCCAATCATAAATTATCGCATCATTAAAAATTATTGACTCTTATCATAACTATTGTAACATCCATGTTTTTAAGGCTTTGTTTATACATTCAAGACTATGTTTAAAACGTTGATAATATGTCCAATATGCATGTTTGAGCATCTGGAACCTTGCATGGAAAGTACGCGAACATAGGCTTCAAATCGGGTCAGAATACAAAATTAGGGTTTCCTACATAACCTGTTACGCTCAAGCGTGCAGGGGGCCACGCTTGAGCACCCAGGGGAGGTTGCCACGCGTCAGGGAGTGCCACGTGGAAGGGCAAGTGTCGAGGAATTCATCCCGAAGCTTGAGCGCAGGGCCATTGGTGCTCGAGCGCCACCACGCTGGAGCGTGGGGCTTCTCACGCTTGAGCGTGGGCAGAGAAATTTAGAAAAAAAAATAAATATAACTGAGGAGTTACCATTCGTATCAAACATAGAAAAGAGAGTACAGAGAGAATAGAGAGAAGGCAGAGAGAGAACGAGATTTCCGAGGTCGATTCTGATCAATCCGATTAACCCTATCCTTATTTTATCATCTAGGCTAAGGTAAACCTATGTCCTTGTTATGCCGCAATGCCGTCGGAAACGGTATTGAGGTTATCTTTCCATTCGTTTATCGGTTTCCAATTCCGTTTTCATACTAAGGTGTATTCAGGTGAATTTTCGGAGCCTCGGAGGGTGTGGAACCTCACGTGGCAGCAAGCTAGAGAGTAGGAGAGGGTTCGTTTCGTTGCTCCAAAGCTAGCCTAAGACACCTCAGGTGGGAGAAAGAAGCCACCTATCGTCGGAAATGGCTAAGTAGCATATTTTACAATAATGGCGTAGGGCGACCTAAACCCTACTAGTGAGAGAGTAATCAACAATGTTAATATCACATTGGCGATTACTTAGTGGTACCAATGATGATATGGAGATTGTATATTTATCGCTTTTAGGTTAAATTTGAGATATTCGAGGTTGCATGATTTTGCCTATTGAGCTGTTTGTTGTACCAATGTTGTTTGGATTAACATGCTATTTATTGTTAATTATGTCTATTTAATATTTTATTATTATTTTATTATTGTTAACATGCTTGGTGTGGTAATATGCTTTGTTTGTCATAAACATGCTTAGTTGGTTCCCAGGCATTGATATATAATATTTTGGAGTGATGCATGTTGGGGAGCATATGACGTATGACTTAATCTGCATAACCTGATTAATTAAATAATATTTTATTTATGATGAGACTGAGGATATGATGTGACTTGAGCTATTACATGAGATGATAATGAAAGGTTGAGTCACTAGGTGATGACCCGATACGAGTCGGTGAGACTCATATAGATGCATGGTGTTGATCACAGACGTGTAGGTAGAACACACGAGGTCAGAGTATCCAATTACGGATACCGGAGTCACGGGTGAGTGCCCTGCGGACGATGAGGTTCGAGGAAGAATACCGGTGAGATTTCTGTAGTCATTGCTGAGTCTTCCCGTATTTTTATTGTGCAGCTATAGTGTCATGCTTTGCATGAGCACCCTAGTTGGAACTGGGGTGTGTACCGCCGTGTACTATGCAGCTATAGTGTCATGTGTTGCATAAGCGCCCTAACGGGAATGGGGGTGTGCACCGGCGTTTAGGGACGAGCCGCTTGAACGACTGACTATTATCCCTAATTAGACAATAGATGTGTGACAGGATTATGTGGTGGTCATGTCAGCATACAGGATCAGTTGCATGAGTGCGAAGGGTAGAGGATAATAACGTGTCTCGAGGATGCTTGTTATTTATGTGTGATTATATTATGTACGATGCATGTCTGTGTGCTATTAGTGTATCTATGTTATGCACCCTTTTCCGTTTATGATGATAGCACGTTTCTTATCTCCCTCTTTCTTTCTATGTATGTGTTATTCTATCGTTTTGCAAGCAGACTCAATCATCCCGTATGCCGCACCTCGATTACCTTTGGATGACAAGCCTTCCAGGGATCCCGCTCATGGGGACCCTTGAGTTTGAGTACTTGGATGACCACGGGTGGCTAGTGGATCTAGTCACTCGCTTTGTGGTTTATATAGGTCCAGTTTCTGTTTATACCCAGATGGGAGGTGGGCCACACTTTGGATTTATCGAGACTTTTCGTCTGGGCTAGTCTTTCCCATTTCTGATCTTCTTTCCAGCACCTATGCCGCCTTTGCCACCTATGCCACCGATGTATCCATGGGTAGCTCAGGGCTCTGACATTATCGTTCCTGATGTCGATCCCATTCTAGAGGTACGTTGGGATGTTGCTCGTCACAGTGCTCTTTATCGATGACGATTTTAGCATCGTCCACGGGGGAGCACTTCCAGCAGCAGTAGAGGAGTTGCATCAGGACCTTCTAGACAACCACCGCGGAGACTTCGAGGAGCACGTGGAGAGAGTCAGGGTAGTTCTAGCCGTCCACGCTAGGATTGGCCGGTGCGTATTTTATATATATAGGTGGTGAGTGTGAGCCCATTTTTTATGTATTTTGAGAGGGGCTGGGGTGTGGAGTGTTGGTGAGCTTATCTTTTATTTAAGCCCTTTATGTATACTTTTTTATATTTGGTTTGTACCTATATGGGACCCTACTGATGTGGTGCCCCAGACAGTTTGTATGTACCTGGATATGTGATGTATACACACACACACACACACACACACACACACATACATACATTATCTTTTGCGCTTTGTATTTAATGTTTTTATTTATCCGTCGTTTTCTTTATGTACATTTAATGCTAATATCACGATAAAGGTTAGTTAAGTAGGTTTTTCTTTAATGTGACATGGGGGTGTCTCAACCATCTTAAAAGTCACATTTGGTTGACAGTATAAAAAAATTTCACACTGATAATATATCAAAATTAAAATCTATAATTTTGTCAAAGTTTCAAAATAATATACATAATTAATGCTTTTGAAGTGAATATATTAAAGTTATACAATTTTAAAATTTATCATAATTAAGTTTTTTCTTTAAAAAATGCATCAATATATCACTTCTAAAATACCTAAATTAATTACATTTTTTTTTATAAATCGACCTAAAGTTAATTACATAATATACAATATTTGTAACACTGTGATGATATTTTTTTTATATTAAAAAAGTTATTCAAAAAAGTTGGTGGGAGTCATTGCTCCCTCCCGCTCTGTAGAAGGTCCACCAGTGCTTATCTTCGTGATGAGGATGATGATGATTTCTACAAGGTCAGCCTTCACAGCCTTGTCAATGAGAAATGCATTATTTTGAAAATCGGACCGATTAGTGTAACCGGCTGGATCGGGAACTGGTTAGGTGTCTCGTTCGTTGAATCCTCGAAACCGGTGGGGACTGGTCAAGGACCGGTTGAAGAAGTCCAAAATCGGTGAGAATCGTCAAAACCGATTAAAAACCAGTAGCCAGAATCGGTTCGAACTAGTAATATTTTATTTTTCCATTTTTTTTGACAATATTATTTTTAAAATTATAAAAAAATATTTTTTAGTCAAAATAGGTACATTGATAAGTTATAAAAATACATATACGTGAGTTTTTATTATTTATCCGTCTTCATTGATTATTTTCTTATGAAATATATAATATCATTATTTTAATGCGATTCGACCATGGTTCAATCGGGTTTGAACCATTGAACCTTGAACTAGTGCCTTCATCAATTCAATGATCAGTCCAGTTTTTAAAACATCAGAGAAATGTGAGTAATATGTCTGCGTGACAATCAAGGATACTCTTCATACACCGATGAGCTTTGTGAGACGGTGATCTTTATCTTTTTAGGATAAAAAAAATGTTATTTGTACACCAGACACAACAAGTGAGCACATGGTTAGTGGGCTTATAAATCTTGATTAATGAAGTCCAAATTGGTTAATATTATCATATTTGTAGTTAATGATGTAAAAACTTTAGTTATTGTTCTCAAAATCTCATATATACAATGGTTTTTTTATTGGTTCTATTATTTGAACATCAAAATTTGGATATCATATGTGTTTATCTTTCACTTACTTTTAATTTTCTTTATATACACACATATCAAAAAATACATCAAAAAATAAAGGAAACACTATTTGGTGTTTTTATTTGGTTTAATTATTGAGTTGGTCTTGTTAAGTCTCTAAATGTCTGATGTGCATTTGCTCTAAGTTTTGAGGAAAACTAAACATTTATCAATGATTTAATTGAACTTCATTTTAGTTACTAACCTGTCTACTTAGTGTGCAGATTATCATTTTTAGTATATTTAACTCCTGTCTGCTCCAAGACTATCTTGGTCAAAAGTGGAGAACACTTGTTTACTGAGAAAAGTCAACCCGTCTGCTAACTCAACTGGACTGTTGACTTTCTACATGGAAGAGTCAACCTGTCTAATGAAGCTCCCACCCATCTGTGGTCCTTCGATGTGGAACACACAAGTATTTAATGGAGCTCAGCTCAAAGCCAAAAATTAGAAGGAATATCTCTAACGGATTCAAAATGATTGAAGCCTATAAATAGAGAAGACATTGAAGATGAAGACATAGAGAACACAACATTCAAAGAGCCATTAATCTGCGCATTTATTTCTTCATTCTTTCAATATTTATTCTTCAATCATTTGAAGTTATTACACAGTCTTTCTATCATTCACATTAAATTCACTCTTCTGAGTGTTAGTAAAAGATTTGCAAGCTGTATTTATTACAATCTTCTTTCAAACAAACCTGAGTGAGCCTGAAGAGGCTAGGTGTGAAAATAATACTTGTCTTGAAGCCTGGAGAGGCTAGGTATGCAAAGAATACTTGTTGTCTATAACCTAATCAGTTATAGTGGAGAAAACTTGGTGCTGCCAAGGATTGGACGTAGCCCCAAGGCCATGTAATATGTAAGGCCAGCAAGGCTGTGGCCTTAGGCCCCAAATTTTCTTTTAACTTTTTAGTATATATATTATTATGGTAATTAGTAAGTGACAATTATTTCCAGGCCTCTCATTGCTTTTCTCTTTTTTTTTTTTACTCATCTTTATACCTTTATTTGAGAGAATCTTTATATTATTTTCAATATTAGAATATTATAGAAGTATTAAATAATATCAAAACAATAAATTCTTTTTAAATTTTTGTGTTGTTTATAGAATATTATTGACAATGTCTGTAACGGTTGCTACCATTGAAAACAAATTTTCAAAACTAAAATTGCTTAAATCGCATCTAAGATCAACAATGATACAAGATAGATTGAATGGATTAACCATCAAATCTATTAAGAGTGAAATATTAGAATTGTTTGATTACAAATTTTTTTTTTATCTCTCTTGATTATAAAATTTTGACAAATGATTTTGCGACTCAAAAAACTACAAGATTAATATAAAAATTAATAATTTATATAATATTAAATCTCTTTAAAAGTTTTGCCTTAGGCATCGAAAATCCTGTACACAACCCTGCATAGCCCTAGTTGTTAAAGGGGTGAACTAAGATAAAATAGTTGTGTCTATCTCTATCCATATCTCTTTAGCTAATTTGTTTATCTTAATATGTTAAGTAACTAAAGGGGTTATAACGTGAATATCAAACAAGTTTTAATCTTGCATGCTTGTGTGGTTCTCTGTTAAAAATCATCAGACAAGTCACTTGTCTATGCCCTTTTAAAACCACTTGTCAGTCCCTAGCTTCTGTGTGCGAAAAAGTTTTTAACTTTAATCTATAGTCTGATAAACATAATTCAACCCCCTTCTTGTGTTTAGAGTTGTCTATTTCAGATCCATGAACTAAAAAAGTTTTTTAATTAGATCCCTGAACATATATAAAATTTTCAATTGGGTCCCTGGACATATATAAAATTTTCAATTGGATCCCTGGGGTAGCAACTCTGTTGGTGAACAGTGAAATTGAACGAAATATTCGTGTGTTCGATAGCTGGAAACCTATATAAACAATTTGTGCATAATTATTGAGAATTTGGAACATCTAATCAAGTAATCAACCAGAATTTTTATGCACACACACGAGTATGATTTCGAACACACCATCAATTTCTGGTTGATAACTTGAATAGATGTCCCAAATTCCCAATTATTACGCATAAATTGCTGATATAAGTATCCAGCTTGGAGGGACTGACAGATACTTCGTTCAATTTCACGATTCACCAACGGATTTGCTACCTCGGAGACCAAACTGAAAATTTTATATATGTTCAAGGATCCAATTAGAATTTTTTTAATTCAGGGACCTAATTGAAAATTCTCAAATAGTTCAACGACCGACTTAATAATTAAACCTAATTTTTTAAAAATATTCTATATCGTACAGATCAGGTATGTATTTATCCATGCAACTTAGGTATGAAGCAAACAAGTAATAGAGCAAAGTAAACGATGAATTTTATTGAATTTTTTTGTTACATGTCAGTTTTGTCCTTATGGGACTAAATTCCTAATTTGGTAGGGCTGGACAACAAACCGAGACCTGACCCAAACCCGAAAAACTGAGGAAAAAAATTAATAAGTCAGGTAAACGGGTAAAACGGGTGAAAGATTCGGTTTTATGTGAGTATAAACAATCGGGTGTGGCTCTGTGAATTTTTCCCGTCGGGATCTGAACCGACCGAAACACATATCAGATACATGCATTTTTACACTCTTTTCGTTGGGCCCAAGACAAAGTTGGTCAGTCCATTTATATTTTAATGTGATAACACACTGTTCAAGAATGCACACTACACAAGAAACCCGTACCCTTACCAGCCTTATGACTTATGCGTACACACACTACACTAGTATACTTCACACCACACAAGAAAGAAAAAACCTTTATGCTACTCTTCTCAATCTCAGTCTCTCAGAGTCACCGCCCCACACATCTTAGCCTCCAGCAAGCACCATCTGAGACGAAGCAACCAATGCCATGCAAGAGCAGTGAGCACCACTCCACCACGTCCCGTCGTCCAGAGCACCATGCCATTACATACAGCCTACAATGGATATGAGACGAAGACCTAGCGGCACCACACCACACTAACTCGTGCGTCTTCCTCAGATATTAGACGTGCTGCCTTCGTCTATTGTTCTCCTGGTTCACCATGGCGACGACCACGACGTGCTGCCTTCCTCTCAGATATGGTTCAAGTTTCTTCAAGTTTCAACCATGGTGGCAACCATGCATCACTTTCTTTTCTTTTTCTTCAGATCTGCTTTGCGCTGATGTTAAAGTTGTCTTTTTTTTTTTTTTGGATTTTGTTGAAGGTTTCAAACTTTATGGGTTTATGTTTCTGGGTTTGATGTTTGATGTTCGTCAATTGAAGTATGATGTTTCTGGGTTCTGGTTTTCTTTTCTTCTCCTCTTATTTTTTTTGTATCTTGAACATTTTTTTATTTTGTCCTCAACCGCTTCAAACCGCCTGCCAAGCTGCCCAATCCGAAGGTTGCAATGGCCGAATGTTGCAATGGACGGGAATGGGTGAAATATTTAATTGGTCGGTTTCATTCGAATTGAGATTTTTTCACCTGAATCCGACCGTAACCGACCGATGTCAACCCCTACAATTTGCTCCCTAAAAAAAGTTATCAGGATATTTTTTGTCCTAAAAAAAGTAAATTCACCATTTGAACAAATTTTTTTTTACTTTTTATTTATTTTCCACAATGGAAATTTATCACAGGCCACATGGGACCATCGACTAGCTAAATATGATGATTTATGATACACATAGGCATGTAAACAGACGTTGAAATTGGTTTGAGGGACTATTGTATCCCGTTTTTATAAATTTAAGGAACCAAATGATTAATTTATTTTTGGTTTAAATAAGTTTTTAGTATCTGAAAAGTGCGTGTATTTTGATTTTAGTCCCTATAAATTTTTTTTCATATGTTTTGATCCCTACAATTTCAAAAGTATAGGAATACGTTCCTATTGTCAACTGTGCACCATTATCAGATGAAAAAGAATTAGGCTTGATTGCACTTTTAATCCCCAATGTATCACGATTATGCAATTTTAGTCCCCCTGGTTTCAATTGCGAAAATTGGGTCCCAAGTATCACCATTGTGCAATTTTAGTCCCTCGGGTCCTAATTGCTCCAATTGGATTCCCTAAGTATTACGATTGTGCAATTTTTGTCCTCTGATATCACGATTCTGTAATTTTTGACACAAGTAGCCTACATGTACTCACATGTGTATAGAGGTCCAACGTTTCTATGCAAAGGACATTTCTGAAGATCGGTCCCAAATCAATCCCACGTGTCCCATGTAGGCTATTGGCGTTAAAAATTGCTCAATCATGATATCTGGAGACTAAAATTGCACAATCATGATACCTAGGGGACCCAATTGGCACAATTGAAACCTTAGGGGACTAAAAGTGCTCAATCGTGATACTTGAAGGACCCAATTGTCGCAATTGAAACCAGAGGAACCAAAATTACATATTCGTGATACCTCAGGGACCAAAAGTGCAATTAAGCCATAGAATTATTCACAAATTGAATTGAGTGAAAGAAGGACAATTCTGCAAGCTATGAAGATTATTTCTAGGTGATTTGGGTGTCTCCTTTACTGTATGATAATGGTTCAAAGTTGAAGATAGAGACCTATTCCTAAACTTTTGAAATTATAAGGATCAAAACCTATGAAAAAAATTATAGGGACCAAAATCAAAACACACATTTTTCAGGAACTAAAAATTTATTTAACTTTATTTTTTTCCAGGAACCAAAAGTGACTCGTATTTGTTTTAAGGACCAAATTGGTTTACGTTTAAACTGACTACAGTCAAGGTTCTTGCATATGAAAAACAAGGTTATGGTCATCGTAGACCGCAGTTAGCCAAGGTCCACATCGTTTATCAGTGTTGGATCAAAGAACACGTGAATTTCGTAGAACCTTCTTGTGAATATGTAAGTCTAGAAGCCCAAGTCCTCTTAATCAAGGGTACTCTTCATTAGGGGTGTAAATGAGTTGAGTTAATCGTGAACCACCCAGGCTCGGCTCGTTAAAAGCTCAACGAAGCTCATTTGTTTAATGTCGAGCTCCTTTCTCTAGAACCTGCTCTGGAGTTCTACTGATAATCGGCCTTGACGTCTTGTTTGACTCATCTTTTCCTCCTCTGCCCCTTTTTAATGTTGGGCTTGGATTTCGGGTCTTCCGACAGTACGAGCATTTTTCAACCACTTGTCAACAGCCACGTTTATCGAAGGGACCCTCGTCTTGCCGCTGCTGCCTGATTCTCTGCCCTCTGGGGGTGTTTCGACCAGCCATCCTCCAGATTTCGGTTTCGGCCGTGAATATGTCGGCCCCGATTGCTGGAAAGCATATTGCCTATCGAAATACTCTGTTCTTCTGGCTGTTCGACGAGCTTTTCTTGCTTCTTCATGTCGTTCTACAGCGACTTCATCATAAATTGACTGACACCTAGGGCACATTCTCAGCTTACCCTTCTGCTTCTTTCTTTCAATGAAGTGTTTAAGTGATTCTCCTATTTTTGGATAAGTATCCATAGCATCCTCCATGTCGATGTCAGCTCCTTCAGGTATGTCCTCGACATTCACCACATTCACCATGTTGATTGGGAATGTAGCCTTACTCTTTTCTTCGACAGTTTTACGTTTGACTCGCCATTCTCCACCTGCTGCTTTTGTCCATAGCATGTCTTCACAGCTTTCCCCGCAAACTCTCTTAGCAAAATGCTCCAAAGACTCAACTTTCTCTGGCCAAACAGTAGTCATATCTTTCTTGCAAGAATCAACATCTTCATAAGTTTCTGCAGTCTCCGCTAACTTCACCATAGCACTCGGAAAGGTAGCTTTTTTTTACCCTTACTAGCTTCTGGCTTTGCTCACCATTCTCCCCCTGGTGATCGTGTCCATAGCAGAGTCTCATCATACTCTCCTGTTCTTACCCGCTTATGAAGCTCGATGGCTTGAACCAGGTCAGCATCTATTTCCTCGGACACGTGATTCGCATGAACAATGTTCACCATGTTGATGGGACAAACTCCCACGAGACCTACATTCATCTGGAAAGGATCAGCATCAACTTCCATGTCCATCTTAGCTTTTTCTACAAGCTTGAGCCTTCCTTCGTTTATAGCTTTCTAAACAATATCCTTGAAACAAACACAATCATTAGTAACATGACCGGATTTATTATGAAATTTACAATATTTACAGTCTTTGATCTCATCAGGATTTAGAAGCCTACGATTGTACGACAGTTTGATCTGTCGGTCTTTTAGTAATAAATCAAAGATTTGTTCAACCTTCATGGTATCGAAGGTATAAGTTTTCCTGTTTATGTAGCCCATCTTCTCCTTGCCACGTGTTAGCTTGAGAGCTTGGCATACATACGGAGGGCCGTTTTGCAGTTCAGCCAGGCACACACTTGTTTCGCCATTGCTATCTTCTTCGTCGGATGATTCTATTATGAGGTAAGCGACTCTTTCTTTCCGAAACAACTTCTTTTGTTTCTGGAATTTCTCCGCCCGTAAATGCTTTATTTGGCGGACCTTGTTTGCCAGTTGAGTCATATCCACAACTGTTGATTTACCAATTCCTTCCTTATATGATAATCAAGTCCGCCTGTGGCAATCTTGACAATCTCTGATTTCAGAACAGGTGTAAAACACCTACTCTTCATTTGTTGGAATTGGGCGAGGTAATCAGATACAACAGGCTCATTGGGAAGCCTCCTGATGCTGAATAGATCGGTAAGCCTGACCTTGAGTTCTCCCCTGAAGAACTGGTCGTGGAAACTACACTCCAACTGGGCCCAAGTATGGACTGGATTAGGTCTCGGTGTCGAGAACCATGTAAAAGCGTTCTTTGTCAAAGAACTTGGGAAATATCTCATCTTGAGATATTCGTTTGCAGCTAGTTCCCCCATCTTAATGGTATATCGGGCAATATGCTCGATCGATGATTCTCCATCTTCTCCGGAGAATTTCGATAGTTTGGGAACCTTGACCCCCCGGGTAGCTCCACTTGTTGGATCCACTCCGGGAGCGCCGAAATGAAATAAGGTTGGTTTTCATAACCAATGTTAAATCCGAATCGGTTCAAAACCTGTTCGATAGCCTGATTAATGTCATTGGGGTTTGCTCGTCCCCCTGCATTATCCCATCGAAGCAACTGCATGACCAGATTATTTCTAGCCATTTGCTCCTCATCACCGTGTCCTAACATCTCACAGTCCCCATATTGGATATGAGGCAGCGGATTCGGCGGCTCTAATTGGTCGTTCCCTACTTGAGGCTGGGGTATGCCCTCTTGCACAGCCTCATTTTGACCAGGATTGTTGGCGTTCTCATCATCATCTCCTAACATCCGGTTAAGCCGACTAATTTGTTCCGCTAATGCCATGCACGTGATATTGGTTGTTTCCATTAGAGGGGTTATCACTGCCCCCATCTGCTAGGTGAACATGTGAACCATCTCGTGGTTACTCTCATCGACTTGTTGTCGAATATTTGCTAATGAATTTAATGTCGGCCCAGCTATATTGGCGGGCAGTTCTCTCGACATGTTTGGGAACACCGGGTGTCCCATATTATGCCTCTCCTGACGGTGAGGCGCCACGTTGGCATTCGTGTTAACTAGGTTGTTACACTGGTTTTGGTCTTCCTGCCTTTCTTGCGACGCAAGAGAGGCACCGGCGCTCAACGCACCTTGGCCATTTCCATGGTATTGACCTCCTTGCCTTTCTTGCTGTGTAAGAGAGGCACCAGCGCTCAACGCACCTTGGCCAATTCCTTGGTTCTAGCCATTAGTTTAGCCTCATCCACGGTTATTTTGGCTGGCTTGGCTTGCGAAACCAGTGTTTCGACGATTCGCCCCTGGGGTTGACGGGCTTTGCGATTGCCTCCAGCGGCCATAGACTGCACTACCTCATTTAATAAGGCATTTCCAATCCCAGTCTGCGCCATCAACGGCAGGGTGTAACCTGGTAGCATTTCGTATATGGGTGCCAATCTTCTGTAGGATCCTCGGGCGCTTTGGCAGTTTTCGTTCGGCCTTTGAACCACACCACCAATCTCTTCCAACACTGGGTTGCTTCGAAGAGCTCCGACGAGTACGGCATCTCTCCAATTATCATTATTGACTGGAGAGCTCTCGGTCGCACGATTCCTGTTGTTATTAGCGTCTGACATGCTTTCAGAACTACTACTATCAGATCTGTTCTCCGACGTAGCTGGCAAATGCATGCCGCTTCTTAATTGCAAGGGCTACTCCTCACTGATGGTGGGTCAATGAGTAACTGGGGTACTACCCATAATGGTTGCTCCGAAGGAGTCCCGCTGGGCGTGCCAATTTGTTGATGTGGAAATTTGATTTCTCTGTTTTCCGACAAGGCACTCAACAAATATATTTTCTCAGGTGGTTGTAGACTCTCTCCATTCTGATGGTAATCCAATATGGGGTTTGTCAGAATGCACCTTAAATTTGATGGATAGTCAAGCTAAAGGCAGCAAAAGTTAATCTTGACAGAAACACAACTAAGAAGATAAAAACTACGAAAAAGGAATCAAACACTGCTAAAGTAATGTAAAACTAGAAGAACAGGAAACTAAAGTGCAGAAAAATGTAAAAGTGCAGGAAACTTAAATGTGCGAATAAGTAAACGAAACTGTACAAGATCGCTGAAAGTTCAATAATTCACAAAGATTTTAAGTTCAAAACAGTAAGTAATAGCGTAAAGAATTTCGAGTAGTGAGAATATAGAGAAAGAGTTTGAGGAAGAAGAAAGGGATGAAGAACAAGAACTTTGTATTAAAAGTAAATCTACATGAAAATTAAATGTTGGAGGGCATACATGATGTAATTATGTTTTAATCCGTTATGAGTATGAGGATGTTGTGGGAGTGTGGTCAAAGTATCTGACCGTTTGTACATCAAAATAAGCACTATTTATAGAAAAAGAAATAACTACCTAAATCTTAATCTGCTGCCATCTGTCCTATTGATAGACGTTTTTATTGATCCTACGGCTAAGACCTAATGTCCACTACTCCACTAGCTGGATCGTGGTCTTAGAGCTGCTTCAGAATGTAACTCCCCACTCCTCCATATTCCCACGTTTTTGCATGGGTGGGCCCACCTTGACGTTAGTGGACGGAGTGGAAAACCTCCTTGACATGTCGTGCATCCGATCTTCACGACTTCGTGTCAAATTGGTATCCTGTTTCAACAACATTTTCCTTTGCTGATTCGACGTTCTTTCCTGCAAATGTATATTTGTCGAAAAGGTACTTCGCATCGTTGCAACATTTCCATGAAAACCTCGTAGTTTTCACTTGCTCGTACTATCATCCTAGTTTTCGACACTGGGTTCGAATAAGTCTCCATCGGAATACCCCAATTCCACATTTATGCAAATTTTTATGTATTCCTTTAGGTAACTTATCCATTGGATACCAAGATTTCTCTATTTCGACCAAAATCTTATTTTTGGTCCCAACAGTACCAATGCCAGAAAATACGATAATAGCCCTTTAGGTAACTTTGCATTTCTATGGAACTCCTCAACCATACCCCACACATCTGGTTTTAATGTCTCCCAAAATCTTTTGATGAAATTGAAGTTAAATTCATCAGGGCCCAGTGCTTTGTTCCCATCACAAGATTTTATAGCATCCTCCAGTTCCTCCATTCTAAATGTGTCACTAAGAGCCAGGTCTTCAACATGAGAAATCACAGGAAAGGTTACCGCATCAAGCATCGGCCTATCCCATAGTGTCTCCTCAAAAAGCCTTGCGAAATAAGTCACAATTTCTGATTTTATTTATACTGCATTTTCCAGCCAATTTTGATCAACAAGCAGAGCCACCATTTGGTTAGATTTACGCCTGATCGCAATACATGCATGAAAGTAGGAGGGGTTAGCATCACCCTCCAAAATCCATCTCTGTCTAGATTTTTATCTAAGGAGGCTTTCATTGTCCCGCATCACTCTCCACAGCTCTGCAAAACTTTCCCGCCTTTATTTCAGCTCCTCAGATGAGAGTCCTGACACCTCAGCTCTATTGTCAGATGGGTGGACCCACCTTGACGTTAGTGGACGGAGTGGAAAACCTTCTTGACATGTCGTGCATCCGATCTTCACGACTTCGTGTCAAATTGGTATCCTGTTTCAACAACATTTTCCTTTGCTGATTCGACGTTCTTTCCTGCAAATGTATATTTGTCGAAAAGGTACTTCGCATCGTTGCAACATTTCCATGAAAACCTCGTAGTTTTCACTTGCTCGTATTGTCATCCTAGTTTTCGACACTAGGTTCGAATAAGTCTCCATCGGAATACCCCACTTCCACATTTAAGCAAATTTTTATGTATTCCTTTCGGTAACTTATCCATCGGATACCAAGAGTTCTCTATTTTGACCAAAATCTTATTTTTGGTCCCAACAGTACCAATGCCAGAAAATACGATAACAGCCCTATAGGTAACTTTGCATTTCTATGGAACTCCTCAACCATACCCCACACATCTGGTTTTAATGTCTCCTAAAATATTTTGATGAAATTGAAGTTAAATTCATCAGGGCCCAGTACTTTGTTCCCATCATAAGATTTTATAGCATCCTCCAGTTCCTCCATTCTAAATGTGTTACGAAGAGCCAGGTCTTCAACATGAGAAATCACAGGAAAGGTTACCGCATCAAGCATCGGCCTATCCCATAGTGTCTCCTCAAAAAGCCTTGCGAAATAAGTCACAATTTCCGATTTTATTTATACTGCATTTTCCAGCCAATTTTGATCGACAAGCAGAGCCACCATTGGGTTAGATTTACGCCTGATCGCAATACATGCATGAAAGTAGGAGGTGTTAGCATCACCCTCCAAAATCCATATCTGTCTAGATTTTTGCCTAAGGAGGCTTTCATTGTCTCGCATCACTCTCCACAGCTTTGCAAAACTTTCCCGCCTTTGTTTCAGCTCCTCAGATGAGAGTCCTGACACCTCAGCTCTATTGTCAAGATCATAAATAGTATTTTGGAGAAGACTTGTTTTCCCATCAATATTGCAAAAGACTTCAGAATTCCACACCCTAAGAACATTCTTTAGTATCTTTAGCTTTTCTTTTAGGACCTGCGCCTTCCACCCATCACAACTCAAACTACCCCAGCAATCCTCCACCACTTTCTTGAACCCTGGATTCGACAACCAGGAGTTGTTAAACCGAAATGGTTTTGGACCCCAATCATGGCTCCCTATTCTAAGGATGATAGGGAAATGATCCGAAACATCTCTTTTCAAAGCCTACTGCGTCGTAACATCCGATTTTTGAATTCATTCCTCCGATAGAAGGAACCTATCCAGCCTACTCATTGCGGAGCCCTCCGCTCTTTACCATGTGAATTTTCTCCCCAACAGAGGAGGATCAATCAACTCTATATCCACCATAATTGTTTAAATTCCTCCATTTCCTGAGAGCAATCTGACGATGAAACACCCCTCCTTTCATCAGGCACACAGACTACATCAAAATCTCCTACCACACACACCACGAGCCACTTTCATACCCAAGTTTAGACATTTGCAGTTCATACCACAATTTTCTTTTTCCAACCATGTTGCAAGAGGAATAAATGTTTACTATATAACATTTTAGCTTCTGGCAACCCCATTCCAGACACACCCCCGAAAAACCCATCCATGAGAAGGAGAAAATTAGAGTACCGCATCCAGAACTCCAAATACTCAAAGTTCCACTGCATTGCCAATAGCCGGAGAGGACACCCAGCCAAATTCTGTATTCCCCCATAATTGTTGACACAGAACTTCATCTATACTCTCCCTTTTTGTCTTCGGTAGAGATAAGTTCCCTTATTTTTTTTCTTTTTTATGGAGGCTCCCAAACCTCGGGTGTTAAATGAAGCTATCTTCATTGAAAAACCTTGTCAACACCTTTTGAGGATTTAATCAGTCTATCTCTATCCTCCATCTCGCTAAATTTTCCTATGATATCTTCATCTTCACCATCATATGTAACCCTAATTTTTTTCCCCAATTCCCATGTTTTGGTTGCTGCATCTAATGAAGAATCCTGAATTATTTTCCTATTGCAACATCAAATTGTATTATCAGAGACAGCCAACCCTGGATCATCCTCTGAAGATTTGCAGTCTGCAGATGCCACCACAATATCGTGTCTACCTTGCACTGGAAGCTCCTCCTAGCACAAATTACCATTACCCGGAATAGACCATCACGGTATTTGATCATCTGCCACACCCTCTACCTGAATCTTAGTTCCACTCGTAGACGCTCCCTCTTTCTTCTGCATTTGGTATTTTTTTCCTTTGGCTCACGTTTTTTTTTTAAAAAAATTTGTGGGTGGGGGGGGGGGGGGGGGGTGGGGGGGTGGATCATCCTCCTAGACAGTAGGTTTCTAGAGAACTTCCCTAAATTACTTTAGTCTGGGGTTTTGTTTCTTTTTTCCTTTAAGCTTCCCTTCAAGCCCTCCCAAGCTAAGGACAATTTCTTTTGCTTTTAACAGAATTAGGTTCGCAAACCGCTTGAGGACCTCCAAAGACTGTTAAGGAGAAGAATTGGATATACTATCTTCTGTGTTGCTGGTATAAGTTTCTAATTGGCCCAGCTGCATTTATCTTCCTAAAGCGCACCCCACCTCCTCACTAAAGGGCCCACGTTGAGTTGTCCCTAGACTTTTTTCACTAACTACTTCAATTGAAGCCCATTTATCATTTTCATTAACCACATTAACTGGATCCCTTTCATTTGGCCCAACCATGCTGACCGATTCTAGTAAGAAGTCCCCAGCAAGGTCTTTTTCACCATTTTCATTAACCTTTTTTCTTTGACCCCACGCCGCCTACTATCTTTCTAGTGTCAGAGAACTCATCCTCCCCATGGTACGATTTCTCGAGTATCTTATGGCTCAGCACCTTTTCATTGTCAACCTGTACATCCCCTTCTTGCATAGCAGAGACTGTACGGACGTTTGAGTTCAAAAACTTTGAATCAAAGCCCCTCCTTGTCGGTGACGCCATATTGCCGGAAGCCTTTGTCATCGGTAGATCCAAGATACTATCAATGAACAAGTCTGAGCAGTCAGTTGAACAATACCCTTTCTGATGTCGAGAGCCTTGAATATAACTAGAGTCATTAACCCTGAAGCCATCTTCAAACATTATGATGGAGAAACAGAGATCATTAATCTTGATCTCTACCACTTTGTTAACAATATTAGGGACACTCGTGGAAACCAGTACACGCCCAACATCAAGCCTTCTCCTTTTCCCAAAACAAGCGTCCACCCTAACGAGTGTTCCTAGCGTCGACACCAGAAATTTGAAGAAATCCTCCTTCCAAGCTTGTATTGGAATCCTAGTAATGTTTACCCAGCTGAGCCGTTCTTTTGCCAAAGTTAAAGGGCTCCAAGGTCGAATTTCTTTAAACCATTTGGACAGAGTATGACCTTCTTCAATCAGAATCCCAGTAGAATCCCCACCTCCTTCCTTTGATAGCAACACAAAATTACCCCCCATCATACAAGCTGTGATGGAAAAAATCCCTTCTCTTTGAAGATTGTCTTGGGTGTTGATGGCATAGTCAAGGTTAAATGTTTGCCCCACAAAGCTCTCTTGCAGCCATGCTATATCATTATCATCAACATTGAATGATAAGCCCCTCCAATCATTGCCACCCTACGCAATAAAGCCTCCCCCCTTTGTCTACCAACTAGATGTTGTTTTTGTTTGTTATTGTAACACCTCCTTTGGCATTACATGGTTTTCTCTTTTATTACAACTTAACACTGAAAAGGAATCATTTCTTAATGTTGGTTACTTTCGGAAAATTCTTACGATCTTAGGTATGGTTAAAGACTAAAAAAAATTCGACAGTCTCCTCTGTAATTTCAACATCTCAGACAAAACATCTACTAACATATTTTTATTTTCATTCGAAAGAAAGACACTCCGAGCCATAAACCATAAACATACATATATATAACTACGCGTCATTTCTATCAAGACCCTTATAACTAGGGGTCATCATATCAGGGTTCTACGGTAGGTTATGAAATATATACAGACATAAGTCATACATGCAAATGATATACAAGATCAGGGTTCGGCAGTGAAGACCACTAATACAAAAATTGGGCTCTCATCAGCCGGATATACAAAAACCCTGTGAAGTCAGCACTGCCTAAAAGAAACTATTTGCAACCTACTGGTCCTCTAGAGATGTCCATTGGGGAGACCTCCGTAGTCATCCCCCAGGGTTCGACGGGTCAGGTGACACTACCTCCACAGCCTCAGCCTCCACGTGCTCCATTTCCTCATCAAGAGGGTGGTACTCAGGTACCTCTTCCTCGGGCTCCTATGGCTCCTCCGCTATGGGGTCCACCTCAGGAAGCTCCTCGGTAACCATGATGTCTTCATCATCTTCCTCCCCTCTAATAGGGGTAGGTGAGGGTAACACGGGTACTCCTCCAGGTGTAGTCTGCTGTGGTGGTGACTGATGGTAAGTATTACTTGACTCGACTAGGTGACGCAGAAATGTCTAGATATGAGGTAGTGGGACCTCCACAGTCATCACCCGTTGAGCACACGATGTGGTACCCTCCTCTGTCCCCTTAGCAGTCAGCAGTGGCCCCGTGTAAGACGCGCTATGGGCTCCGGGGTGGATAACCCATGCGCTGGCGTCATCGCGAAACTCAAAGCTGTGGGCTAGAAAGCCCAAGTGGATCATACGATGCAGGGGGTCCATCTGAACATATACAAATAGGATACCACAACAGAGAAACAGAACCAGGAAACAATGCAATGAGCATAAAACATAGCAGTCATATATTTAACATCATAATCACATTAGCATAAAAGTAAGCAATTCATAACATGAAAGTCAAAGTATTTTCAATAAGGACCTATGTATGACAGAATAATGTTTGATGAATTAAGTTTTAACATTTCAATATCCACAATTCTTGAATTTCAATCTCCGGATATCCTAACTTCCTTTCATCGAGCATGACAGGCCGCGATATTTCCTATATCACAATTGTTTCGCTTTGTGAGTCGGCCTCTTATTTCAGGTTTTATCTCCAATTGTTCTAGGATTACGCGTTCCGCACCTAAATAATATTTGGATAGTTCTTGATTGAGTATATTCGTCCAGGGCAACCGATTTCCACGACAAGAGGTTGCAAAGCCCCAAGCATTTCGTGGAGTTTGAGCCCGAATATCCCTAAAGACCCAAAAGCCCGAGAATATGCCTTTGGTCCATAACTATCAAATTTGTCAGTTCACCATGTGAAACTGTAGCTTGAAAACTGCAATTGTGCCTAAACCTCATTTCTCATATTCTTTAGTCTTTTAAAAAGATCATTAAAGTTTTCAAAAATATTTTCCTCAATTGAACACTAGTCCGACGTCTCGGAAAAACTAGGTCCTCCGTAGTAGGAATGCTAGTCCGGCTCTCAGCACAGAAGTCTAGCTCCTTTCTATTTTTCCTCTATTTCTTTGTGTTCAACCACTTTTAATTAATAAGTTTTCCGTTTACAGACAAACCACATTTTCAATTCTCAACCAGTCTCAGTTAACTAATATTAATAACGCAAACAAACATATTCCTCAATAATAACACATCAGATAACATATATAGATATATCACAGTTTAATCAAAATAAATCTCACGCATTTTAAATCATCACAAACTGTTCATATTACTAATTATATGACTACTAGGAACTCCTCAGGCATACTCCCTTTACCTCAGAAACTTAGTTTTCTTGACTTGAATTGAATCGTGTAGCCCTCAGCTTCCTCAGTACGACCTCGGTTGCAAGTTACACAAGGAATCCTTCACAAAACAATGGATTACAAATTAAAAATTGAAGAATTCCTATTACTTCTCCTATATGTAGATTTTGACCACTCCTAGGAAAATTGGCTAGGGAATTTTGTTTAACTTAAGCTCTTAGAGCTTGATCATATAGGTCCTAGGGAGTTCAAATAAGTGTTAGAATTGGAAAAATGAAGCAAAACCTCTAACCCTCCCTCAAAGTCAGTTTCGGCAATCATGAGGGAGTGAGGGTTTGAGTTTCATTTTTTTTTTCCAGACAACAACATCAACAATAACAAAGACAACATGATTATGAAGATGATAAAGTGAGTTTAACTCTCAAAACTTTGATCTTACAACAACAAAAGATACAAGTTCATGAGAAATAGAAAATGGGTCTTCAAACTAATATGATCATGAAGAGCAAGAAATTAAGTTAAGAGAAAAACAAGGATCAATGATAAGAAATCTTACTCAAGTTAGAAGAGTGGAGAAGGAAATGGAACTTGATGAAGCTTCAATGGCTACTTAGCTCACAAACTTGTGTAAGAAGGAAGAACAAAATATGAGTGTGTGTGTGTGTGTGTGGGGGGGGGGGGGGGGGGGGGGGCGCAGGTTCTGGGGTTTTTTTAGAGGGGAGAGGATTTTTTATATTTTAGTGCCTTGTTTGGTTAAATTAGGAGGAAATAATGGGTTTAGGCAATATTATAATATGTATCAAAGTGTAATCATAGATTAAAAGTTATGATGTAACTAATTTTCATGAGTCTCATCATTCAGTTTTATCATCTCTGCTCCACATTATTTCTGCACTACATCTCGTTCTGTTATTTACCTGTCTCAAATTTCCTCTGCGCGCTTTCATTAATTATTTCGAAATTTTTTTCGAAATGACTCAATCACTTGAGATCAGAGTAAAAGTCATTGATTTTTAGTTCACGAGTCAAAATTAGGTTCTCTGATCAGTAAATTCTTACCGATAGTGAGAACACAGACCGGATTTCGTCTGAGTTTCAAACCTAAAATTTAATTGGAACTTCATTCTATTGGATAGAATTCGGAAATGATTTTGTTTCAGCCAAAATCATTTTCTAGTTTTCGGATAAAATATCCACATATAAATATATCAACAGATGTAAGAAAGCAATGAAAATTGGAGTGTTACAGTTATCCATAACTGCACCTTCCCTAACTACCCTTGCGAAAGAGACCCAATTTCTGGTGTTGTTTCCCAAAGAACGGCCATGGTACAACCTCGTAGGACCCTCTCTTTTTGCCATAAATTCCTTTGTGCTATCATTACGATCATAACGTGGGATGTTGACTGTCAGCCTTGTACCACCAATCTGAATGACATTGAGTTTTTCTTCCAGAGCTATAGCATTTGGTACCTCTCCAAACTTTACAAAACCGAACCTGAATCCTTTCTTGTTTCTCCTCGGCGGGATATAGACATCCTTTACCTTGCCCCAATGTGCAAAGACACCTCCATTCTCTTTCATAACAAAATCATCAGGAAAATTTGTGAAAAAGTATGATGTCAACCCATGAAGCTTGTAATGAGCCCAAAACTACCATGGAACTTTTTATGCAACCTCTGCCCAGAAGCATAAAGATCCTTTCCATTTTTCCAAACATCCCCTTGTTGGATAGTTGTTAGAAAGTAGCTCTGTAGCCGTGAGTCTGTTCTCTGTAGTCATGTTTCTCTCAACCCGAGTCGTGTTTTTCTCAACCCCACTCTCGCTCATCTCTCTAGGTTTTTTCTTTTGCAACTTTGTCCTATTCATTGATTTTTAGAACTTCATGTTATACCCTTTCTCTACCCATTACTCCAATAACCCTTCTGTCTCTTTTTCTTTTTAGTCTCCAAAACAAAATCCAAATTAAAAACAGAAGGATGAAGATCTGCTCCGCCTGCTGACACTGGAGGCATAATGGCATCGGGACAAAAACAGATTTGAGTACTCTGACCAAAATGAATCTTGTTTTTTTTTTTTTTTTTGTTGTGTTGTCTAAGATCAAATGTGACTAACAATGTTTTTGGGTTCAGTGAAAGGGAGTACCGGATATGGGACGAGATCACTTGGTATGCATTTGCATTTGGTATTTTCATTTCAAATATTTTTTTCAAAAAAAAATTGTTTCCTTGATTTGGTGGTGAATTAATATAGTGTAATTAGGTTTCTAATAGGAAAATTGGTGGTTATGCTGCTTTTGGTGTAGCATTTGTGGAAAATGATATTAGAGTTATGATTTAATTTGTGGCAGATAGAGTGTTTGGATCAGAGTTTTTTTTTTCCTGAAACCTGTTAAGGTGCTTTAAGCATCACAACAGTAGATTGACATCCCAACTATGTTGGCACCCCAATCCTTATCTATCATCTTCAGCACCTCAACACCTTTATTAAAAGTAAAAAATAATAAGAAATACAAAAAAACATGGGGGGCCAAACCAAAACTCATTTGAAAAGCCAACCATCCCTAATGGAATATATAGGAAATACAACCAAACCTATTTTGGTTAAAATCATTCAAAATAAATCTAGGAGGAAAATCCCACCAAGACTTACAACGACTGGAAACACCATAAGATGCTAATTTATCAGCACATGTGTTGCCATCTCTAACATGTCAGACAACAAACTTCATTTTCTTACTCAAATGCACACAATTGTTCCATTTGTTCTTAACTTTCCAAGGCACCAAGCTTGAATTTTCAAGTGCAACAGACATTTTAGCAAGCAAAGAAGATGCAATCCCTAGATACATAGAGAAACACCCCATGAATTCTCCTCTACTTCCTCTAAAAATTCTTGCACAAGAAGCATGTCCAGAATTTCCCCTAGAAGCTCCATCAGTGTTGTATTTCACCCAGCCGCAATTTGGAGGAAACCAAGAAACCTGTGTAATTTTTGGTGCTCTGGAGACATGGCCCGAAATGCTGAAAGATTTCAGTATGCTGAAGTCTTCAATTGTGTTTGACTTAGTTCCTGCAAAAAGGTTACTAGACAAAACCACAGCAGCAGAAACCAAATGTCTAACAGATCGGGTAGTATGCAAATTATTGTCAAACCTAACTTTATTTCTACTAACCCAAATATACTAAAAAACATGAATCACAGCAGATAGTATAATATCAGAAACTTGTGATGAGCATTTTCAATTACAAATTGAAATAACAGATGCAAATGAAGAGAGATCAATATTAATATTTAAAATATAAGCCAGCCAAGACCAAAGTTCAGAAGCAAACTTACACCTCAAAAGTAAGTGAGCAGCAGATTCATCACATTGATAGCATAAGTTACATACTGATACAATTATTACACCTCTCTTTATAAGATTTTCAGCTATAGCAACCTTATTATGCAACAATCTCCATATGAGATAGGATCTAGATGGAGGAATACAAGTTTTCCAAATATTTTTACCCCAAGAAACTTCCTGAATAGAACTATTAAGAAAGGAGTAAGAATCTTTAAAAGTAAGCAAACCATTTTCCGAGTTTTTCCAAACTAAACAATCCTCTGTATCCAAAGTTGGGATTACCACCGATTTGATTTGATCAGCTATACAGGGGAATTTACAAGATAACTGAGATGGAATCAACCATTTCTTATCCAAAATGAACTCTGCAACCTTAGCATTAAGTTTCTTCCTAATAGGATTAGGAATCTGCAATATATCTGATAAAGATTGCTCTAACCAAATATCATTCCAGAAATGAATTCTATCACCCTTACCAATCAGCCAGCAACTCTCATTTTTCACAATATCCAGATATTGCCTAATACTCCAAATAGACAACTTTACATAATGTCCAATTGGAACATTATGCCTCGGAAATCTAGATCTTAACAGTCTTGCCCTGTCTTGTTCAGAGGAAAGCATTTCCCAAGCTAATTTCAATAAAGTAGCATCATTAATAGATTTTAAAGATCTTAATCCCAAACCACCTGCATCAATAGGAGAACATACCCTTTTTCAATGCCACGGTGACAATCCTTTTGGAGTATATGTCACCTGTCCATATAAAATTATTGATACATCTATCCAAATTCTTAATCATAGAACTAGGCCATGCATATATATGAAAACTATATGCTATCATGCCATGAATGATGGATTTCACTAATTTTACTCTACCCATAATTGAAAGAAGATTGCCTTTCCATGCAGCCAATTTTGATTTAATCCTATCAACAATATTCTGTAAATGGATTGTTCTAGGTTTTCCTTGAAATAAAGGAACACCAAGGTAGCTAAAAGGTAGACTACCTGTTGTAAAACCTAGAACATTACTAATTTCAAGCCTTCTCTTATTAGAAACAACACCAACATAGTACCTGCACTTGCCAATACTTAGTTACTGCCCTGATTTCTCAGTATAATTACTGAACAAAGTCATCAAAGCTACTAAATTTTTCCCAGTTCCTTTACAAAAAACTAAGATATCATCAGCATATAAAGCATAGGAAGGAACAACATAGCCTGTTGGACCAGTCATTTGTTTTAAAATACCAGACATAACCAATTGAGTTATGCCTCTACTTAACACATCCTCTGCTAAACAAAACAAAATAGGAGATAAGGGATCTCCTTGTCTTACCCCTCTCTTACATCTAAAAAAACTTGCAGGTCTTCCATTTACAGAAATAGAAATTCTAGCTGACTGAAGTATCTTAGCAATCCAGTTACAAAACTTTGAATGAAAACCAGAAGCTCTCAAAACCTTTAAAAGGGCTTTCCAATCCAAAGTATCAAATGCTTTCTTTATGCCAAATTTAAGAATAATATTGCCAGCAAAAGACTTATAGTCTAGCATGTTCACAGCCTCCGAGGCCATGCAAATACATTTACGAATATGCCTACCCTGTATAAAACCTCTCTGTTGAGGAAAGATAATCTTAGGTGCAATAGATACCAGCCTATCAGCAATCAATTTAGTTATTAATTTGAACTGAAAATTTGCCAAAGCTATTAGCCTAAAATCAACAATTCTATCTGCACCTGAGAATTTTGGAATTAGAACTAATAAATTCGAAATTAGATTTGGCAAAATCCATGAATCAGTGAAGAATTGGAGAACTGATCTATGCACATCCTCCTTAATGATATCCTAATATTGTTGATAAGAAACACCTCCAAATCCATCCGGACCAGGAGAACCTACTGAATTCATAGAAAAGACAGCAAGTCTAACCTCCTCCAAAGTAGGAATGTTGGTCAGTGCAACATTATCCTCATCAGAGACCTAGCAATGATGTTTTCCACTAGGCCATTATCAATACAATCATTATCAACAGAATATAAAGAACTACAGAAATCTAAGACATGCCTTTCTATATCTTCCTGATTATCTAGAATCCTATCATCTTGCCTTCAAAGAGATAAATGTTTAGAAGAATATTTCACCATAAGAAAACCAATTTAAGCTTGCCTTTTATCTCCAAAATGCTCCTGGAAGTGAAGAGCTTGATTTAAATCAACCTATGCCTTCAACTCCAACTCATGTAAGCTATCCGATTAGCCTACTTCTGAAATCTGCTTCTGAATACTGTCTAGTGATTCCTGAGCAACAATGACTTTATGATGCACATTTCCAAAGATATTCTTGTTCCAAATCCTCAATCCAGCCTTTAAATTTCACAACTTTTGAGCTAGCACAAACATATGGCAGCCTACTACAGGCTTAGCCCAAATCTCCTCAATCAACCTCCTACAATCAACATGATCTATCCACATGCTTTGAATTCTAAAAGAGGAATGAATTAAGGAAAACCATTCTTGAAACCCAAGAGAAGAGGAAAATGATCATATTGATTCCTTGTTAGAGTACAACATGAAGATGACCAAAAATCCAACCAGTCATCATTACAAATCCCTCTATCTAGTCTTTTCTCAATGTGAGCCAAGGATTTCCTTCTATTCGACCATCTAAACTGAGCACCTCGAGTATCCAAGTGAGTAAGAAGTAGCAACAAAACCTGTAGTGAAGGCATCCGTGGAAGGCGTCAATGGTATGAAATGTTACTATCTGATTTAAGACTAAATCACAATGGGGATGTGATGTTTTTGCAGTGTCCAATCAGAGGGAAACCTATAGGTACTATGAAAACTTACATGTCATGTTTTACCCCTAATTGGTGTAGAATATCACGATGGGTATATCTGTGAGTCTTGAGCTTATTTTTTATATTTAATCTTTTGGGTTTAATCGTTTTTATAGTCTTTGATCTAATATTATTATCTAAATATTTGCCTCAGTTATAGTATTATGAGTCAAATAACATGACCTCAATTTAGTGTTGGAAATAACTTATGATTTGTGAAGTTCCTCTATGTTTTGAGCAGACACTTTTATGAGCATTCCATTTATTCGAAACAAAAAAGAGGATATGTTTTGCCAAATTTCTTTCTTCATGTCATTATCTTTCGGTCTAATGATACATTAGCTTTAATGAAGTGATATGGTGAGATGATGTATTCTAAATCAACTGATACTTCTAATTGGTACTTCTAATGCTTCATTGAATCCTGTTATACGCTCGATTGAGGTGCAATTACATGAGTACATGCTAAGTCATACATATGTATTATTTTCCCACATTTATTTCCACTTTGTATGCAGTTTGTGCTTTGCTCTGGTAGGCCTTTAGTAGTAGTCTCTCATATTCAGATATGCTAATCATAGTCAAATATGACTTTGGATTTTGTTGGAGGAAACTGGTTTGATTATATGGATGCATACACTACTCAATGATATGATTCTACAAGGGCAAGACGTGAGTCAGAAGCAAGAGACTCTGAAATTGTGGATAGAGCCAAAGAAGCAGTGAGGGAAGACGTGAATACGACCAAAGAAGGAGCACAACAAATGAATGAAAGAACCAAAGAGTGTGCAGAGGATGCAAAGGAGAAGAAAAAGGATGTGTCAAGTTTAAATATTAACATGTCAATTTAAAATGATAGTCAATATTCTCTTTCTTTTTTATAGATTAACACGTTAATTTAAAATGATGTCAATATTCTCTTTCTTTTTTTATCGGTAAGCTATATATCATCCCAGCTTTATAATGGACCCGAATAGACATATATCCAGAAAGGTTCTTTTTTATCATATTATTACTCTTTCTTTTGAAGTTCTACCTAATAAAATCTTGAGATTCAAATGCTTTCTAATAGGAAAAAAAATTTAGATAGAGAAGATTAAGCATATGTACATACAAAAAGGGTTACAGAGAAGAAGGGAGATCTGCAAAATCTTTGGTCCACATTCCAGTTTGAGATTCACATTAATGCAGATGTCTCTTTTTCCAAAATTTGAAAATTATATGCTAATAGTAATTGTAATTTTGAAAATACAATGATGTTATGCCCCTCATCTCTCATTATTAAAAAAATTGATACCACCATATTTAAATCTATTTTTGAATTTTTGAATTTTTACCATCAGTCTAAGACGAGAATGCTTATATTGTTGGATATAAGAGAGAGAGATAAAAGTAAACAATTTGAGTGATCCTTTTGGTACTTTATTCTTGTAATTAACTTTTTGGAATATTGTGTAGCAAGTTGTTCAATTTTTTTGAACGGCACATGCAGCAAATCATGATGTGAACTCGGGACTAACTGAGGAAGAAATTCTCAACCGCATTAAATGTGAAAACTTCGAGCTCGTTGGTGAAGAAACATCAGAAAATGAAGAAAAATGTGTGGTTTGCCAGGTGAGGCTTGCAACATTTAATTTTGATTCATTTGATTGGTAACCAATGAAGGATTTTGGGAGGTTACCTCAATATACTATCACACCATTTTGTTATTCTTGATTAATATGGAGTATTTTCATTTTTTTTATTAGCAAAAGTATATTAAACAGAGTATAAGAGACACTCAACTTCATTTACAAACTATCACACCATTTTGTTATTCTTGATTCATAGGAAATTAAGAATATATAAAGTCACATGCAATTTAATTAACTTTTAAGAAGGTAAGCATTGCGCACACCTGATTCATGATCCTGGCTCTCAGTTCAGGATTGTAAGGGAAGATCACTGAAGCAAAAATGGGAATGGGACGATGAACATAGCCGCCGCGGCGGGGGGCTCGAGTCCCAGATCTTGCTGGTGCTGAACTATTCTGGACGTTCGCATTTCTAGAATTAGCAACAACAATAGAAAGGTTGATTTCTGTAGCATCAGAATGATTCTCATTTTCTGCAGAACCATGTTGCTGAATGTGATCACGCTCAGGAGGAGCATTTGATGGATTAACATTGTTATTAGAAGAAGAACCATGTTGTTCATAATAAATTGGAGGAAGATTTCCATCTCTCTTCTATGGAAATCTTCCTCCAATTTATTATGAACAACGTGGTTCTTCTTCTAATAACAATGCTAATCCATCAAATGCTCCTCCTGAGCGTGATCACATTCAGCAACATGGTTCTGCAAAAAATGAGAATCATTCTGATGCTACAAAAATCGACCTTTCTATTGCTGTTGCTAATTCTAGAAATGCGAATGTCCAGAATAGTTCAACACCAGCAAGATCTGGGACTCGACCCCCCTGCCCGGCGGCTATTTTCATCGTCCCATTCCCATTTTTGCTTCAATGATCTTCCCTAACAATCCTGAACTGAGAGCCAGGATCATGAATCAGGTGTCCTCAATGCTTACCTTCTTAAAAGTTAATTAAATTGCTTGTGACTTTATATACTCTTCATTCCCTATGAATCAAGAATAACAAAATGGTGTGATAGTTTGTATATGAAGTCGAGAGTCTCTTATACTCTGTTTAATATACTTATTCTTATAAAAAAAATGAAAATACTCCCTATTGATCAAGAAGAACAAAATGGTGTGATAGTATGTTGAGGTGACCTCCCAAAATCCTTCATTGGTTACCAATCAAATGAATCAAAATTAAATGTTGCAAGCCTCACCTGGCAAACCACACATTTTTCTTCATTTTCTGATGTTTCTTCACCAACGAGCTCGAAGTTTTCACGTTTAATGCGGTTGAGAATTTCTTCCTCAGTTAGTCCCGAGTTCACATCCTGATTTGTTGCATGTGCAGTTCAAAAAATTTGAACAACTTGCTGCCCAATATTCCAAAAAGTTAATTATAAGAATAAAGTCCTAAAAGGATCACTCAAATTGTTTATTTTTATCTCTCTCTTATATCCAACAATATAAGCATTGTCGTCTTAGATTGATGGTAAAAATTCAACAATTCAAAAATATATTTAAATATGGTGGTATCAATTTTTTTAATAATGAGAGATGAGGGGCATAACATCATTGTATTTTCAAAATTGCAATTACTATTAGCATATAATTTTCAAAATTTGGAAAAAGAGACATCAGCATTAATGTGAATCTCAAACTGGAATGTGGACCAAAGATTTTGCAGATCTCCCTTCTTCTCTGTAACCCTTTTTGGATGTGCATATGCTTGATCTTCTCTATCTAAATTTTTTTCATGTTAGAAAGCATTTGAATCTCAAGATTTTATCAGGTAGAACTTCAAAAGAAAGAGTAATAATATGATAAAAAAGAACCTTTCTAGATATATATCTATTCGTGGTCCATTATAAATCTAGGATGATATATAGCTTACCAATAAAAAAAGAAAGAGAATACTGACTATCATTTTAAATTGACTTGTTAATCTATAAAAAAGAAAGAGATATTGACTATCATTTTAAATTGACATGTTCATATTTAAACTTGACACATTCTTTTTCTTCTCCTTTGCATCCTCTGCATAATCTTTGCTTCTTTCATTCATTTGTTGTGCTCCCTCTTTGGTCCTATTCACGCCTTCCCTCACTGTTTCTTTGGCTCTCTCCGCAATTTCAGAGTCTCTTGCTTCTGACTCATGTCTTGCCCTTGTAGAATCATATCATTGAGTAGTGTATGCATCCATATAATCAAACCATTTTCCTCCAACAAAATCCAAAGTCATATTTGGCTATGATTAACATACCTGAATATGAGAGACTACTAAAGGACAACCAGAACAAAGCACAAAATGCATACTAAGTGGAAATAAATGTGGGAAAATAATACATATGTATGACTTCGCATGTACTCATGTAATTGTACCTCAATCGAGCTTATAACAAGATTCTATGAAGCATTAGTAGTACCAATTAAGATTTAGAAGTACCAATTAGAAGTATCAGTTGATTTAGAATACATCATCTCACCATTTCACTTCATTAAAGCTGATGTATCATTAGACCGAAAGACAATGACATGGAGAAAGAAATTTGGCAAAACATATCCTCTTTTTTGTTACGAATAAATTGAATGGTCATAAAAGTGTATGCTCAAAACATAATTGAGGTCATGTTATTTGAATCACAATATTATAACTGAGGCAAATATTTAGATAATAATATTATATCAAAGACTATAAAAAGGATTAAACCCAAAAGATAAAATAAAAAAGTAAGCTCACGACTCACAGATATACCCATCATGATATTCTAACACCAATTAGGGGTAAAACATCACATGTAGGTTTTCATAGTACCTGTAGGTTTCCCTCTGATCGGGCACTGCTAAAACATCACATCCCCATTGTAATTTTGTCTTGAATCAGATAGTAACATTTTATACCATTGACGCCTTCCACGGAAGCCTTCATTACAGGTTTTGTTGCTACTTCATAAACCTCTGATCCAAACACTCTATCTGCCACAAATTAAACCATAATTCTAACATCATTATCCATAAATGATACACCAAAAGCAAAATAACCATCAATTTCCCTATTAGAAACTTAATTACACTATATTAATTCACCATCAAATCAAGTAAACAAATTTTTTTTTTTAAAAATATTCGAAATGAAATACAAAATGCAAATGCATACCAAGCGATCTCGTCCCATCTCTGGTACTCCCTTTCACCGAACCCAAAAACATTGTCACTCGCATTTGATCTTAGACAACACAAAAAGAAAATTGATTTTGTTCAAGGTACTCAAATCTGTTTTTGCCTCGATGTCATTCTACGTCCGACGTCAGCAGGCGAAGTAGATCCTCATCCTTCCGTTTTTAATTGGGTTTTTTTTTTTTTGGAGACTAAAAAGAAAAAGAGATAGAGGGGTTAATCGAGTAATGGGTAGAGAAAGGATATTAACAAGAAGTTCTAAAAATCAATGAAAAAAGACGAACATATTATATAAGTAAATAAAAATAGTTATGAAATTGAAAATCCGAAAAAACCCTAGAAGTAAGAACAAAAAGTTGAATAAATACCTGACGAAGAAGAGAAGAAAGATCAGAATGAAGGTGAAGAAGGCAATCGATGGAGTAATATTCTTATTGGATACATCTCTTAGAGGCATCCTTAGCAATTCGTTAAGAAAGAGGAAGGAAATGCAAAACACGGCAGTATTAGTATATATAGTATATTATTATATAATTTTTTTTGTCATCTTATTATATATAATTTAAAATTGTTATATATATATATATATATATATATATATATATATATATATATATATATATATATATATATATATATATATATATATAAAATGTCGAGCCTGTAAGGCTTGAGCTTGAATCATTTAAATAATTGAGTCCACTCGTAAGATTGGGTTTGTTTATTTAATTAAACAAACGAGTTTCATTGAACATTTAACGAGCCGAGCCCAGGTAGTTCACGAATAACTCAGCTCATTTACACCCTTACGTGGGATAAATTTGATTACAAAAGGAATTAGATTAGCATGTAAAAATTGAGTTGTGTTGAGGGATTGAATTGAGAAAAAAAAATATTAATAAAGGATCATATATATACTTTCAATCCATTTTATTCAATTAATACGGATTGACCACTGTGTAGTAATTAGATAACTTCAAGCTAACTATTTTGAACACAATTAACTTGTATTAATTAATAACATGCATGTGTTGACCGAACAGATTTATGGTAGTAATCCGCAGGCTAGTTTGTAACAGGAAAAATCTTGTTCGCGTGGATGCGCTGTGGGCGCCTGTGGCAACGGAGCTTTAGACCCCACTACACAGTCAACGCGGTTCAAGACATCATTCTTACATTTTTTCAAATCAAATAAGTTATTGTAAAATGTAAACTGTAAAGAGTTCTATTTTTTTTTTTTATTAAAGTAAAGTAAATAGTTCTGTTATTATTTGTTTATATTTCTTTTGTGGAGGAATGAAGTGCGAGAGCGTTGGAACGGAGAAGGTGCTTGACCATGTCCCCCCCAAATCGCCTGACGGGGAAGGGGTGCATGATCAAAAGAATGCGAAGAAATTGTCCTTTCGGGATAAACTACTTGGAGTGCAGGAGCCTGTACCACGAAGGGATGTGGTTAACTTGGTTGAGAAGAAACTTTTTAAGGTGGATCTGATTGAAGGAGATAGGTTGAGTCCAAGGTGCTACATTGATGATGTAGTGGTGGAAGACTTGCGGAAGCCATGGAAAGATGCAATCATTATTAAAACTCTTGGCAAGGCCCTGGGGTATGTCACAATGAGGGAGAGATTGCTTGGAATTTGGAAACTCACTAGAGGATTTGAAATGGTGGATATTGGTCATGGGTTCTACATGATCAAATTTGAGTTAGAGGCGGACAGAGAGAAGGTTATAGGAGGTGGCCCTTGGGTGGTATATGATCAATGTCTGGTAGTGCAACCATGGAAGCCTGATTTTATTTCATCTCAAGTTAAGATTGATAAGACAATTGTCTGGATTCATTTTCTTAGCTTAGGAATGGAGTACTATGATGAGAGTGTGCTACTTGCCTTAGCTTCAGTCGTAGGAACTCCCATCAGGGTGGACATGAAGACCCTGGATGCAGCAAGAGGGAAATATGCAAGAGTGTGTGTTGAGATTAATCTGGATCAACCAGTGGTTGGTAGACTGTGGTTCAGAGACCACTGGTTTAAAGTTGAGTATGAAGGGATCCAGCTTCTGTGTCCTAAATGCGGTATGCATGTATGGTCATGTTGGGAGGAACTGCACTAAGGATGTGGAGGTTAGAGCTGGTGCAGAAGCGACGACAAACATAGGTGGTGGCGGCGAAGCAGCTCCCAAGCAGATGGCGCAACAGTCTATCCCTAACCCTAGCAACACCATTAAAGACTGTTGCGAAAATCAAGCCCCAGAGGATCTGCATGGAGAGTGGTTATCGGCTAAGAATGTGAAAAGAAATCCTAAGTTTCACCAACAAATTAATGGAGGGAATAAAGGAGAAAAGGGGGGCCGTGATTCTGGGAAGAAAAATAATGAAGAAAACATATTTAAGGTGTTGAATAAAGTGGGGCCAAATAAAGATATGAATATTATTCCATACAGATTTGAACCGGGTGTAGAGGTGGGATAATCTCCTAAAGTTTGGAAGAGGAACAAAAGGCCTAGGAGTGATGGTAAGAAAGGCCCGTGTTCGAGGGTGCGGGACCAAAATAAGCCTCCAGGGCCCAATGTAAAGCTAACAAAGGATGAGCCGGATTTAAAAGGGAAAGGGAAGTTGGACGAGTCCCATGTAGAGAACTACGTGAACATGCATGGTCGAGGTTCTATCTCCAAGGGTCCTACGCATGATGTGGACAAGGGGTTTGGAATTAAAACCATGATGGACGTTGAGGTAGTAGGTCCTAATAGGTTAAGGTTCATTGAAAACCCAAAACCTCCAGACCCCAAGGTGATTCAGGTTGCAAGCCAAAGCCAGGAAGTTGCGTTTGAGTCTCAGGAAGGTTCCATTTCTAGTGGAAGCGATGTCATGGAGGAGATAGTGGAGGAAACGCCTATCAGCCACCAATAGTAGGAGTCTTTATCCCGGTTTAGCTCTACCCAGTTGTTGTTGTTTATGATGACTACGCTTAAAGACTCTATAGTTCTCTCTTGGAATGTCCGCGGTTTTGCCAATAAGAACAGTCATAGGCATATGCGAGAGTTGCTTATTAGGTTCAAACCAGATTTGGTCTTTTTGTTTGAGACTCATACTCCTTTTGCTTCTTCTCAGAATTTCTGGGAGAGAGAAGGGTATAGGTGTTTGGTGGTGGAGGAAGCGCATGGACACTCAGGTGGTATCTAGGCCATGGCTTCTCAGTCTAGTAGATTCTCCTTTGACGTTGAGGAGAATATGCATTAGAGTGTTAGCATTCGTATTTCCTTGGGGAACCAAGCCTGGGTGTGTACAGGAGTCTATGCTAGTCCCATTTACTCCTTGAGAAGCCAGCTTTGGGATTATTTGGTTGAGCTCAGAGGTAGAATCAAGGTGCCGTGGTCTTTGATTGGTTATTTTAACGATATCCTTCTCCCCTCGGAGCAGCGTGGGGGTATTTTCTCAATTTCTCGGGCAAACAAATTTGGGAGAATGTTGGATGATTGCGGTTTGATGGACCTGGATTTCTTTGGTCCAAATTTACTTGGCATAGACCCTATAAAGGTGGGAGATTAGTTTCCAAAAGACTAGATAGATGTTTGTGTGATGTTACTTGGAGATTCTTATTTCAGGAAGCTTCTTTAGAGCATTTGGTGAAGAGGCAATCAGACCATAATCCTATCCTTCTTAGATGCGGTCACCAAGTTTCTTCTAGAGATGGGCGTCCTTTCCGTTTCCAAGCTGGTTGGTGCATGCATCAGGGTTATAACCAGCTTGTTAGTTTGGCTTGGAAGAAGCATGATGATAATTTGATCACTCAGTTAGATGAAGTTAAAAAGGAATCCATCAAGTTCAACAAAGAGCAGTTTGGAAACATTTTTACTAAGAAGAAGCATATAGAAGCTAGGTTGAAAGGGATTCAGAGAACTTTAGAAAGGGTGGATTCGGCCAACTTAATCATTCTCAGAAAGAACTTTTCCAAGAATATGAAGGTATTTTGTTTCAAGAGGAGACACTTTGGTTCCAGAAGTTTAGAGAAAAATGGATCAAGTTGGGTAGTAGAAATACTGCGTTCTTTCATGCTCAAACAGTGGTGAGGAGAAAACGGAACAAAATCCATGGTCTTCATATTTCTTTTGGTGCATGGTGTACAGACCAGAATGTCTTGAAGGAAGAAGCCGTGAAGTATTATAAGGGTTTTTTTGGCACTAGAGAATCTTTGTGTGAGGATCTATATGGTGTTCCCAACAATGTGCTTAATGATGAGGAGAAAGCAAGTTTGACAAATACAGTAACGAAGGCCGAGGTTTACAAGGCCCTCATGAGTATGAAGTCTTATAAGGCTCTTGGGCCAGATGGTTTACAACCTATCTTCTTCAAAATGTTTTGGAAGGAGGTGGGAGATGATGTGTGGAGATTTGTGAAGAGAGCTATAGAGGGAGGTAGACTGGATCCTGGGACCACGGATACTTTGATTGTTTTGATTCTGAAGGGAGACCACCCTAACTCCTTCAAAGATTTTAGACCAATACGCTTGTGTAATGTTATATATAAGCTTGTTTCTAAGGTCCTAGTTAACAGGCTTCGCCCTATTTTGAGCAGGATTGTGAGTCCTCGTCAAAGTAGTTTCATTCCTGGAAGAAGTACTAGGGATAATGCTATTGTTCTGCAAGAGGTTGTTCACTATATGAGAATTAAGAAGAGGAAGGTTGGTGACTTAGTTTTGAAACTTGACCTCGAGAAGGCGTATGATCGAGTAGATTGGCGGTTCTTGAGAAGAACACTGGAATTGTATGGCTTTCCTCAGGTCATTATTTCTCTCATTATGCATGGTATTTCATCATCCACTATATCCTTGCTTTGGAATGGTAGTAGAACTAATGGCTTTCATCCTATGCGTGGTCTCCGTCAAGGGGACCCTTTATCCCCCTACCTCTTTGTTCTTTGCATGGAGAGGTTGGGGGAGATGATTTCGGGGGAAGTGGGAAGTGGTAATTGGCTGCCTGTGAAAGTTTCCAAAAATGGCCCCAAGTTCTCTCACTTGTTTTTTGCGGATGATGTGCTCCTCTTTGCCAAAGCTAAGGTGTCTCAAGCTCGCTTGATTGGGGGAGTACTGGAGAAATTCTGTGGAATGGCTGGCCTCAAAGTTAGCGTTTCCAAGTCTATGATTTTTGCCTCCAAGGGTGTGTCGAATCGTAAGAAAGAAAAGATTACTGCTATAACCTCCATTAGATTCACCACAAACTTGGAAAAATATCTAGGGTTCAGGTTGTTCACAAGGAGAATAACTAAGCAAGACTTTAATGATGTCATTAGCAGAGTGGAATCGAAGTTGGCTTCATGGAAAGGCAGGCTTCTCAATAAGTCAAGCAGAGTTGTTTTGGCCAATGCAGTGATTAGTGCTTTACCTTCTTATGGCATGTAGATACAATGGTATCCTCAAGCCATCTGTGACTACCTAGATAACACTACCTCTAGGTTTATTTGGAAAGGGTCAGAAGGTAAGGGATTGCACCTTGTTAGCTGGAAAAAGATGACAAGGAGCAGGAATTTAGGTGGCTTGGGGACTACGGTTGCAAGACATCATAATACTGCACTGCTTGGCAAAGTGGTGTGGGATATTCTGGACTCAGAGGATAAAATGTGGGTGCATATGTTTAAAGATCTTTATATCAAAGGAGGGAACATTTTCAATGTTGTGAATGTTAAGGGCTTCCCAACCTGGAACTCAGTCACGAAAGCATTAAGGGCCCTTCAAGATGGCTTTGAGTTGAAGATTGGTGCTGGTAACACAAGTTTCTGGTACTCACCTTGGGTGCTCAAAACTCCTCTTTGTGGGCAGATACCTTATGTGGATATTCATGATACTGATCTAAAGATAAATGATGTGTGGAATGGGATTTTTTGGAACCTCAACATGTTGTACACTCCTTTACCTGATGAGATCCGTGGTGGAATCTGCAGTATTATCCCGTGGCTAGATGAGGAGGTGCCCGATGTTTGGGTGTGGAAAGACTCTATTACGGGTATCTACTATGTGAAAGAAGCGTATTACTGGCTTATGAAGGAAGATGGTTATCAGGACAATGAGGGTGGTTGGAGATGGATTTGGAAATTGAAAGCTTCAGCTAGCATTCAGTTCTTCATTTGGCAGGTTTGCCATATGTCCATTCCCACAAGAGCTGTGTTGAAGGGTAGAGGTATAGCGCAGTCTGATTCTTGTCCAGTTTGTGATACTGGAGTGGAGTCTATTGGCCACTGCCTCTTCTCATGTGATAGGGCCAAGGAGGTTTGGAACATATGCTTCAACAATATCAGCTTTCCCCAATTGGATGATACTAACTTGCATGGGTGGCTGAAAGTTACTATTACGACCCATGGGATCGGGGTGACAATCATGATGTGGGTTTTATGGTGCTCTAGAAATAAGATCATTTTTGAGAATGTCAAGCATTCAGTGTTCGATCTTTGTGTACAATTTTTTGCCTTGTTTAGTCATATTAACCAAGCCTTCAGTGGTGCTGGAGATGAGGGTGTGAGGAGAACTGAAAGGATCGTTTCTTGGAAGCTCCCTGCCGCAGGTGTGATCGCTGTTAATGTTGATGGAAGTCGATTCAGTCACTCTGGTAAGGCTGGCTTTGGTGGGTTGTTGAGAGATCATATAGGTAATTTCATGCAGGGTTTTTATGGGAGTCTCGGCCAATCTTCTATCATTCATGCAGAGATTCTAGCTGTTTATCGTGGGATCAAAATGTGCTGGGATAGAGGGCATAGAAGAGTTGTTTGTTATTCTGACTCAGCTTATGTGGAGGAGTTGATTAACAATGACTTAAATGTGCACCATAAATATGGGAATACTGTGGCTACCAACAAGAGACTTATGCACCAAGATTGGGAGTGTTGTCTTTTACACATCCTTAGAGAGGGGAACTTTGCGGCTGATTTCCTAGCAAAAATTGGGAGCTAATAGTGATGCAAGACTGACAGTGATAGATGAAGCTCCTAGTGGAATGGCAGTCACTTTGCTAGCTGATGCCATGGAAGTCTCGTTTGTTAGGCTCTAATTTTTGCTGTTTTTGTTTTCTTTTGTTCTTCTTTTTCTTATGTAACAAGAAAAAAAAAGACTTCTATTATTTTAAATAATGAATAGCATATGTAGACAATATTTTATTAACATTTAAAACTATATATTTATTTTAACTTTATATATTACTAGCAGTAGTTTCTGTCTGGCCGCATTTCTAATGCTTTTACTCGTGTGTATGCTCGTATTTGGTACATAATATTTTTTTTGCCACTTGTGTAAGACTTGTATTTTTTATCGGTAATTTTTTGTGATTTATATCGTGATTGGTTAATATAAACACACACACACACACACACACACACACACACACACACACACATATATATATATATATCATTATTTTAATAATATTATATTGTAAATAAATATAAACATAAATAAAATGCATATTGTAATGAAAAATAAATCCAATGTATAAATTATTATTTAGTTACAACTATTAATTGGCTTTGACATCTTCGAATCCTACTTAATTGGGATATTAAATAGTGTTTGAATTTCAGGAGCTTTTTGCATTTCCGTGCATCACAGACAAAATATATTTATATTGTTAAGCTTTTCTGGATAGAATGTAATAATCATATCCATGAAATAAAGGAAAAATAATTTCTAAAGGTTGTTTACCTTGCAAGGATTCTGCTCAAATATGGAATATTTAGTAGGATTTAGTTATGCTCATTCTATAATTATTTTAAAATTAGTAATCATAATATTTTAAAAATCTAAAAAAATACTATAAGAGCATGCATTAAATATAAAATTTGCACAAGTGAGTACTAATATCCATATACAATGCATTATTAATTTTACTAAATGTTAAAGTTTTTTTTTTCGGTGTACCTAAATGTTGAAATTTTAATTTATAAGTAATCTTTCTTAACAACATAAAGGTCGTATAGAATTTATATTAACACTTCAAAGGGAAAAAACAACAATACATATTTGCATTATACATTGCTCATGTTAATTATGCATGCTTTGATGTCGTATTTGTTTCGTAACAGCACATGTTAAATTATCAATTTCTCCAAGAAATGTCATTAACGAAAGTCATATTCGGCTTTATATATAAAAATTAAGTTGCACTTCCACGGTAGTAATAATAATATAACAAAAATGAGCTCTGCGATTAATGCACATTAACCCGCCACAGTAGAACAAAAACATATGAGATCTGATAAGAATCACCATCAAACAATTTAACAAATTTAAACTTAGAAGTAGGCAATTAAATCATAAGAATCACCATTCTTTGCTTAAAAAAAAATAAAAAAATCATAGGAATGAGTGCCTTCACCAGTTAGTCATTGCCAAAAAATTTCTTCATTATAGATAGTAGACGTACGAACATTACATCTCAAGCACAGCAGAAAAAGTAAGAGTCAAATACCTTGAGCAATACAAAGTCATTTTCAAATTCAAAAGGGTTTTCCTTTTCATCATCGGTAGTATTATCATCCTCCCTAACATTTTTTGGGAGGGCAACATAGCATGCCTTCTCATAAAAAAATAAAAAAAAAATTGAACAAAGCATGATCGATCGTGGCATATATAATACTTTGACCATGACATTATATGAAAAGTATGACTCTTATTCGCATGGTTCTGTCCGTGGCTGCTATATGGATTGACAACTGTCCTCACAAATCAACATAGGTCTTTTCAGTGTGCTTTGTCCTCACTCACACACTTCACTCATCCCAGAATTACTCCAAGTCAAACACGCTTAACTGTGGAGTTCTTAAGTGATGGGCTCCCGAAAAGAATATGCATCTTGTCAGTATAGGTAGTACCAATCAATTCATATAAGTCAGCATCAACTATATAGTCCCATACCTACACAGTTTCAGGATCCCTCTCATTCGAGTGTGTAATCGGATCATTCATATATCCCTCCACCTAGAAGCCTGCATGGAGCCGCTCTTTATTCGTGCCTTCTCACACCGGCGACCACTCCTCGCCCTTGTCATCACCGGGTGTCACAAGTAACACCTTATCTTTTCCTCTGTTTCCCATAGCCCATTCCTGATACGCTTGAAATTCTTCACTTTCTTTTCCCTTCGTCTCACAGTTCTGGCATATGTTATATTCTTTGTCGACAATTTATATGTACTCTCCAGCCTTTGATGGAATTGGCAACTACTTATGACACGAAATATGGCTTCCTAGTAATAATAGGAACAAAGGAAAACTATAAGTGAAGGGAGGGCTATGAATAAAATTATCCCTGAAAGCATGCAATAAAGCAAGGGATACAGTCTCATAAAAAAAAGCAATGGATATAGTAATTAAAACATTATTACACCTTATCCTCATGAATTATGCCAACAATATCCATTGCCCTCATCGTATGTCTTCATGTATTCTTCAGCATTGCTTACACCATCTAATTCATAGATTTTGCTTTGGTTTAAATAGTGGAAGTGGCTTGGATGTCCTGACTAGGGCTGACAAAAGGATCCGCGAACCAATTATCCATCCGGTTCATCTATAACAAAATCCATCCAATAATAATAAAAAAATACCAAATGGATTGGTTGGGTTGGATTGTTTTTATTAATGGATGGTTAATGATCCATCCATAATTTTTTTAAATCCCTTGGATCAAATAAAAAAAAAGGAAGGGGATCATTTATTATCCATTCCAAAATTAAATTCACATTTTCAACATAAATAAAACTCCAGATCAAATTCAGCCACTGCCGATCTGAAATCGAAACCAATGTCTTAAACAAAGTGAGAAGAAGAACTGGGTGAGGAGTAGAAGAAACGACGCCAAATTGAAAATTCTTGAACTGCAGATATATGTAAAGTGACAAGAGAAAAAGGAAAATGAAATGAGAGCTGAAAAAGATAAAGAGAGAAAGCATGAACGGTGGTCCTTGCTTCTCTCTTCCTTTCCTGAATGTGAATTTCAGGATTTGTTTGCGTAGAGATTATATATAGCATCTCACTCTTAATTTGTGTTTCAGTCCACTTTACATTTCTTTCATTTTTTTTAACGAACAAATATAACTACCACCCTTAATAAGAATCTTCTCTCCTATAAATCACTGTGAATTAAAATCACCAACAATCCCTGTACGTAACTTAAAAAGTCATGGTTATAATTTCAAATTTTCATAAAATAAAATTTATTATCTGAAGATCAAATTTGAATCAAGTATTTGCAATAAAATATTTTTAGAGCAGACCTTAAAATTACTTAATTAAGGTCCTTAAAATTCTAGAGAGATAGAGAGAGAATTGCTTTAAAAAAAAAAAAGTCTAGAGATAAAATATTTAGTATGAAAAATTTGTTAAAATAAAATTTTAATGTAGAATATATTTTTAAATGGATGGGTTGGATATCCATTCACATAAAACTGATTAATGGATGAGTTAGATGATTTTTTATTAAATGGATCATGGATGGGTTGGATTTTTTTAATAGATTTTTAATGGATCGAAATGGATTCGTGGATTGTTTTTGACCCATCCATTATAATCTGAATCAAAATCCATTCGATCGATCCATTTGCCATCCTTAGTCCTTACTTATATTTCTCTGCATTTTAAAATGAAGCATCCCAAATTGTAAAGTATAACAATTAATACTTTGACCAAGAAATTATGAAAAGCATAACCTTAAGTATGTTCTAATTGCAGCACCAGATATTCTTCCATTTGAATCAAACTGAAATTCCATAAACTACCCAAAATGACTGCAAAAAAAGAAAAAATAGTAATCTACTAATCTCCTTCCTTCTAACGCATTTCTCCACTGCCCAAAAAATATGATAGGTCAAAGCACAAATGAGAATATCAAAAGTTAAACTCAAGATAAAGAAAATAAAATTTGTGATTACGTCTGAATAGTTGCAAGAAGAAGCGAAGACAACCTTGCAGGGATTGTTGGAAAATATCTTCGAGTGGTGTAAGGGAAAGAGAATGATCACACATGAGGGTAAATTGGAATGGAATATTTGCTTTTCAATGTTTAAAACAAAAACTAATAGTAACCGCCAAGAAGGATTGATGCAACACATTTCTGCAACTTCAGTAACTGCATGGATATAACTACTTATCCATATTATAATTATGCGAATTACAGTTTGAGAAAGTAATATGAGGAGAAGTACAATTTTTGTGTGTTTGTGTGTTTAACTGCCTATGCAAATTACATTCTGATACACATGGATGAGACCAAAAAGGAATATGGCCTCTATATAACAGGGGCATTTTAGGAAAGTTCAAAAATGGACACCAAAAGTGAGGAATGTCATTATCTATTAGTATAGATAATATGACAAAAAAAATTATGTAATAATACATTATATGTTCTAATACTACCGTGTTTTTTATGTGTTTCCTCTTTCTTAACGAATTGTTGATCGATGGATTTCCCTTTCATACAATTAAAAACTTTCAAAATTAATGGTTGGGTCTCAACCAACCGGATTGGAGTCTAAATATATTTTGGCCCAATCATTAAACCTACTCTCAATACTTTCTTGTAATTATCCTAATGAAAGTCTTTCCACCCCCTAATATTAAATCTCAAATATAGAGAAAACATTTTGTATCCTACTATAATACTAATTTACTAACCTACGGCTACAGGCAACCAAAAAAAAAAAGAATTAAAATAAGAGGAACTGAACGTGCACCAAAAGAGAAGAACAGGGAGAGGGAGAAATTGAGGTAGAAGTATTGCTGCTCTGCTACTTCCCAGCTATTTTCGTTGCTATGTGCAAAACATTCTGCTACATTGCTACTGTGACTGCACCGCTGTTCCATCGTGTTGAAGGTATAGCATCGTCGTTCCGCCTTGTTAAATTTTGCTCTAATTTTTAATGCTCTGTTTTATTTTCTTTTCGATTTGATTTGCTTCAATCATTTCCTATTTTCAATAATGGCATGATCTGTTTTATGTTTTCATGCCACATGTTGGATTAGTTTTGCCTTATTTGCTTTGATGTTGTTTTTGCATACTAGTTAGCTTTTATGTTGTTGTATTAGTTTTGCCTTATTTGATTGATTGTATAAATCATGTTTTTGAGTATTACGTTTAAGGCATGGAAACCAACCCTGGCAACATAGAAGTCAATGGCACCATCAATGAAACACAACCATCTAATATAGCAAATGAAGACGGTGGTGAAGTCATCAAAAGAAAAAGGTTAAAAACTTCAGATGTTTGGAAAGAGTTCAATGAGCTTTAGTTACCAAATGAGACACTAAGAGCATCTCCAATGCTAGAATCCAATTTGGGTTCTTAAGTTTCTTTTAGCGGGCCCTATAATATCACATATGATTTAAGAACCTCCACTAATTTTTACTCCAATAGTAGAACATCTCAACTTGAGTTCTTTAGTTATTTTTTCTCTTCTCTTTTGATTGTTTCTAAAGGAGGGAAATATATTTTTAATCATAAAAACTGGGTTCTTATAGAAGAACCCAACTCCTCTATCTCCAATGGTAGTTATATGTAGGAACCATTCTTAGCTCTAAGAACTTAGCCTAAGAACCTGCGTTAGAGATGCTCTAAGAGTTGTTTCTGTAGATTGCAAGGAAAAGCTATCCTACAAGATAGGTGAGGCAACTTCACATTTGAAGAGACATTTAGGGACTTGTGGACCAAGGCGTACGTTTAATTGGAAGCAAAGGACCTTGAATTTTGGAAAATCTAATTCTGATGCACATATTCCTTTCTTATTGCAGTCGAGTGCCAATTATGATCATGAAAAGATAAGAGAGGGAATTGTCCATTAGGTGCTTATGCCTGAGCATCCATTCACCATTGTGGAGGAGTTTGGATTCAATCAAATCATGAAGTTGACAACTCCTAAATTTGAAGTATTTCTCGGAACACACTCAAATCTGATTGTATGGCTGTGTATGAAGCAGAGAAGAGCACATTAAAAGGGTTATTGAAGAAGGTTAGTAAAATTAGCCTCACTACTGACCTTTGGAAATCACAA